>OY856413.1:500309878-500909878 GCA_963693085.1 Alisma plantago-aquatica
TGTGAGTGTGAAGTTGGACCTATGTGTAAATATTTCTTGAGTATGTTTGAAATCTTTATTCTATTTTATCTTTGTATCATTTTGGTGACTTGGTTAATTAGTGTTGAATCATTGTTTAATTTTGAGTAATCTCATTTAGCGTGGAGAGTTGCCATACTGAAATGTTCAAAAACGAACAACTTTGAAGTTCTTTGGCTAGGTAAGAAGCTAATCACAATCCTAGTTGTTGATAGTGAGGGACAAAAACCTTTCTGCAAACATTTGGAGTGTGTGCAAGTTAGATTGACTCTTAAGGGGAGTGCATTGAGGAATCTTGAATATCATAACAAGTTTGGTAACATATTCACATTGTTTACATGGAGAGATATATGCATAGGAGTGTAGGCGGGGGGCTGTCGGGGTTTCAAATTCATATATATCAACTATGATATCGGTAATTTAGAGAACAAACAAAATAAATAAAATGTGTATGAAGTTTATACATAAATTATTCCTGCTGGGACTGATATCTCCCTCAGGCTTTGCGTGAGTGGATCTGGGTTCGATACCCAGCGTCAACAATTTTTTCATTCCGACCTTCTATTTAGTTAGGGTCATAGCCATTATATTGTTTGTGTGTCGCATGTTCACATAGTTGCTTGGTAGTGTGGATGTTTTACTTCCATTCATGTATCTTTCTTGGGTTGAGTTCGATTCTCAGAGACCACAATTTTTGTCCCCTCTCCCCCCCCCAAAAAAAAATAGAGATGCATTTCATTGTCAAGGGAGATGAGGAAGAATCTGGAGATGAACTCGCATGTACAAAAATGACGACTCGCATAAAATGAGAGAAATACATAGCCATTAAACCCATCAAAAGCAATTTTAATAATGGTTATCTAGTTAACTTTAGGAAATATCTTTTTTAAATTAAGGAGTCTAGGATTATCCGGTTCAAATGAAAACCAATAGGTTATCTGATTTGACAATGAGTGTTTATGTAAACATTATTAGTTTTTAGTTGTTAGGTTCACAACAATCTATCATTCTTTTTTTAAGATAACCATATAATTTGTTGTCCATGATTATTCAAAAAGACTTAGAGACCCATATTTTTGATATATCGAAGTATTACTATATTAATCTCAAATAAATTTTGGGAGCATAAAACGGATAGTAATTACGTCTATCTCTCGGTTATAACCTATAAGTGGTGCTTTACTTGTCTTAAAATCCACCCTAGGTGAAAACAAGTGGAACATAAAAGTATTGATGGGAGTGACGATGTATATTATTTTCTTTTGATGAAAGTAGTGACGATATCTTGTTTTGTTTATGTGGTGTGAACAGTGATCCGCCCACCCACACACGAGTCTTGGGGTGGGTGGGGATATGGGGTTCGGTCATCATATGTGAGGGAAAAGCGGTCGACGGAGGCCGGTACAGGTGGTTGCAGGTAGTTGCGTCCGGTTTGCGGATCATCCCCTCAAACCCAACTCCCAAGTCCCAAGTGGAGCACAGATGAAGATGGCGATGTCGACAACAAAACAACGACAGGAATTCAATGACCGCGCTATCAACACCACCCTTCTTCCTCACAACGCACCGTTTGCCGTCTAGTGTTCGTTCTCTTCGCTCAACGTCGTCGCACAAGCGTGTGTCTTCCATAATTAAAAATATTATACCCCCTGCATTATTCTGTGTTCGAGTTTCAATCCATTTGTTTGATTCGGTTCGGTGAGCAGCCGTGTCGGGCCACCAGCTACCAACGAACGCCGTCGTATTTGATCCGTTCGAAGAACAGGTATCCCTGGATGGAATTGGTAGGATTGAGGGATGGCGGGACCGGACTAACAGTTTAACGGCCCATGTTGGCTAATCTGGGAGGAACTGAAACCAATCGTTCAACTAGGGGATCACGCATCTGTTCGGATCGATCATGACGTCGGCCTAAAGCTGAACGATTGTTGTTCTATAGCATCCACAATAATAATTGACTAGGGACATAATAAGAATAAATAGTCTTAATTATACATATGATTTAATGTCCAGATCTTCAACTCATTCAGTCAAAATATTTTTAGGACATTATTACATTTGTTCATTATCTCAATACTGAAAGAAAAAATACATTGATTTTTTTTATTATTAATGAGTAAATCATATACAATGTACCTCAATTATAATCATTACATGATGTTTCTCCAAGAGTGCAAACAACAATCTTCCACTTGAACTAGAACCAATCATTCATGATGCCAATTCTAATTGATCTAACATGACCATCATGCTTTTGTTTTGAAAATTCTTTTATCAAGGGATCATCAACATCGCTTTTAGTTGGTACTATGAAAATCTTTACATATCCTCGTTGTATGATCGCTTGTATAAGATGATATCATTGTAGTATGTTCTTAGAACGTTGATTCAATAGAGCATGTGCAATGAATGCATTGTTGTCACACTAAAACTCTACTACGTTCTTAATGGTTGGAACTATCCTAAATTCACTAATGAACGTCTTGATCCATATTGCTTGCTTTGTTGCATTGGACGTAGCAAAATACTCAATTTTTGTTGTAAAATCAGTCACTGTGTCTTCCTTAGAACTCTTGTAGCTTACATTTTCAATGTAAAATCATTAGAAAAGTGTTGACATGGTTCCTTGATAGAATTATGTCTGTAGCCGACCCTATGGATGTTTCTTAGAAACCTTGAAACCTAATTGATAGAAAGGAGGGAAGTAGGTTGGAACTAGGACTTCCCTAGCCTTGATGGAGTCCAAAGTGAGGTCAACAACACCCCCAACCTACCTCAACTGACCAAGGATCCAAGTTAAGCAAAAAAAAAACATGATGGAAAAGTACAAGACCCAAGTACATAAAGAAGCCTCAAAACAGTCGTGGTAATTGGTCATAGCCATTCCATAAGACTAACAATTATTGAGGAATCACTACAAAAAATTTGGCCTTTGTTGAAGAACATTTGTGAGGAACCATAGATTGTGAATAATGATGGCTATTTGTGAGGGCTCATCCTTCAAATATGGGACCAAATCCCTCAACCGTTTTTTTAACATCTTTACAAATACTAATCCCTCACAAATATATTACTCACTAATCATCCCTTGAAAAATACCATGACAAATGTTTCCCTCCATCTCATATCCCTTCCCTCCATCTCATTTCCCTTCCCTCCATTCTAAAATGCAACATTTGGATATCAAAATTAAAAAGGAAAACAAAAACCCTCCCCACTCGTCCCTCTACACAATGACGAACTAGGGAAGCACTGATCAGCCGCCACGACTAGCCACTCGTCCTCGGCGCCTCCTTGATTCTATCGACCACGCCTTCAGTCCGTCGACCAGGCCTCCATCACTCCAAGGCCAGGGTCTGCTCCAGCTTAATGCCGCCCAGCCTCAGCAACCCCACGACCCCAGTCGCTTAGCATTTCCCAAATCCCACCGGTCGCACCCAGCTGCAACCGTGCCTACCTCCCGGACGACGCCCCAACTACCTCCCGGACGGCGCCCCAACTGCTCCTGCCACCCCAACTGCAGCAGGTCGTAACTCCAATCATTGTTCGTCTGGCCGGCTTCCAATTCCACGACCAGGAGTAGCCATATCGTGTCGGATCCCAGCGAAACCAGCGGCACCCGACTCAGGCGGCGCCCAGCAGGAGTTCTGAACCTACTTCAACCTTAGATCAAGCTACTGGTCTCTTTTCCTTGATCTGACGCCCATAAGCTGCCCAACCGCCTCTGCTCCAGTTCTTCTCTTGCAACGTACATTGTTCTTCTTCTTCAGTTTTAATCTCGTTGCTTCTGTCCATTGACCGGAAGCATGGGAAAAGGTACTGCTACTAAAACTGCATCTTTTTTCTGTGCTACTTGTTTTATTATTCTCTTGCAACTGTTGTGCTTGCTTGTTGTTATGTTGTTTGATTCAATCATGTGTTGGTCATTTAGTTTTAGGTAACGATTCCAATGTGCATCCTTCTTCATGTGTATCCCAGATTTGAGTTCACTGTAATGTACTGTTCACTGCCAATGCTTGCTTATTTCTTCATATGTGTATCCCAATAGTTTACTGTAATCTGTTAATTACTGCCAGTGTTTGCTTCTTTCGTCATTTGCGTATCCAAATTTTGAGTTTCCTATAACGTATCTCCTCTTTACATAAAATAGCCATATAAATTAAATCTCAAACCTTATAGCCTTCATTTGGAACTCACAGTGTGATGTTTGATAAATGGGTAATATTACTATGGACTCAGAATGGGTTGATGTTTAAAAATAGACATGTAGTAAGCTAAGTGTAATGATTTATTAAAATTATATGGGTCAAATGGAATATGTAAGAGTCTAGTCACCACTTAATTGATATATAGAAAATTTGATCATATATAATCTAGTTGACAAAGCCACTCTCCTCTTACCCCTTTTCTTCACTAACATAGTGCCCAGAATCCTGACTCCACACTATCTATTTTGGCAATTAGAAATTTACGGGAAAAAATTAGTAATGATTTAAACTCATCTTAATTTTTTTTTAAACTCATCTTATTAGATTAGATCATTCTATGAATTATATGTTCTTCATCAATGGATGACCTAGTTTTCTCAGTCAATGGATGACACTAGTGTTCTTCATCATTTATGGGAAAAACAATCACTACCTTAGATCAACTCTATAGCCAGGACTAGATTTTGTTTTTCTTGAGTATTTGTTGTTGACTTTGCATAGAATATTAGATAAATATAATTTTAATTTATTGTTCCTTCCTAACTTGATAGCTTCCGTAGTATATATTGCCTAGTGTTAGACCTCCTGGCTAGGTGTTGCTACTTGAATGAGTAGCTATGCTAAGAGATTTTAGAAACTGTTTGAGTGGAAGGATGTATGCACATAGATAAGAATTTAATAAACAGGAAGATC
Organism: Alisma plantago-aquatica; assembly: GCA_963693085.1. Taxonomy (NCBI): domain Eukaryota; kingdom Viridiplantae; phylum Streptophyta; class Magnoliopsida; order Alismatales; family Alismataceae; genus Alisma; species Alisma plantago-aquatica. The sequence continues at coordinate 500,314,798 of OY856413.1, forward strand.
TTGCAATTACAGGAGCATAGAAGGGTAGAACATATGGTTTATTGTGATAAATATGTTTTTCCTCATATATATTGTTAAGAGATGGTGTCCTTTCTGGGCTTCAAGTACAGGTAGCATACTTTTGTGGTTCTTGCGGATAAGTTTGGGAGGTTGAATATCTACTTTGGGACTTTGGCCCTATGGTTGTGTTCTCTATGAGCTCAAAGGTTTTTTTAAGATGTTTTTAAGCTCGGATATGGCATTCAGGTTTCTGGTTGCCTCCTTTTCTTTGAGGGATCACCAAATCTAGCTAAGAAATGGCTACCTAGAATATTAGAAAGAGTTTTACCTCCTGAACACCAAGGATCAATCCAAATCATATTGTTACAACCTTCACCAACTCTAATTTCAAAATTATCAATATGCCTATCCCGTATAGACAGCGGATTCCTCCAAATCCAAGAATAGATTGACTTTGGTTTACTGCTCCAGACCTATATCATGTTACTTGATTATTTATATATATATAATTAAGGAATATAAATACCTAGATAGACTGAAAGGAATATAATCAATATACTATTTGAATTGCTCGGGGATAAAAGATTTCTTCTTACTGCTATTTATGGTCACTTGTACGAGTGCTGTTCTGTTTTCTCACTGCGTTGTTTTTGAATGTTTTGTTTTTGGTTGTAAGTATAATATAACATGGTGTTTTTGCATTTTGCAGAGGCACACTAAGTCATTGTCAACATCTCAGAGGTCTGCTCTGGTTGAGAAGTCTAGGCAGAAGCCTCAAGAACGAATGGGTGTTCTTAGTAATGTGGGTTCCTCCTAAAACAACAATTGGATATATTATATGTCTTTTTTCCTTTACCCCCTCCATCTAAAATAATACCCTTTCTGTAACATGTGGTTGTGATGTATGACCTAAAAGCCAATAACTATGGTAATGATCCTCTGCTAAGTGCAGCTCTGTACTTAGAGATTAATTAAAGGCCGACTGCCCAGGGCTCCCATGTGACACATCCATTCCTAATATAATAGTTGGCACTTTGAAGATCTTTGGCATGGATGGAGGATGCTCAGCTGTGGTGAACTTCTCTGCATCTTCCATCCATGCCAAAGATCTCCTAAGAGCCAACTATTATATTAGGAATGGATGTGTCCCATGGGAGCCCTGGGCAGTCGGCCTTTAATTAATCTCCAGGTACAGAGCTGCACTTAGCAGAGGATCATTATCATATTTATTGGCTTTTAGGGCCTGCATCACAACCACATGTTAAAGAAAGGGAATTATTTTAGATGGAGGGGGAAAACAAGAAAAGACAAATATACAAATGTTGTTTTAACAACAAAGGGATCAAGGAGGAACCCACATTACTAAGAACACCCATTCGTTCTTGAGGCTTCTGTCTAGACTTCTCAACCAGAGCAGACCTTTTGTTGAATGCATGTATGAAGCTTTCCATGGTCATGACAGACATTCTATTGATGCTAAGTGTGCACAAAGATGGTATGCTACTAACTTATAGTGATACATATCATACAAGTGAACCAGAAGTTACATTCATTTTACGCCCATGCTTTAGTGCTTCTATGCCCATCATTTGATTTTTAAAGATACCAAACTTATTTACATATCATTTCAGTTTCCATTGGAGACTAGAACTTTGTAATTCTACTATGTCCGCCAATCAAAAATTCTGGTCCTCTTCCTTTTCACTTCCTACTTCTATCTGTGATGAAGTGGAAATAATTATTATAAATTTCTTGTGGGGATAGTGTGAAGGCAGGAATGATATCCATCTTCATAAGTGGGATGATGTAACCATCTTCTTAAGGTAGTCTATGGATCAAATTGATCCATGAGAAATACCTTCTTAAGGATTCTATCTAAAATATTGATATATATGGTCAACTTTCTTGGTATTTAATTCATATGATCATACATCTGAATTTAAAATCCTATTATGAAAGATTGCTAGAAACAACATCTCAGTGATGAACAACCTAAAAAAAGAGGGTTTTTCTATACTTCTATATGTTTTCTGTGTAGAAGTTCTAATGAATTTATCATTCATTTATTCTTTAATTGCCATGTAGCTGATTTCATCGGGGTAAGGCTGTTGAGTGTAAACTCATTGATAGGATTCCCCTGTATATTTACAAAGTTAATCAAAAGTATATACATTTTAAATGTGTTTATTGTACTCCCAGGTTGGAGGCTATTGCTACTCATCTCTGTATCCAAATTGCCATTTTTCGGAAGTGGGTATTTTCCTCTTTTGATATCTAGCAGCTATCAATGAAAGTAATCTTTTTAGATGGGATAGACACTTCTACAATGTTTCTCTTGGGAGGAAACTTCTTTTCTTCTGTAGTGGTTGGTATATATGAACTATTTTCTTCTGCTAGTCTATTGTTCTGCTGGTTTACAGTCTCCTACTATCATAATTTGAGTGTTGTGTTATTAACAAGATACCAAACAATGAAATTGTCCCTGTTGTCCTGGTCTGCATGTCATATGTTCTATCTTTGTTGGTGTTAAGTCTTATGCAGCTGACTTATTTTAAGTATTTCAGTTCTTAATTTTATGAGATGTTATACATGATATCATATACTTATATGTTTAAGTATTTTAGCTGACTTATAGGGACAGTTAGGTATTTGTCTCATAATGTTTGTTATAAGTAATAACAATATGTTGATATCATATCTAAGAAGAAATAGACTGTCAGTGCCTTTATGCATAGAGATCTGCTACAATATTGAGATTCTATGGGATATGTTGGACATAACCCATAGCATTAGGACCACACACAACTTTGAATCTCCTTTGGTAGAGTCTAAATAGCCATGTGTCAAAATACTCCTTTGTAGTAGAGAGATCACCTAGTTTGAGAAGAGAAGCTGTGTAGCTAGTCTGACAGTATAAGTAGCCCCTGTAATCGAGTATATGTTGAGACATGTGAGCAAAAGTTAATGGATGAATCTGTGAACTATTATTGATTAGGTGGGTACCTATGCTATTGCAGTTCTTGAAGGATTTTTCTTGAAGGATGTTTCTTCTGCCTCTTTTTTTGCTTCTTGTATATTGATAGACTTCATGCATGTCTTCTCCCTTCCCTCCCCTTTTCTCTTTTTCCTTTTTCATGTTGTATATTCGACCCCCTTTTGCTGCAATTGTTACTTCTATGTCCCCTCTTATTGCTATTTCCTTGTTACTCATATCAGAAATTCAGATTCTTACTTGCATCTCCTGCTCGCACGTCTACTAGACTACTAGTATCACTTCTATTTGCAAATTTTCTTATACTTTTTCTTACTTATTCTTGCTCCTACATGACTACATCTCCTACATGACTACATCTCAAACAGCTGTTCCTCTACTTATTATATATTTTCCTTCATGTAGATGGATTTTCTAATAGATCGGAGTTGGATGTATATTGGGAACAGAGTGCGAAGTGATGTATTCAAGGTAGGGTTACAAAAGTTCATTGAGTTTGCTCTTATCCATCAGAGACCAACTAGACAGGGGAAATTAATATGTCCTTGCAAGGTATGTTTGAACAGATACCTTAAAACAGAGGAGGAGGTATTCTCACATGTATTACAAAAAGGATTTGTGCATAGCTATGATGTTTGGACGTTTCATGGGGAGGTGATTGGTAGGAGCAATCATGTTGTGGCACCAAACATGCCTAGCACCGACAATATGCATCATATGTTGGAGGATTTGTTTGGTATGGGTGACACAACAAATGACCACTCTACTGAAGCTACAGAGGAACCTGCAAATGTAGATGCACAAAGATTTTACAAGCTACTAAAAGAGGCAGATCAACCACTCTATAGAGGTTGCACAAGTCATTCTAAGCTATTGTATTTGGTTTCCTTGCTATTTCTGAAGGAGGAATCTGGATGGTCCAACGATTCTTTCACAAAGTTGTTACAGTTGATTGTTTCAGGATTTCCAGAAGAAAATTGTCTATTCCCGGAGACGTACTATGAAGCAAATGCGATCGTGAAGGATTTATGACTTGATCATTCTAATATAGACGTATGTACAAATAATTGCATGCTTTTTCGCAAAGATGCAGCTTCAAAAGAAAATTGTGATACTTGTGGTGCTTCAAGATGGAATGAAAAGCAATACAAAACAAAGGGAAAGAAGGTAGCTGCTAAGTTCATGTATCACTTCCCTTTGATACCTCGGTTAGAGAGGCTCTATATGTCTTCATCTATTGCTAAAGATATGATTTGTCCATCAGAAGTAAAATGCAAGGATGGTCATATTCATCATCCTTCAGACACACCAGAATGGTTGTCTATTGATGCCAGATATCCATACTTTGCTGCTGAACCACGCAATGTTAGATTGGCATTAGCAACAGATGGATTTAATGCATTTGGCAATATGATTGCATCACATAGCATCTGGCCTGTATTGGTGACACCTCTCAATCTTCCGCCTTGGCTTCTTATGAAAGAACAATTTATTATGATGTCCCTATTAATCCCAGGTCCACATATGGTTGGCAATGACCTTGATGTATACTTGGAGCCATTAATTGAGGAGTTGGAACTACTTTGGGAGCTTGGAGTCAAAGTTTATGATGCATATAGAAAAAGGAACTTCACTATGCGGGCAATGATTTTATGGACCATTAATGATTTCCCAGCATATGGTGACTTATCTGGTTGGAGCACTAAAGGTAACAAAGATTTGGGATGTCCTTGTTGTAATGTGGAGACTGTATCAAAATGGTTACAGTATGGGAAAAAGCAATGCTATGGTTTCCATCGACGTTTTCTTCCAATGAATCATCTGTATAGACGTGATAGGAAAAATTTTGATGGTGAAAAAGATTTTCGACTTCCACCTAAGCCACTATCTGGAGAAGATATACTGAGGCAATTTGATGGATATGAAAATATCACATTTGGAAAAATGAATAAGCGCAAGAGGCTTGGAGATCAAATTCAACCATTACCTCCTAGTTGGAATAAGATAAGCATCTTTTTTCAGCTACCTTATTGGAAGTATTTATCTGTTAGACACAATCTGGATGTGATGCACATAGAGAAGAATGTGTGCGAGAATATTTTAAACACATTATTAGGTGATTCTAAGAAAAGTAAAGACAACTTACAAGCTCGTCAAGATATGAAGAAAATGCACATTCTAAGAGATTTATGGCCAGTAGATGCAGGTGACCGCTATTACTTGCCTCCAGCATCTTACACCATGACTAATGCGCAAAAAGATAAGTTCCTATCTGTGTTTGAAAAGTTGAAAGTTCCTGATGGCTATTCTTCTAACATATCTAGGTGTGTTAGCAAATCTGATAGAAAACTTGTTGGGCTGAAAAGTCATGATTGTCATGTTCTTATGCATCAACTTCTACCTGTTGCCTTGAGACATTGCATAAGCTTAGATGTGTACAAGACTATTGCTAATTTGTGCTCATTTTTCAACAAGCTTTGCTCTAACATTATTGATGTGGAGGAATTCAAAGAATTGGAACAAGAAATTGCTGTCACTCTTTACCAGTTGGAGAGAATCTTCTCTCCTTCTTTCTTCACCATCATGATGCATTTGCCCATTCATTTATCTTATAAAGCCAGGCAAGCCGGATCTGTCCGAACTAGGTGGATGTACCCAATAGAGAGATACTTGAAGAAATTGAAGAAGTATGTTAGAAACAAAGCTAAACCGGCTGGTTGTATTACTAGTGGCTATTTAGCTAAAGAAAGTTTGACATTTTGTGGTAGGTACTTGCATAATTTTGAGACAAAATTGATCTGCACTCCTCATAATGTTGATGGATCTCCAATTAGAGTTGGAGTGTCAAGAAATTTCGACATCCACACTTTGGAACAATCCCATCGTTATGTCCTTTTCAATAAAGAGGAATTGGATGTTTACAGAAGGTAAGATTTAATTACGTCCTAAAATTCTTGCTGATATTTGTATATATGTTGTACATTAATTTAGACACTTCTTATAAAGCAGTGAACACATGTGTATTCTTCAAGATATGGAACCCAACATTGCCCCACGGACCCTAGAAACAAAACATGCAAAGGAGTTCTCTAAGTGGTTGAAAGAGCATGTAAGTCTCAAACATAAATATTGTTGTCACTCTTAATGTTCAAGTTAGTGTAGATTACATTAATGTTTTACTTTTTATGAAGGTAATGCAAATGCGAGAGATTAGGCCAAACAGTATTAGCGATGATTTGAGATGGTTATCCCAAGGCCCTTGTGCTGAGGGAATGTCTTATGAAGGATTTTCGGTCAATGGATATCGTTTCCGTTCAAAGCACATTGAAAGTACATGTACTACACAAAATAGTGGAGTGTATTTGTGTGCTAACACTTCAAGTTATTCAAGTGGTAGAGATCGAAATCCTATAAATGCTGAAGTCACGTACTATGGCTACTTAGAGGAGGTTATTGAGCTAACTTATGGTCCAGGAATCAAAGTTCTGTTATTCAGATATTCTTGTTATGATGAAAGCACTTCTAACGGGTTGCAAATTGATGAGTATGGGTTCACACAAATCAACACTTCAAGGATAAAAAAAGGAGGAACCATTTATCCTGGCTTCTGAAGCATTGCAATGCTTTTATGTGAATGATCCTAATGATGATGATTGGTGCACAGTGCTAAAGCATCCTCCTAAAGATTATTCTGAAGTACCTCTTATTGAGAATTGTTTGACTGGTTTACAATCTGATGGTGGTATAACTAGTGATGTGTCTTGGACGAGGAGTGACACCGAGGGATTTTTTGTTGATAGAACTAAAAAAAAGAATGATGGGGCTAATGTTTAGTTCATTAATCTGTCTGTTTTGTTTGCAAGTCTAGAATAATTTACTTGGGGAATATGTTGTATTGCATTTTTTTGGTAAACTGTTACTATATGGCATATTCTTTGCAATTTATTTAGTCTTGTTTCATATACCAGCAAGTATGACATCATTATTCTTTTTTGGGATATGAGACCAAGGTACTCTACAAGTTATATGTTTTTCAAATGCTGAATATTCATATGTTGGTGTCTCATATTCTCTGCAATTTATTTGTTTTTCAAATGTAGCTACTACTTTTGTTACTGACATTTCTGCACTAATAATCTAATTTTTTTCCTTGTCAATTGAAGGATGGCAGGAAGAAGATTCACTAGATCTAGTTGTAACAACACACCCAGTCAACCTATTGCTGTCCTTCCATCCACAATTGAAGAAAATTGTGAGGATGAACCTACTCTACTGTCCAACAATATTGAAAATAATGTAATAGTTGAAGAAAATGTTGAGGATGAACAGGAGAATAGGAAGTATGGACGTGGGCCTGCAAGTGAGAAAAGCCTACTTCCTAAGCAAGGGCAGCCACGTCACAAGGTCCAATGGGATGATGAAGGAAATGCTATTGGGGAGAATGGTGCCAAATTGAATCATTATTGTCATATGCTAGCAAGGAAACCACACATATGGCATCTAGACTTGAAGTGGAACGAACAACCAGAACAAGCTTTTGCAGATAGAAAATCATTTATCGAGGTAATCTTTTTCATAAAAAGACCAAAAAATTGTATGATTGTTATATCTAAAGTAATCTTTTTCATAAAAAGACCAAAAAATGTTTTTCTATGTTTTTGTAGAAATACTTCGATTTAGGCAGTCAACCTAATGCATGGAATCACATTGATGAACACATTAGCAGAGGGATAACAGTGTGGAGGGCACGTGTAAAGAAAGATTACTACGAAAAGTACAAGATTGAACCGGAATTGATGATGAAGAAAGTTGAGAAAAATGCTTCCATAGATATGGACCAGTTTAAAAATCTTGTTAAAGAATGGGGAACCGAGAATTCTAAGGTACAATGGTTTCATATAACTTGCATGTATACCTATCTACTTTTTCTAATTATATGTTTCTTGTGGTTTAGAAAGTTTCCGAGATCAACAAGGAAAACAGAGCAAAAAAAGTGATGGATCATACCACAGGATCAAAGCCATGGAGTTGTTATTGGGCAGAAATGGTATTAATAATGGACACTTGTCTTTCTTAGTATGAGTTGAGCATATAATAATGGACACTTGTCTTTATGTTATCTATCATGTGTAGGTCAGTGAAGATCAACCCGTTGTGCCTCTTAACAAATTTTTGGAAAAAGTTTACGACAAAAGCCCACAAGTGGTTAGAAAATGGATATTTGCTTTCCTATGATGTCTACAAAGCTACATATGCTTAGATATCTCAATTTATGCTTTCCTTTTATGATGCTTTCTAATTACAGCTTGAAATCTCGCATATTGTGGAAAACCAAGTAGCAAATCAAGAAGAAATAGATCCTAGAAGTGTTGATAATCTAACACGTGATGCTTATTTGCAAGTTTTAAATCCTTCCAAAAAGGCTAGGATCTGAGGTATTGGAATTGGACACAAAGAGATAGGACATAGGGGAAAAGCTGCCCGTTTAAGATATGAAATGCTTCTTGAGGAAAGCAATGCAAAGGATGTATGTTGTATTATAAATAAACTTGAACTATTAGTCACAACTAGTCTATTAGATCGATGTTTGTAATTTGTTTTCTATTTCAAGATAAACTTAAGGAACTTGAAGAAATAGTAAATGGATTGAAGAACTCCGTCTCCCAAATAATGACGTGGTACAATCAATCACAGGTAACTCAGATTCAGTTGTCTATGTCAATGTAATATATAATTTTTTTTTGACATTGTTGATGTATTTGTTATAGGATGGCGGTATTAATGTTGATTGTGCAGCTGAATACCCCAATCAGAATACTACATGTGTCTTACACATGCAAAGTGGCACAAATAGGTCGGATGTGGGTTCTTTTCACATACAAGACAATACAAGTAATGGTGCAGATGTAGGCATGTTTCCCAGCCAAAATAATTCAAGCGGGGATGGCTTAGGAAGACTTTCTAGACAAAGCAATTCAAGCAATTCAAGGGAGACTGGAGTAGGAATGCTTTCCATACAAGGCAATTCAAGGGAGAATGGAGTATGCAGACTTTCCATACAAGGCAATTCAAGGGAGAATGGAGTAGGGAGGCTTTCCATACAAGGCAATGGACATCCACGGATCTTTCAGCCACAGGTAACTCATTACAGCTATAGATTATTTTCAATATTCATACACATAAGAATATTAACATGTACACTTTATTAAAGGCTGCAGTTGAAAGTTGGTCCCCTTCTTCTGGTAATAATCGACAAAGTTATCCTCAAATGCAGAACACACCAACTACATCTTCATCGGTGTCTTTCACACCAAGAAATCAATGTTTAAATCCTGTAAGTAATTCATTTCATCTTATCTACATTTTAGCCATATCTTGGTCAAGCCTCAATTCATAATATTTCAGATACAAAGTTTATAGTGACTTTTCTTTAGTCAGTGCTGAAGAAGTTGCACATGTTTAGTCTAAACTTTGAATCAAACCTCTGTTTTCTAGACTATCTAAATAACTAATAGTTGAGTAATTAATATAGAGTGGTCGTTCCAGATTTTGCTTAGGAACAGAGTGAATCTTTTTCCTACTTCTGAGTGGACCAACACTCTCTAGGTTATACCTGCTTGTGCACCAACACTCCACGAACTTTAAAGATGGCAGTAATTGTGATGATGAATACTGTTATTGCCTACTATTTTTGCTCTAGATGCCCTTGTCCCCTGCTTGTCCCCTTCTTTGGAGTCATTTTCTTAAGGGGTTGTTGATATTAATAACCTTGGAAATGGCCACTCTCTGTATGGGCTAACTCTATCTACTTTGTTTTTAACTTTTGGCTGTCCAAGCTACTCCAAATTGTTGGGAATTGTTTAAAAACATATATTTGTTATTCTTATTATTCTACGTTGTAATATGGGTCTGAATTGGTTTGTGTCCCTTTCCTTGTTGAGTTAAACTCTAATTCTGAATTCGTTTCTGTTCATATATATATTATACATGTATGTCTGCACGTATATATCTGTATATATTGAACAGTAGGGTTTGCTTGATAGAAAATGTGCCTCCTTGTCTAGGTATATTTCTTTACGAGTATAAACATTTATTAATAGCTACATATCATCATATTGAATGGGAAAATGAGGGAAAGGGCAATCAGGATCATAAAAAAATGGATTGCTTTGCTGAGGATGTAATTGAATAGACAATGTATTGAACTGCATAATAGCACACATAATATTTACTGGAATTGCTTTACTGGAATATGTTCACTTATATAGATTGGACGATTAGATTCATGTATTATATGAATCAAAGTTTATGTTTATTTTGTAAAATGTTGCATCTGTTTTATCAAATAAACATTGTAATTGTATTTAACTTTAGTATGTAGTATGCATGTGTGATTGGAAATAAGAGTTGACACACCCCAACCTGTGGTGACATGCAAAAAGGGAAATTAGTATTACTAATTGTTTCCCGAAGAAAATGTTCAAAAGAATAATTCTATAAGCAGGAAGCTGGGGGAGACAAAACTTTGCCATATTGATTAATGTAGAATGACGTAATGTTACAACTTCCTTTGTTAGGTACATAATCTTCTATAGAATGCATGTAATACTGGATATTTGTGCAGGACTATTGCATTATATCGGGATTTTTCACCAATGCTTTGTAAAATATTGCAGACCAATGTAGGAGAAGGACTGCTTTCCAAAAAGCAATTCAATAATAAAAACTCTGCCTGGACAAATACGTTGAGGCTGGTATTTATAGAAATCCACTAAAAACCTTGGTTGTTGCAACCTTTGTGACTAAAACTCTAGAACTTACCAACAAGCCCCTAAAATGAAATAAGTCATTTTTGCATGTCGCCACAGGTTGTGGTTCTGTTGATCTGGAATATATCTTTAGATTCTATTTTAACTCACGCAGCTTCATCTGTAAGGACTTTTTCCAATTAAAAATTAAGCCTTACCATTAGTGAATAGTTTATCAAAATGTTACTGCTATGTTGGTTCACTTACATTTATCTCTACTTCACACTCACTCTGATTCCTTTTTGTATTTATATTGATAGGGTAGAATTACTTTTAATGATGGATTTCGACGGACAATTCACCTTGGAGTAGACCAAAACCGAAATATAAGGGTAAGTTGTTTGTTGTACTATGATTTATGTATTAACTTTAAATTCTATTAATATAATGATTTTTCACTTTTAGGAGAAGAATATTCAAGTACCTAACCGTATGAGGCCTGACATTGATGAAGAACACAACACCATTTGAAGGAATATGGAAACATTATAGATCTTAAGAGTTTCTAGCATGATATGTTGATTGTCATCAATCTCAAATTTTAAAACCATATGTACTCTTTATTTATATCAACGTTGAGCACGCAATGTATGGATAATATTTTGCTTCAATAACAAAAATTGGTTTGAGGTGATTTAACATTTTTATGTGTCATTTTGGTGTTGAATCTTCTTATGATGTCATGTGAATTAGTATAAAAATATTGCTTGAGGTTATGTATACAAAGTTTTCATTTAAAATTTGATATTCACTATAGTAATAATTAATTAACATTTAATAAATCATTCAATAATCAATAACCAAATCATTTACAGTAGTCCCTCATAAATATATTGATGAAGGTCCAGATTGACCATCAAAATTGCATTCATGACGACCACATAGCCCCTCAAAAATATATTCTCCAGGACCATCAAGTCCCTCAAAAATGTATTCATGAAGGCTAAATAGTCCCTCAAAAATGTATTTATGAAGGCTAAATAGTCCCTCAAAAATGTATTTATGAAGGCTAAATAGTCCCTCAAAAATGTATTTATGAAGGCTAAATAGTCCCTCAAAAATGTATTTATGAAGGCTAAATAGTCCCTCAATATAACATTCTTGAGGGTCAGTTGGTCTGTGACAATTGTATTCGTGAGGGCCACTGGTATTTGTCACGTGAGTTCTCTTCACGGTCCATTTGTGAGGGCCAGACCCTCCACCGTCCCTATTTGTGAGGGCCTCTAGAGAGGGATTTGTGACAAGACTCACTCGTGAATAATGGCCCAATTTTTACTAGTGAATTCTAGGTTCTGAAGGAAGCAAGGCATTGAAGCCCCCACAATCGAGTTCTTCAAAATGTCCTTGGCAAGTCAAGGCCACCACAGTTGTGGAAGTAGCCATCCTGATATGATTGTGCTCAAGACTAAGACTCTTTTCTCTTCCACCCACCACTGTCGTGCTACTTAGTGCGACCCTCATGGCACCACGACCCTGCTACCAGGCTAAATTCCCAGTTACAATCCTGAAATCCACTACCAAATGACTATGACTATTCCAAATTACCATTTCCATTCTACTACCTTGCCACCACGACTGTGGTCCCTATAAACCCTACATGTTTTATCCATTGATCTTCCCATTTTTCCTCCCACTTAATCCTAGACTCTCTAGACTACTATATAAACACTAATGCTGAATGGGAGTTAGGAGTTATCTCCCCATGACTTACATTTTCACCTCCTACCTCTTACATACCTTGTTGTTCCCCCATTCATCACCCTCCACCCCAAAGCCCAATTTACTAGGATTTTTCCATTAGACTTCCACTATTCCATCCCATCTCACCTTCATGAAGCAGGAGCCTAAGGTCGCTTCTACTAGATATCAATGAGGAGACTGCTCCATCGATATCCATGGACTTTCTATCCATTTTATCCATTTCTTTTGTTCTTTCTTTATATATATGTAGCTAACTTCCTTTGTGGGCCATTTAGGGGAAAATATGTGACTTGTATACCATGTTGAAAAATTACCACTACAAAACACTTTGATTTTGTGCTATGTTTTTGCTTTTTCTCATTTTTCATATCTTTCCATGGTGATTGATGTATGAAAACACCTAAGGTATAAAGAGAAGGGGAAATAAGAGTTTAGAAGTGGAAAAATTCCTAAGTCCAACTAGTGGATCCTTATCTAGTTTCCCTCTTTTACCATCTACCCCCTACTCCACTAGTCCTATGTGTGAGATATAAGTAGCTAAGTAATCTTCTCCATAGGGACTTAACATAGAGTATGTTAAGTGGTTGGATTGGGGGTAATAGAAGGTGAAATACGTTCCCCTACACCCAAAACAACCCCTTGCCATTAAGTGCATTATGAGAATCACTCCTAGAATCCTACAATTGGTATATTCAATGGATTTTATCTATACCCTAGTCAATCAAGTGTTGTAACGTTGGATAGGAGGTGATAGGGACTAATTCTCCTATGCACACCCCATGCTACACATGGCCAACTAGTAGAATAAGACCTCCATCCTCACTACCCTTACTTGTTTTGTTTGCAATTGTATGACCCTTTGGCATGTTTAATATCCACATAACCCCATATATCCCATTACCCTTAAGTTATTGCTAAAATCCTAATTTTCTCTAGTGTCAACCTTGGAATAGCAAACATGGACGGGAAAGGGCCCTTAGGGATCGGTAGTGGCTTCTTTAAAAAGCCTCCATACGATCACCTATGGGACCTATAGCCAAGGTCAGATTCTATAACTGACTAAGATGCCGACCTAAGTAGTATCTCTTGCTTAGTTAGTACTAGTAAATACACGTGCTTTGCACATACTATTATGGACAATAAAAATAATTTTAATTTATTTTTAGGAATGGAAGTATGTTCTTACTTTTTGGGTACATAAAGTCAACAAAAGTATTTATACCTCTAAGATTTGTAAAAGTACAAAACTATTTTTATTGCTAAAAGTTACTATAGGATGAAAACCTTAATCTATAGATAAAAAGAATCGTAAGAGAATATCTTATACAACATACTCTCACTTGAGCTTTGTCAATATAAAATATAATATGCAGATTTAATTCAAAACATTGGACTTAAGATTTTTTGTTTTATACACATTGACTACGATTAAAAAAATTATTGCATGATTTTAGATACAAATTTATATCTAATAGATATTCATTGTATTGAATTTCTCATCGATATTGTTTAAATAAAAATGTCATCCTAACGTCCTTTATTTAAGAAAAATGTCATCCTGGCGTGCTTTATTTGAATAGATGGATCTATCAATAAGTTTTTACTTACCATCGATAATGACCTAATTTTAGATTGAGTTTTAATGGCATATCTCTTTCTCACATGCTCAGCTTCAAATGTTGTGACAGGAACAATCCAACTTCTAGGATGATATTCTGCAGATCTCATTAATAGTTATATTGATTCTTTAGAGACTATTTCTTTCAATATGGATATCAATTGCAAAATATTAGAGAAACAATTTTCTTAGCTGATCAATTTTATCCAACAAGCAAACTTATAATACCAAAATTTTAAATGTCAATAAAACATTCTTTATATTACATAATGTGTATAAGTATGGAAATGTGAGAACTAATGTAAGAAATTTTTCAATATTGCTTTCTTTAGGCACAAATACATAATTAATATTTGTATTATGTTGAGAGAGACAAAATAAATGGATAGAAGTGGTTAATATAACACCATTTCTCAAGTTTATGAATACCATCATTCACATCATCAACTTCATTTCACTATAATTAGAATCAATTCAAGTATTATGCTTATTTTATAACTACACAGTCTATTTCTTTACACATCTCACAATTCAAGACGTTTCACCAAAATTTTTGGAAAGAAGTCAATTTGAAGTAACAATTAGCAATTTAAATGGTACAAGTCTTTCAGGTTCATGATTACACCTTGCATATGCTACAAAGGGAGTCATCAATATTTGCATAATTGTTGATTGCATCTTAGTGTTGAAACTTATTGAGAAATAACTACACAAGGAACCCTTTAAGGGAAAAACCACCAAGAATTCATGTAAGGTCCGACATGGATATACAATTCGTAGTGGCCAAAGTCTACATGATTAATTCTTTTTGTAAAAAGAAGATGTGCAAAATGAAAATTTTAAAATGTAGAGGTGAACATTTTATAGTCATCTATATTTGTCCTAATAATATCATGGCCTAGCAAAGGAATGAAGGGGACACAAGTTGATTTCTCGTCAAATCAAAGAAAATGTGCACATTTCTTCAATAATCCTACATAAGGAGAAGGATTATAAAATCAAACAACACAACAATAGCGGTATCACTCCTTCCCTATAGTTGTTGATCAACAACAACAACAATTTGAACTTCTAGGAAGCTTCTCACTATAGGAAATTAACCCTATCATGAATTACACAATATATATTAACACTATCAGAATGCATATCATATGTTTAAATGAAGAGAAAGGAATCATGGCTCTTATGGCTATCACATCTTCTAGTGAAACCCCATGATGTAATATGCATATATTATAATCATGTGACCAGACAATGTGTTAGCCACAAAAACGTGATGATGACATTGTCACATCAAATAATATAGGAATTTTTTCACCATGAAATATAATTTGATCTGAGGTTGTTGTCTAGTTCACTGAGGATTCACACTTAAAGTGATAACAAAAGATGAGAAGAATAATGCAAGGAATGGAGGTATGTGTTCTCATCCCTTGTTTGGATGCAAGCAAGGATAAGATTCATTTTAATAAAAAATATTCAAGTACAATTTTTCTCTAATTCATAACACTAATTAATGCTTCATATACATATGCTTATGGAACAATATTTTATAGATTTCTAAAATACTTATATATATATATACTTATGTACATCTATGACTTTAAATAATGCAAAAATCATATTTCATCTTTCTGCTGCATATATTGTTAAGAAAAGTTACTACTAAGAAAAGTTACTACGTGAACCTCAACTTATATCATCATCATTATATACATAACTTTTAACATGTTTTTCTAGTTACTAAAACTATAAAAGCATATTTAATATAAAATTATGTTTCATTAATAATTTAGAATGTAGGAATTGAAATCAATTTGGACATGTAAAGAAAGGTATAATACTCACAACACAGTCAACAAGGTAATGTTGTAACGTTCACTCATATATAGTTGGTAGCTTACCTTGAAAACATCAAAATTCTCACAACCTACAGATTGAAAGAAATACAAAGTTATTAGATGAATACCTTTTAGTATTTAGAAACCATTTCTATCAAAAAAATAAAATTATTTATTTAAATGTTTGACACATTTACAATTTACCCCTGATTTTATATTTAAATTTTAATAAATAGAATTTGTAAAGTATGTGCATCGACAACAAAGAAGGAACCAATTCACATAAATAATGTCACCATATACTTAGCTTTTGTGTTGGATTACTAAGATGGTTTTGTCTTTACGTGTTAGTGTCGGTATGTAAAAAAATGCCAGTACAAATATAAAAAGAAGTTTGCTATACAGACTAATTTTGGGACCCAAAACGGAACCATAAGCATTCTCCACCACAAGTTAGAAGGTATAAAAAAATGTATTTTATTTGTTATACCTTCCAATTTGTGATGGATAATGTTTGGAGTTTTGTTTTGGGTCTCAAAATGGTGTCCACCTAATATATTTTATATAAAAAATTCTCAATCCTTGTCATATCTGAGGAGGTGGCTGATGTGTCATTTTGATAGACTGAGAAAAGACCAGAGGCACGATCATAGGAAACAGTTGGCAAAAACATTGCATAGGGAACAAAGGATCTCCTAAAGACAAAAACAATTAGCATGTTTAAAGTTTCATTACACAAATAGTGTATGAGCTAATAATAGATTAGATGCATATTGTTTAAGGTGTCACATGTGGAAAAAGATTGAAGATTATGAGCTTAGAAGGAGACAGGGAGAAATATAGAACCAAGAGGATTGCGGAGAAAGAGACAATAATTTAATCAGAGGAGAAAATAAACAAAAAGAAATTAGAACAAAAGACGAGAGAAGAAGCGGGAGAGAACATGTAATCTAAGAGATTGAGTCATCACATGTTTATCCTCAATCCCTATAGTGTTGTTCCTGGAGAAATCGGATGCCGCCACACACTACGCCAGGTCCAGAAACAGGGTGTAACCCAAATAGAAGATCATTACCAGGTCCTTTTCATTGTTTGTGAGTGGGATGCTTGTTCCCATAGTTCTGATCATTAATAATGAAGGATTGGCCATAGGGAATCCACCAGTTGTAGGACGTGGAGGTAGGTCTCATTACCAGGATTCAAAACATAGTTGGAGTTCAGGCCCTAGTGACTGTGATGAAGAATTGGTACATCTTTTCTTTGTTCATGTTCTCCCTTGGGTAGTCCAGTTCCGTTGTTCGTGTTCTGCCTTGGGTAGTCGAGGAGGATGATACTGCCGTACTGGATATGCTATAGGAGCATGTGCCGCTGTTGATAAAGAGGCGGCAGAAAACATACGATCATGATACTGATTTCCAGATGGGAAGGGTACTGATTATATCCTAGAAGAATCCAACAATTATCGGACACATGAAACTGGGAAGGAGACCAACGATGTAAAGGGAGATGAGACAGGGACGGAGACGAGTAGTGACGTTTAGATTGATAGAATAGTAGATTTTCTATATACTTTGTTCTTGTGTAGTGATTGCCTTTGTTACTTTTAGTTGGTTATTACTTAGTTGTATTAGTTTTCTTTCCTTTAGTGTAATTTCTCTCTTAGTTTGACAGTGAGTACTAATTATCTAGGGTTAATCTAAGTTTAATTCTTACTCTCTTTTGTCTCATACACCTTTAGGCTAACCCATACCCCAATTAAACCATTGAATCCCTATACTCTTCTTTAAGAACCTAGTACAAAAGAACTTAACTCTATTGCCCCAACTCCAAAGTGGATTTGACCCCGACTTGCCACATTCCCATATTACATCATGAGTTGATGCTCTTGTGGATCACTTATATGGGGTGTGTCAACTAGGGTACATTTATTAGCCGAGTGTGGTGACATATGAACAGGGTTTGATTCTTGCTAGCAAAGCAGGCAATGACATGATTTATTATTCCCTCACACCATGTTAACTACTAGTAAGGTAATTTGTTATCTCAAGTTTGTGTCTTAGACATGTGCCATGGATATAACATTCACTTGGTACATACATACACATGAAGAACAACTTCAGACAGAGGGATTAATGTTACGAAAATAATAGATAAATAAGTTTAAGAACCCAAAATAATAAAAAAACTTTTCCAAGATACATGTAGGTCCAACTTGATTCTAGGATGACATTTAATTTAACACAACACAGACTGTAGAAAGACGGCAACAAAATTTGTTTCAAGAGTGTGGCTATTGCTTTGAAAAGTTTCTATATATCTACTCTATTGGAGGATACACGTGAGGGCCCTGTAGGGAGTGGGATACACTCCCTACTAATTTTTTTTAAGAATAAAACATCCATTCCAAACACACTCGAAGGTATGATGGAATAGGTGTAACATTTTCAAATTTCAATAAATGGTATTCAAAACAACCAAATTATAGCATCGGAATAAAAATGTTAACTATATTCAATTTTATCACAAGGTTATAGAAGTACATCATAATATCCCATAAGGGTTTACATGTATCACTCAACATAAAGATATAGTAGAGGGAAATCTAAACCATAACAACTTTGTCTCCAAGCTTGATTTCCTTAAGCTAGTCCAAAACTTCATGCCTTATCATCCAAGTGCTTCACCTAGGGTTGGAAGCATACCCCAACAAGAAGAGAAAATAGATGACATCAACAAAGGCTGGTATGTGCATACTAAATAGGAAATTGAGCAATATATGGAATAAAGGACATCAAATATCAAAGGCTTCCCATAGAAAGAATAAGGACCACCCAAATGGGTATTAAGAGAAAAGTAATTCAAATCATATGATAACAAAAGAATACTTGCCATTAATAAAATATAAAGATTGTGCCACACAAGCACATGTAAAGAATTAGGGCACACACCCCATATCATCAACCTGCATGCAAGTGAGATAAACATAGCCCTAGAACAATATAAACACAAAGGAGATCAAGTCTCATAACTTGAAACCTGATAGAGAAAGGAATACTTCTAATCTCCCAAATATATAAAATATGGGCCAAGAATCACACATCTTTCCCTGGGTATGAGGTTCCTTTCCATCCTAAAAGTGCATGAAATATCACATCTGCTCGGCAGGAAATAACACATCTTCCATAAAAACCAATGCAATTACACTACTCTTGTAAGTCCCCTAAACATGCTTAATGAGTTGAATGAGCTTAATTACCATAATTGAATTTTTATAACCCTAATATAACCTTTTAGTATGTTTTGAAATCATAATACAAGCTTAAGTTTCAAATTTGGTCCAATTTGGACACTATTTGAGCAAATGATGCAATTTTTTATACATTTTGGACTTTTATGCAATTTACCCAATTGAGGGGTTTTCTTTCCAATTTGTCACATACATTATGTTCCTTAGATTTTATATTATCATTCTTGAGATTCTTTATCCATGGGGATCCTAGTTGAGCCATGGTTTGAAGGTGTTTTCATCAAGGGTTATTTAGGGTTTACCCCTTCATGGATGAGCTACCTTTAGTAGCTACCAACTAATGAATTATGTGATTGGTTGGGGAATTCGACAAAGGAAAGCTAATCAGGTCAATAGGGACCGTGAGGGAGCTTCTTGTGTGTGTGCTTGTATATTGTTAATAATTTAAGGCCATAGACACATGGGGAAGCTACTTTTACACCTCATGCTTGCTTTTATCCTTATCCATGGGTTATATTTACCCCTTCTTTGCCCAAGTATGAAATTATGCTTGCGTTATCTTTCCTATAACCTGGAGAAACGAATCCACTCTGTTTTTCTATGGAACCAAGTTCTCTAAGGTAGAAGACAACCCCTTTTTGGAGAAGAAGGTCTCCTAGAGCTCCATCTAGCCCTACCTAGGGTTTCCAAGGTCATCTTCTAGGGAATTCGACCAAGGCAAGTTGTTTTCTTCCTTCCTTCTCCATTTTTCTTGCTCTTCTCCTTCCTAAGACCTTCCTCCAGGTTGGAACCCTATTGTTCCATGGTGAAAATGGCCCTAGAACTCAAAAATATATCCTTCTTGTTTCTTTTTCTAGGGTTTTGCTTTTTTGTGGAGAGAAGTGATCTGAATCTAGGGATTTCTTACCTTATTTGCTCGAGATTCTTACTGTTTGAAATCTAACCTACTCTATATAGGAAAGTTATATTACATTCTTCACTTATATTGCTTACTAGAAGCTTGTTAGTTCATGTTTATGCCTTAATGTGTTGATTTAAGCATAGAGAAACCATGTTTGTTTAGAATTTCGAATTTTTGTGGTGTTCCCTGTTTTGTTCCAGTTCTATATGAACTTGTAAACATTTGTATGACATTTATAAGGTATATCATGATCTGGGACAGGTTTATAGCATCAACCTATGGTGCTAAGCACAAAATAGTTGATGATTCAAATTAGGATTGTCAAGCTATTTCCTTCCCTATCACACAGCCGATGGTCATACCATTCAACAACCAATGGTGTTTCTATTTTGACAACTAATTTTCATGATCAAGGGTGTCAAATATATGGTGACAACCTATGGTCACCCCTTAGGTCAGGTTTTGGCTCAATTAGACGTTTAATTATCATCTACTAAGTATTCTACTGATGTTATCAATCGATGCTGACATTAGCTTAATATTTGATGGTATTAACTGAATGTATTACTAATCTAACAACCAATGGTGACCTAATGATCACAATTAATGGTGGATCAGGTAATCATCATATATTATGAGTTAATAATGTAATTGTAGATTTGACTAAACCGTAAACTAATGGTTAGACATATACTTCAATTGATAACCTTGAACAATGAACCTGATCCAATGAATAATATTAGATGCTTCCACATCTAATAGATTAGAATAAATCACATGGTATTATATGTGGGTTCTAGTGATGATAATTCAATGGTCCAATGCCATTAATTTTTAGTCTTACCTTTGCCATCATATAGTTATATTTGATAAATCACTATAATAAGTGGATGTGTAACTCCCATGTGATCTAGCTTGTTATACCTAACCTTAATGTAATTATATGATGTTGATTGGTTATAATCAGACCTCTTGAATGATTAATGTGATAATGAGTTACACTCTTCTTGTTTTGAAACCACAATGTAGTACTATTTGAATTTCATATTTCCTTACCATGTTAATATCCATGGACACATATGTGCTAATGATATTTTGAGCCTTGTTTAAGGCATGGAATGATGATGATAACCTTAATATGAATAATGTGATGGTCTTAATGACCATTGGGCATGTTTGAAGCCATGAGTGAGGTGAGATCTTCTTCATGTTCCAATAAGGGTTAAAACCCTGGAACTTGTGATATGATATTGGTATCTTGTAAAAGTATGATGATAAGTGTGGTCCATTAATTTGGAATGAATGATAGCATGTGGTAATGTAATTAAGATTTATATCTCAAATGTTTTATATCTTTTGAAATTGTTATAAATATACTCTTGTTAGAAAAGAATTAGGGTTTCAATGTCCATTTGTATGATTTAGCCTTAATTCACCCAATTGGCATAACTAATTAAGTGAAACTCTAATCATGTAGTGCCCTGTGCCATAGATATATATAAGTGTCAAAAATTGCTAGATAGTGAAATGAGTATTCCTCAGGGATACTCGGAGCGCATAATGATGAGTATGTGGGGTGTTTGTCATCCTGAATTCAAGTGTTAGGGAGGATGACAGTGGTCATACCTAGCCCTCACTTTGAGAACGGTTACAGTCATGTCTCGGTGATTATATATATATATATATATATATATATATATATATATATATATATATATATATGATGAGATTGGAGGACAACTGTGGTTGTAGCTCTGATGGTAGGGTATGTGTACCCACCTCCTTTCACTAGTGTCGTGACTTGTACCAAGGATGGACTAGGCTGTTAGCAGCTTGACCTTGTGTCACTGTGGCATACCCGTACTGACTGGGGGCGGAGAAGATCTTAGGAGTCCGACTCTTCCTAGATCTTGTATGGCACTGATTTTGACTTAGTAGTGGTCAGTTGGGACTTGAATGCTATTTCTCAAATCCGTCAGGGTTATGTAATAAAAGAAGTGATATAAGTTGTGTAGTATACTGACTATGGTTAAATACGTCTCACATTATTTGATTAGTCTTTAACTTGTCTATATACTATTCAGTGTTTATAAGATGATATCATATGACCTTTGAGTAATTATACTTCTTGTCAAGTTAATTTGCTTAATGGCTTAGTATGCTTAACCTATTCAATCTGCTTAAATTTCTTATTCATTACTGTATCTTCTCAGTTCATTTACTGTCAATCAATATGTTATAATCAATTTATGTTGGAGAGAGTTATATCTCTCGTAGGGACTAGGTCTCACCCATTGGTCACCACATTTTTTAGGTGGTCAGGGGCAACGAGGTCGAGGTCGCACTGTGGAAGAGAACCAACCTGGTGATCAATAGATTCAGAAGGTTGGTAAGTTGTAGATGTTATTAGTAGAGTCCTAGTGTCATCCCTATACTCTCAGGTCCGGGTATGGGATGTGTTTTCTAGATGATATACTTGTATCAACATGAAATTTTGGTAGTATGCCAATGTTTGTAAATATATGGCATGTACATGTGAAATATCTTTTGTATGCAGGATGTGACTGAGGTATTTAGACCCATATGTAAATACTTGTTACAATATATGAGAATGGAATGATGGACCTTTTATAAATGTTCTAGAGTTTATTTACATTGTTGGAATCAATTTTAATAATTCCTCATTTTTAACTATGTGATAAATTAGCAGTTGATCATTTTTTGTGTTTTGAGTAATCTTGTTTAGCATGATGAGGTGTCATAGTTAAGTTGGTATCATAGCTCTAAGTTTACCGAGTCTACAGGGACATAGGACTTAGGTTTGAGTTTGTTCTTATGTATCCAACATATTTGATCATAGTTTATGCTTATGTATATATGTCTGGAGGACATGAATAACATGTTGAGAGTAGCTATGTAGCACTAGGAGGAGGTGCTGGGAGGCAGGCACACAATGAGAGAGTTCCAGAAGCAGGGACAAAGAAGCCCGCAATGCCTCATCTAGACCCGACAATGATGGCCAATCCTGAGTTTCAACATATGTTTAGACAAATGATGGCCAAAATTACACATATTGCTGACAGAGCACCATCACCTCAAGCTAGGGCAACCACCTCTAATGTGGAGACCCAAGGTGCCGAGAAGACATTTGAACATCTTAGACGTGTTGGGGCTATTGAATATGCATGTACTTCTGATCCAGCAGACGCCGACATGTGGTTGACTGAGCGGGAAAAGGCATTCAAAATCCAAAACATCTCTGAAGAAGGCAAAGTGAAGCATGCAGCATATTTGTTGAAGGGTAGTGCTGGCCACTGGTGGGCCATAGAAGAGGAGAAAAGGCCAGGAGTTGTGATAGGATGGGAGGAGTTTCAGAGGGAATTTGTTAGACAATATTTTCTAGAGACCTACCTAGATGAGAAAATCTCTCAGTTCAAGAAGATTCGTCAGGGAGCTATGACTATCAATGAGTATGAATCAAAGTTTATGGAACTTATGAGGTTCTTCCTACACATGACAGCAACAGACAAGGAAAGGATCTGTAGATTTCAGAAGGGTATGAGTACAGAGTTGACTACTACAACATCAACCTTGGAGAATAGGGAAAGGTTTTCCACCTTTGTGGAATCTGTCAGGAGGATTGAGAGGTCTTCCATAGAGAAGCGTGAAGCTAATGCCAAGAAGCGACCTATGTAGTTTTAAGGGCAATCATCTGGAGGATTTAAGAAGCCAAGGTTTTTCCCACCACCATCACAACCAAGGTCAACCTTCACTGAACCAAGATCACATGCACCATCACAGTGGACCCTGAGTAGGGGTAGAGGCCCCAGTTTTCTACCAAAAGGAGCTCACAGTTCATCATCAGTCTCAGTTACAGGGCCGTTTAGACCACATAGTGATAACCGAGTGTGTCATCAATGTGGACAGACAAGGCATATTTGATGGAATTGCCCTATGAAGGTTGAGGAGGTGACTCAGCAACCAAGGAAGAATCAACAAGGATCACAACAATGATAGTTTGATACTGGTAGTGGCAGAGGACGTGGTCAGGCATCCCATGCAGGATCCTCTGGACATGCGAGCAAAGGACGTGAACGGAAGAAGGTGACAATTAGGTTCTATGCCATGATCCATTCGAAAGCAGTGGTCAATCCACGAGACATGACAGGTCAGATGGAATTATTTCATTCTAATTTGTATGCTTCTTTTTTCATATCCGTGTTAGTAGATCCGGATGCGATACACTCTTTTATCACCAGAGAGGTGATAGATAGTTGTTATCTACCTATTAGTCTTAGATCTGATAGCCTGCAGCTAGAGACTCCTTTGTTTGATTCCACTGAGTTGCAGGAAGTGTGCCCTACTTATGTTCTTTCTTTCTCTGGACACAACATTCAAGTGGATATTTTGCACTTGACATTCATGGTTTTGATGTAATCCTAGGAATGGATACCTTGAAAAATTCAAGGTAGTCTTGGACTGTAGTACTAAGGTGGCGATGTTCCATGATGGAGATATATAGTGGATTTTTCAAGGTGATAGGAAGATTCTTCCTACATGTTTGATGTCAGCTATGACAGCTGAGCGGTTGATGAGACAAGGATGTGAGGCTTTCTTAGCTCATGTAGTGGATACCAACACGGTAGGTCCTATTATCTAGGAGGTACCAGTGGTGCAAGAATTTGAGGATGTCTTTCCTGAAGAATTTCCTAGCATTCCCCCTCTTAGAGAGATTGAGTTTGAGATCAATCTTGTTCCTGGAGCACAACCCATAGCACAATCAGCATACAAAATGGCACCGACAGAGATGTAGGAGTTACACAAACAGTTATAAGAATTGTTAGAGAAGGGTTTTATCAGACCGAGCACTTCCCCTTGGGGTGCTCCCATGTTGTTTGTTAAAACGAAGGATGGTTCAATGAGTTTGTGTATAGACTACATATAGTTGAACAAGGTGACAATAAAGAATAAGTATCTTTTTCTGAGGGTTGATGATCTTTTTGATCAGTTGAGAGGTGACACTATGTTTTCAAAGATAGACCTGAGGTCAGGTTACCATCAGTTGAGAATTAAGGCTGACGACATACCCAAGTTAGCTTTTATGACTAGGTATGGTCATTATGAGTTTGTGGTTATGCCGTTTGGGCTAACCAATGCACCTGCATCTTTTATGGATCTAATGAATAGGGTGTTTAGACCTTATCTTAATCAATGTGTGGTCATGTTCATAGATGATATCCTAATATACTCCAAGGATAGTCAACAACATGTGCAACACCTTCGCCATGCATTGACTTTGTTGAGGCCGCATCAACTATATTCTAAGTTCAACAAGTGTGAATTATGGTTACTGAAGTGTCTTTTTTGGGCCATGTTATATCTGCAAAAGGTGTTTGTATTGATCCCAAGAAAGTGGAATCTGTACTAGAATGGGAACAACCCAAGATATCAATAGAGATCCACAGTTTCCTAGGTTTGGCAGGTTACTACAGGAGGTTCATCAAAGACTTCAGTTCTACAATGTTACCCCTAACTATGTTAACCATGAAGGATGTTCCTTTTACCTGGAATGACAAGTGTCAAAGATCTTTACAGCTTTTGAAAGAAAAGCTGACTAGTGCACTGGTGTTAGTACTGCCAGAGCAAGGAAAAGGCTATATTGTCTTTTGTGATGCTTCAAAGAATGGGTTGGGATGTGTGTTGATGCTAGATAAAAATGTGATTTCTTTTACTTTGCGATAGCTTAAGAAACATGAGGAGGATTACCCAACACATGATCTGGAGCTTGCAACGGTGGTCCATGCCTTAAAGATCTAGAGAAACTATCTTTATGGAGAAAAGTGTCAGATCTTCACTGACCACAAGAATCTACAGTATATCTTCTCAAAACAGGAGTTGAATATGAGGCAGAGGAGATGGATGGAGATGGTTAAGGATTATGATTGCACAATAGATTACCATCTAGGAAAAGCTAATGTGGTAGTTGATGCATTGAGTACAAAGTCATCTTCATCATCAACGGTAGATAATGCACAATTAAATTCCTTAACGTGCTATAAGAGAGATATTCTAGTGTCTCTTCGCCAGATGAATGTACAACTAAAAGTTTCCTCGCTTGCAGGATTGTTGGCACAATTACAAGTGAAACCTACCTTTAGACAACAAATTTATGATGCACAACAGAATGATATTGTGATACAGACTATCTGATTAGGGATTGGCAGTGAAAAGTATGATGGCTTTCATGAGGCAGATGATGGTACAATTTGTTACCAAAATAGGACAATAGTTCCTAATGTTGATGGGCTGAGGAAGATGGTACTTGAGGAGGCTCACTCCTCCATGTATGCAATGCATCCTAGAAGTACCAAGATGTACTAAAACTTGGAAGACATGTATTGGTGGCCATGTCTAAAGCGTGATGTGGCAGAGTTCATTGCCAAATGTCCAGTTTTTCAACAGGTGAAGGCTGAACACCAGAAGCTTGCAGGGACATTACAACCCTTACCAATACCAAAGTGGAAATGGGATCATATTACTATGGACTTTGTGGTTGGTATTCCTAGGACAACCAAGGGTCATGATTCCATATGGATGATAGTAGACATATTGACTAAGTCAGCTCATTTTATGCTAGTTAAGATGACGTTTACAATAGAGAAATTGGCACAAATATATGTTGATGAGATAGTCCATATGCATGGCATTCCAGTGACTATAGTTTTTGACAGAGGTCCACTATTTACAAGTCATTTTTGGGAGTATCTACATTCAGTAATGGGAACACAACTGAGATTCAGCACAACTTTTCATCTGCAGACCGATGGCCGATCTGAAAGGACTATTCCGACTTTAGAGGATCTCTTGAGGGCATGTCTGCTGCAATTTCTTGGTAGTTGGGATCTGCACATGACTCTGATAGAGTTTGCGTACAACAATAGCTATCAAAGAAGCATAGATATGGCTCCTTATGAGGCTATGTATGGGAGACAATGTCGGTCTCATCTTTTCTAGTATGAGACAGGTGAATATCAACTTTTGGGTCCTAAGTTAGTACAACATACTACAGAAAAGATTAAAGTGATACAACAAGAGTTGAAAGCAGCCTAGGACAGGCAAAAATCTTATGCAGATAACTGATGCAAACCACTTGAGTTCCAAGTGGGAGATAGAGTATATCTTAAGGTTTCTCCTTGGAAAGGTGTGCTGAGGTTTGGAAAGAAGGATAAGTTGGTTCCCAGATTTATGGGACCATCCCCTATCCTAGCTCGTGTTGCAAAGGTAGAACATAAGTTGGAGCTACCACCAGAGCTTCATAGATTTCATAATGTCTTTCACATCTCTATGTTGAGGGAATGCCATCTGGATACTGACCAGATAATCCGACCAGTAGAGACTGAGTTAGATGAGGATATCTCCTATGTTGAGGGTCTTGTGTTGATCCTAGATAGAAGGGTGAAAAAGCTAAAGAGAAAAGATATAATACTAGTGAAAGTTTTGTGGAATCATCATGGCATAGAGGAAGCCACATGGTAACTAGAGAATGAGATGCGTAGAAAATACCCATCTCTTTTTGTGTAGGATTTTGGGGCGAAATCCTTGTTAGGGGTTTATAGTTGTAAGGCCCCTGAACTTGCTTAATGAGTTGAATGAGCTTAATTACAATAATTGAATTCTTATAAACCTAATATAGACTTTTTATATGTTTTGAAATCATAAGAAAAGCTTAAGTTTCAAATTTGGTCCAATTTGAACACTGTTTGAGCAAGTTATGCAATTTTTTGTACAATTTGGACTTTTTTGCCATTTACCAAATTAAGGGGTTTTCTTTGCAATTTTTCACATACATTATGTTCCTTAGATGTTATATTATCATTATTGATATTTTTGATCCATGGGGATCCTAGTTGAGCCTTGGTTTTAAGGTGTTTTCATCAAGGGTATTTTAGTGTTTACCCCTTCATGGATGAGCTACCTTTAGTAGCTACCAACTAAAGAATTATGTGATTGGATGGGAAATTAAACAAAGGAAATATAATCATGTCAATAGGGATTATGGGGAAGCTTCTTGTGTGTGAGCTTGTATATTCTTAATAATTTAAGACCATAGACACATGGGGAAGCTACTTTTATACCTAATGCTTGCTTCTATCCTTATCCATGGGCTATATTTACCCCTTCCTTGCCCAAGTAACAAACTATGATTGCTTTCTATGTACTCTAACCTGGAGCAACGAATCCACTCTGTTTTTCTGTAGAACCATGTGCTCTAAGGTAGAATACAACCCCTTTTTGGAGAAGAATGTCTCCTAGAGCTCCATCTAGCCCTACCTAGGGTTTCCAAGGTCATCTTCTAGGGAATTTGTCCAAGGCAAGTTGTTTTCTTCCTTCCTTCTCCATTTTTGTTTATCTTCACCTTACTTAGACCTTCCTTCAGGTCGGAACCCTTCTGTTCCATGGTGAAAGTGGCCCTAGATCTCAAAAATCTATCCTTCTTGTTTCTTTTTCTAGGGTTTTGCTTCTTTGTGGAGAGAAGTGCCTATTTGGCCAAGTTTAGATCTGAATCTAGGGATTTCTTTCCTTATTTGCTCTAGATTATTGCTCTTTGATATCTGGCCTACTCTATATAGGCGAGTTATATGACATTCTTCACTTATATTGCTTATTAGAAGCTTGTTAGTTCATGTTTATGTCTTAATGTGTTGATTTAAGCATAGAGAAACCATGTTTATTTAGAATTTCGAATTTTTGTGGTGTTCCCTATTTTGTTGCATATTTATATAAACTTTTAAACATGTGTATGAACTTTCTAATGTGTAACATTATCTGGGATAGGTTGATAGCATCAACCTATGGTGCTAAGCACAAAATAGTTGATGATTCAAATTTGTGTTGTCAAGTTATTTCCTTCCCTATCACACAACCGATGGTCATACCATTCAACAACCAATGGTGTTGCTATTTTGGCAACTGATGTTCATGATCAAGGGTGTCAAATTTATGGTGACAACCTATGGTCACCCCCTTAGGTAAGTTTTTGTCTCAATTAGATGTTTAATATCATCTACCAAATATTCTAATGATGTTATCAATCGATGATGACATTAGCTTAATATTTGATGGTATTAACTGAATGTATTATTGATCTATCAACCAATGGTGACCTAATGACCACAATTAATGGTGGATCAGGTCATCATAATATATGATGAGTTAAGAATATAATTGTAGATTTGACTAAACCTTAAACTAATGGTTCATTGGTTCAATTGATCTAATGGTTAGTCTTATACTTCAATTGATAACCTTGAACAATGAACCTGATCCAGTGAATAATATTGGATGCTTCCACATCCAATAGATTATAATAAATCACATGGTAATATATGTGGGTTCTAGTGATGATAATTCGATGGTCCAATGCCATTAATTTTTAGTCTTACCTTTGCCATCATATAGTTATATTTGATAAATCACTATAATAAGTGGATGTGTAACTCCTATGTGATCTAGCTTGTTATACCTAACCTTAATGTAATTAAATGATGTTGATTGGTTATAATCATACCTCTTGAATGATTAATGTGATAATGAATTACACTCTTCTTGTGTTAAAACCACAATGTTGTACTATTTGAATATCATATTGCCTTACCATGTTAATATCTATGGACACATATGTGCTAATGATCTTTTGAGCCTTGTTTAAGGCATGGAATGATGATGATAACCTTACTATGAATAACTTGATGGTCTTAACAACCTTTGGGAATGTCTTAAGCCATGATTGAGGTCAAATCCTCTTCATGTTCCAATAAGAGTTAAAACCCTGGAACTTGTGATAAGATATTGGTATCTTGTAAAAGTATGATGATAAGTGTGGTCCATTAATTTGCAATGAATGATAGCATGTGGTAATGTGATTAAGATTTGTACCTCAAATGTTTTATTTCTTTTGAATTTGTTATACATATACTCTTGTTAGAAAAGAATTAGGGTTTGAATGTCCATTTGTATGATTAAGCCTTAATTCACCCAATTGACATAACTAATTAAGTGAAACTCTAATCATGTAGTTCCATGTGCCATAGATCTAACTGTGTCAGAAATTGCCAAATAGTGAAACGAGTATTCCTAAGGGCTACTCGGAGCGCATACTGATGTGTATGTGGGGTGCTTGTCATCCTGAATTCAAGTGTTAGGGAGGATGATAGTGGTCATACCTAGGCCTCAGTTTCAGAATGGTTGCGGTGTCGTGTCTCGGTGATTATATATATATGATGATGAGATTGGAGGACAACTATGGTTGTACCTCAGATGGTAGGGTATGCGTACTCTCCTCATTTCACTAGTGTTGTGACCTATATAGCAAGGATGAACTAGGTTGTTAGCAGCTTGACCTTGTGTCACTGTGGCAGACCTGTACTGACTGGGGGCGGAGAAGATCTTAGGAGTCCGACTCTTCCTAGATCTTGTATGGCACTGATTTTGACTTAGTATTGGTCAGTTGTGACTTGAGTGGTATTTCTCAAATCTCTCAGGGCAATGTAATAATAGAAGTGATATAAGCCGTGTAGTATACTGACTATGGTTAAATACATCTCACATTATTTGATTAGTCTTTAACTTGTCTTTATACTATTCAGTGTTTACAAGATGATATCATATGACCTCTGAGTAATTATACTTCTTGTCAAGTTGATTTGCTTAATGGCTTAGTATGATTAACCTATTCAATCTGCTTAAATTGCTTATTCATTATTGTATCTGCTCATTTCATTTTTTGTCAATCAATATGTTATAATCAATATATGTTGGAGAGAGTTATATCGTTCACTGGGACTAGGTCTCACCCGTGGGTCACCACACTTTTTTTAGGTGGTCGCGGGCAATGAGGTCGAGGTTGCACTGTGGAAGAGAACCAACCAGGTGATCAATAGATTCATAAGGTTGGTTAGTTGTAGATGTTAGTATTAGAGTCCTAGTGTCGTCCCTGTACTATCAAGTCTGGGTATGGGATGTGTTTTCTAGATGATATACTTGTATCAACATGAAATTTTGGTAGTATGGCAATGTTTGTAAATATATGGCATGTACATGTGAAATATATTTGGTATGAAGGATGTTACTGAGGTCTTTGGACCCATATGTAAATACTTGTTATAGTATAGGAGAATGGAATGTTGGACCTTTTGTAAATGTTCTAGAGTTTATTTACATTGTTGGAATCGATTTTATTTATTCCACATTTTTGACTATGTGATAAATTAGTAGTTGATCGTGTTTTGTGTTTTGAGTAATCTCATTTAGCATGATGAGATGTCACAACTCTAGTACTACTGAATCACATAACAAGTTAAATGTAGAGGAAAGTAGAAAGTATAGTTAGAATATATAAACTAGTCACCGCATAAGTGGCCAACGTATGCATCCACCTCATAAGTGGGCAAAAGACATCACATGTCATATTTTAGAGTTCCATCGTGAACAAAGCATAATATTAGAGTTCAAAAGAATATACATGATCACATGATCAATTTCAAATAAATAATTTCACAGGAACCATGATTTTCAAAAGAAAATACATTGCATATAAGCTAATGTCCATAGGACAAAGAGAATGAATAAGCATAGGTGAATTTCTCAACATAGAAGAATAGGGGATACATCATACCTCAACTTCAGAGTCTAAACAGTCGAAGTCAGTCCTAGATCCAAGACTAGGACTCCAAAGAACCTCTAGGGAAGGTGGATAGGTCCAACAAGTAAGGTTCCCAATCTTAGAGAAGTTGGTTTCTCCAACAAAGCTCCTATCTTGAGCAAGAAGCACCTTCTCCACTTTAGAGGTGAAAACCCCTAACAAAAGAACATGGAGTTGAGGTGTTTATGGGTTCTAGGTGGGGTTTCACCATGGAAGGCCATGGTTCTGACCTAGAGGAAGGTGGAAGGAAGACTAACAACATGAAAATAGGGAAGGTAAAGAGGATACTTACTAGTTTTGGTCAAAATCACCAAGGAGGAGCTTTAGAAATCCTAAATAGAGAAATTTGGAACCCTAGGAGGCTTCTCCACCAAGGTAGGCACATCGTTTAACCTTGGAATAGAACCTTCATGGAAACATAGAGTAGGAATGATGCTATAAGCTTGAGGAAATAAAGGAGAGCAAGAGTTTTTTTAATTGGGAGTTGGGAAGGGGTAGATATGGCTATATAAAGAAAGAGGTCAAGTATGAGGTGTCTATGAGACTTTCTATGTGTCATGTATAAGGGTGTCTGTGGATATGGAAACCTTTATAGATAAGGAAGAAGTCAAGAATGAGGTTTCAAGTTACTTTCCATGTGTCCAATGCTAAGGGTGCCTATGGACATGCAAACCTTTATGGATAAGGAAGAAGTCAAGCATGAGGTGTCCATGGAGCTTTCCATGTGTCCTTAGCTTAGGGATTTCATGGCCATGTAAGAGGACAACTCATAGAGTCTTCTTGAATATAAAATTTCAATTTATGGACACTTATAGGCCATTCCAGCCAATCTCCAATCAAAGAAATAACTCCATTGGTCGATAGCTTCTAAAGATAAGCTCATTTATAAAGAGAGTAATCCCTAAAATGCCCTTGGAAAGAAACACCTTCAAACCAAGGTGCAACTAGGTGCCCTATCGTTCAAAAACTTGAGAATGATAAGGGAATATATAAGGATTATAATGCATGTGAAAATTTGCAAAGAAAACCTCCCAATTGGGTAAATTGCAGAAAAGTCCAGAATGTACCTAAAATTGCAGAACTTGCACAAACAACATCCAAATTGGACGAAACTTCATCCACATGTTATCTTTTATGTTTTGAATTAAAATTTGATATTATTTCCATATTTTTAAGTTTAATAATCACATTATTCATTACTTATGTCTTTTACTCTTTTTCTCTCTCCTAAACTTATCCTAATATTTCAAGGTTGTCCAAATTAGATGAAATTGGACATGTAGGCTAATTTTGATGTGTAGATTTCGAATTTGAAGTTTGTTTCCACTTTTGAGACTTATTTTTATGAGATATGTCATATGTCCAATTAATGGCCCATTATCCAAATTATTCATCCAATTAAGTTCCTTATCTTCATATTACCACCAAAATGAGTTGTGTGGCCTATTTTATGTATCCATTATAAACCTAAGATTAATGTTAGAACATTAGGTTATATTAAGGTGATCTATACATGTGATATCTCATTGGGGTTATACTAAACATCTATTTAGGTCTAACCTTCAACCTTGTTTGGCTAAGTCCAAAAAGTCAACTTCCAGGGTAGGGTCTAAGATCTAGTATGTCACAGCATGCCACCCCTTAAAGGGATTTCGTCCTCAAAATCAAAATATCCACATACAAGAAAACAGATTATTCACCACCCCTTAAAGGATTCATCTTATTAAGTCAAAACTATTCTTTAGGTACAAAAGGTTCAACTACACTTCCTTACATCCAACTACATAATCATCATGCAAAAAAAATGAAACATAACTTGTAAAGACTAACTATTGACTTTTGGTAAACTTGCTCGTGTCCATACTCAAACAAGTCTTTACACCTGGGAGACTAGTTCAACATAAAATTCTACTGAAATAAAAGAAAGTATAATGAGGGGTCAATTTGCAAATAACCCAGACACCTCAATTACTCTATATGAGTAACCTAACAGACTAGGAGATCTCATATGTCATGGTTCATTCTAGAGAAATGAAATCCTAGAGAGAGATGGAGACTTAGGGTTTGAGAGGAGAAAGTGATGGAATTGATGATCTAGGGTTTTACCATCTGAGAAATGATGAAATCAGTAAGTTTAGCTTCTTTGCATAGTATTTCATGGTGCATATTCTCTCACATGTCAATATTCTATCCCTCCTTTGATTTGATTCAAAATGATATCAAAACTCCCTCTTTTCTCACTCTTTTCTCCTAGTCTCCATTTCTAGGGTTTCTGAGATGAAAGGAAGAAGAAAGTGTTGATTTTCTATGGTTTTGATATGGATTCAAGAATTCCAAGTGTGAGTTATGTTTTTAAGGTGTTTTCACACCTTAGGTGAGTGGTTAGCTGGCTCTGATACCATGCTGTAAGGAGGTGGGATCACCCCTTACTAAAAAAATTTGAAGAATAAAACATCCATTCCAAACACACTCAAAGGTATGCTGGAATAGGTGTAACATTTTCAAATTTCAATAAATGGTATTCAAAACAACCAAAGTATAGCAGTGGAATAAAAATAATGACTATATTCAATTTTCACAAAAGATTACAAAAGTACATCCTAATATCCCATAAGGGTTTACACGTATCACTCAACATAAGGATATAGTAGAGGGAAATATAAACTATAACAACTTTGTCTCCAAGCTTTAACTCCTTAAGCTCGTCCAAAACTTCATGCCTTATCATCCAAGTCCGTCATCTAGGGTTGGAAGCATACCCCAACAAGAAGAGAAAATAGATGGCATTAGCAAAGGCTGGTATGTGCATACTAAATAGGAAATTGAGCAATATATGGAATAAAGGACATCAAATATAAAAGGCTTCCCATAGAAAGGATAAGGACCACCCAAATGGGTATCAATAGAAAAGGAATTGAAATCATATGATAACAAAAGAATACTTTCCATTAATAAAACATTAAGACTGTGCCACACAAGCACATGTAAAGAATTATGGTACACACCCCATATAATCAACCTACATGCATGTGAGATAAACTTAGCCATAGAACAATATAAACACAAAGGTGACCAAGTCTCATAACTTGAAACCTAATAGAGAAAGGAATACTTCCAATCTCCCAAATATATAAAACATGGGACAAGAATCACACATCTTGCCCTGGGTATGAGGTTGCTTTCAATCCCAAAAGTGCAGGAAATATCACATCTGCTCGGCAGGAAATAACACATCTTCCATAAAGACCAATGCAATTAAACTACTCTAGTAGTATTGAATCACATAGCATGTTAAATGTAGAGGTAGGAAGAACGTATAGTCAGAATATATAAACTAGTCACCACATAAGTGACCAACATATACATCCACCTCATAAGTGGGAAAAATACATCACATGTCATCTTTTAGAGTTCCACCATGAACAAAGAATAGGATAAGAGTTAAAAAGATTATCCATGATCACATGATCAATATCAAATAAGATAGTTCACATGAACCATGATTTTTAAAAGAAAAGACATTGTGTATAGGCTAATGTCTATAGGACAAAGAGAATGAATAAGCATAGGTGAATTGATCAACATAGAAGAATAGGGGATACATCATACCTCAACTTCAGAGTCTAAATAGTCCAAGTCAGTTGTAGATCTAATCCTAGGCCTACAAAGAACCTCTAGGGAAGGTGGATATGTCAAATAAGTAAGGTTACCAAGCTTAGAGAGACTGGTTTCTCCAACAAAGCTCCTATCTCTAGCAAAAAGCACCTTCTCCACTTTAGAGGTGAAAAACCCTAACAAAAGAACATGGAGATGAGGTGTTTATGGGTTCTAGGTGGGGTTTTACCATGTAAGGCCATGGTTCTGACCTGGAGGAAGGTGTAAGGAAGACTAAAAACATGAAAATAGGGAAGGAAAGGAGGATACTTACTAGTTTTGGTCAAAATCACCAAGGAGGAGCTTTAGAAATCCTAAATAGAGAAATTTGGAACCCTAGGAGAAAGGTAGGCACGTCCTTTTACCTTGGGAAAGAACCTTCGTGGTAAAATAGAGTAGGAATGATGCTCTAAGATAGAGGAAATAAAGGAGAGCAAGATTTTTTGAATTGGGAGTTGGGAAGGGGTAGATATGGCTATATAAAGAAAGAGGTCAAGTATGAGGTGTCTATGAGACTTTCCATGTGTCATGTATAAGGGTGTACATGGAAATGCAAGCCTTAATGGATAAGGTAGAAGTCAAGCATGGGTTTTCAAGTTACTTTCCATGTGTCCAATGCTAAGGGTGCCTATGGACATGCAAACCTTTATGGATAAGGAAGAAGTCAAGCATGAGGTGTCCATGGAGCTTTCCATGTGTCCTTAGCCTAGGGATTTCATGGCCATGCAAGAGGACAACTCAAAGAGTCTTATTGAATATCAAATGATAGTTTATGGACACTTATAGGCCATCCTAACGGACCTCTTATCAAAGAAATAAACCCATTGGTTGATAGTTTCTAAAGATAAGTTCATTCATAAAGAGAGTAATCCCTAAAATGCCCTTGGAAAGAAACACCTTCAAACCAAGGTGAAACTAGGCACCCTATGGTTCAAAAACACGAGAATAGTAAGGGAATAAATAAGTATTATCATGCATGTGGCAATTTGCAATGATAAACTCCCAATTGGGTAAATTGTAGAAAAGTCCAGAATGTACCTAAAATTGCATAACTTGCACTAACAACATCCAAATTGGACCAAACTTTATCCACAAGTTATCTTTGATGTTTTGAATACAAATTTGACATTATTTACATCTTTTGAATTTATATAATCACATTATTCATTGATTATGCCTTCCCTCATTTTCTCTCTCCTGAACTTATCCTAATACTTCAAGGTGGTCCAAATTAGATGAAATTGGACATGTAGGCTAATTTTGATATGTAGATTTCGAATTTGAAGTTTATTTCCACTTTTGAGACTTATTTTAATGATATATGTCATATGTCCCATTAACGTCCCATTATTTAAATTATTCATCCAATTAAGTTCCTTATTTTCATATTACCACCAAAATGAGTTATGTGGCATATTTTATGTATCCATTATAAACCTAATATTAATGTTAGAACATTAGGTTATATTAAGGTGATCTATACATGCATTATCTCATTGGGGTTATACTAAACATCTATTTAGATCTAACCTTCAACCTTGATTGGCTATGTCCAAACTGTCAACTTCCAGG
The DNA here is from genome assembly GCA_963693085.1 of Alisma plantago-aquatica. Classification (NCBI taxonomy): domain Eukaryota; kingdom Viridiplantae; phylum Streptophyta; class Magnoliopsida; order Alismatales; family Alismataceae; genus Alisma; species Alisma plantago-aquatica. Next base: position 500,351,833 of record OY856413.1, read on the forward strand.
GTAGGGTCTGAGATCTAGTATGTTACAACACACCACCCCTTAAAGGGATTTCATCCTTGAAATCAAAACATCCAAAAATAAGAAAACAACTTATTCACCACCCCTTAAAGGATTCATATTATTAACTCAAAACTATTCTTTAGGTACAAAAGGTTCAACTACACTTCCTTACATCCAACTACATAAGCATCATGCAAAAAAAAGAAACATAACTTGTAAATACTAACTATGAACTATGGGTTAACTTGCTCTTGTCCATCCTAAAACAAGCCTTTACATCTGGGAGACTAGTTCAACATATTAGGGTCCCTAAAGATAAATCATGTAGATGTGTAAGGCTACTATTTCCTAAAAGCATGCTATTTTGAACAATTCATATCAGCTTAGGCCATGCTGGTATCATATGGATTCGGGAGTCCTCGTAAACCAAGCTAGTGGTGCAGAGGAAAATCTTGCTATCCCCCGAACCCTGATCCTTTCTAGACACCTTTTCTTTCAACTTCATGTCCTAGTAGCTGCCTAAAGACCAAGCTAAACAACCTCAAGTTACTATGGTTACTTATGCATCTTTTACTTGTAAGTATTTTAAGGATCGATTCATCATTATTCTAATGTAAAACTATATGATCCTAAATCAACCCCTCATCATCTATTGATCAACTCTAGGGCAAAAATGTAACTTAAAGGTAAGGAAAGGATTCTAACTAGGGAGACAAAATTGAAATAGTTAGATTTTGACTACTATGGGCTCTGATACCATGTTGTAAGGAGACGGGATCACCCCCTTACTAATGAAAATTGAAGAATAAAACATCCATTCCAAACACACTCAAAGGTATGATGGAATAGGTGTAAAATTTTCAAATTTCAATAAATGGTATTCAAAATAGCCAAAGTGTAGCAGCGGAATAAAAATAATGACTATATTCAATTTTCACAAAAGATTTCGAAAGTACATCCTAACATCCGATAAGGGTTTACATGTATCACTCAACATAAGGATATAGTAGATGGAAATCTAAACCATAACAAGTTTTTCTCCAAGCTTTAACTTCTTAATCTAGTCCAAAAATTCATGCATTATCATCCAAGTCCTTCACCTAGGGTTGGAAGCATACCCCAGTAAGAAGAGAAAATGGGTGACATCAGCAAAGGCTGGTGTGTATATACTAAATAGGAAATTGAGCAATATATGGAATAAAGGACATAAAATATAAAAGGCTTCCTATAGAAAGGATAAGGACCACCCAAATGGGTATCAAGAGAAAAGGAATTGAAATCATATGATAACAAAAGAATACTTGCAATTAATAAAACATAAATATTGTGCCACACAAGAACATGTAAAGAATTAGGACAAACACCCCATATCATCAACATGCATGCATGTGAGATAAACATAGCCCTAGAACAATAAAAACACAAAGGCGGCCATGTCTCATAACTTGAAACCTGATAGAGAAAGGAATACTTCCAATCTCCCAAATATATAAAACACAGGCCAAGAATCGCACATCTTACCCTGGGTATGAGGTTCCTTTCTATCCCCAAAGAGCAGGATATATCACATCTGCTGGCAGGAAATAACTAATATGCCATAAAAACCAATGCAATTACACTACTCTAGTGCTACTAAATCACATAGCATGTTAATTGTAGACACATGTAGAAAGTATAGTCAAAATATATAAACTATTCACCACATAAGTGACCAACATATACATCCACCTCATAAGTGGGCAAAAGACATCACATGTCATCTTTTAGAGTTGCATGATGAACAAAGCATAAGATAAGATTTCAAAAGAATATCCATGATCACATGATCAATATCAAATAAGGTAGTTCACATGAACCATGATTTTAAAAAGAAAAGACATTGTGTATAGGCTAATGCCCATAGGACAAAGAGAATGAATAAGCATATGTGAATTGCTCAACATAGAAGAATAGGGGATACATCATACCTCAACTTCAGAGTCTAAACGGTCCAAGTCAATCATAGATCCAAGAATAGGCCTCCAAAGAACATCTAGGGAAGGTGGACAGGTCCAATAGGTAAGGTTCCCAAGCTTAGAGAGGTTGGTTTCTCCAACAAAGCTCCTATATCGAGCAAGAAGCACCTTCTCCACTTTAGAGGTGAAAAATCCTAACAAAATAACATGGAGATGAGGTGTTTATGGGTTCTAGGTGGGGTTTCACCATGGAAGGCCACTGTTCTGACCTGGAGGAAGGTGGAATGAAGACAAAGGAGGATACTTACTAGTTTTGGTCAAAATCACCAAGGATGAGCTTTAGAAATCCTAAATAGAGAAATTTGGAACCCTAGGAGCCTTCGTCACCAAGGTAGGCACATCTTGTTACCTTGGGACATAAACTTTGTGGCAAAACAAAGTAGGAATGATGACCTAATCTAGAGGAAATAAAGGAGAGCAATATTTTTCAAATTGGGTGTTGGGAAGGGGTAGATATGGCTATATAAAGAAAGAGGTCAAGTATGAGGTGTCTATGAGACTTTCTATGTGTCATGTGTAAGGGTGTCCATGGACATGAAAGCCTTTATGGATAAGGAAGAGGTCAATCATGAGGTGTCAAGTTCATTTCCATGTGTCCAATGCTAAGGGTGCCTATGGACATGCAAACCTTTATGGATAAGGAAGAAGTCAAGCATGAGGTGTCCATGGAGCTTTCCATGTGTCCTTAGCCTAGGGATTTCATGGCCATGCAAGAGGAAATCTCATAGAGTCTTCTTGAATATCAAATTTCAGTTTATGGAAACGTATAGGCCGCACCAACCGACATCCAATCAAAGAAATAACCCCATTGGTTGATAGCTTCTAAAGATAAGCTCATTTATAAAGAGAGTAATCCCTAAAATGCGCTTGGAAAGAAACACCTTCAAACCAAGGTGCAACTAGGTGCCCTATGGTTCAAAAACTTCATAATGGTAAGGGAATATATATATATATATATTATAATGCATGTGACAATTTGCAAAGAAAACCTCCCAATTAGGTAAATTGTAGAAAAGTCCAAAATGTACCTAAAATTGCATAACTTGCACAAGCATCCAAATTGGACAAAACTTCATCCACAAGTTATCTTTGATGTTTTGAATACACATTTTATATTATTTCCATATTTTTAAGTTATATAAGCACATTATTCATTACTTATGCCTTTTACTCATTTTCTCTCTCCTAAACTTATCCTAATATTTCAAGGTTGTCCAAATTAGATGTAATTTGACATGTAGGCTAATTTTGATATATAGATTTCGAATTTAAAGTTTTTTTCCACTTTTGAGACTTATTTTTAAGAGATATGTCATATGGCCCATGAACGACCCATTATCTAAATTATTCATCCAATTAAGTTCCTTATCTTCATATTACAACCAAAATGAGTTATGTGACATATTTTATGTATCCATTATAAACCTAAGATTAATGTTAGAACATTAGGTTATATTAAGGTGATATATACATGCATTAGCTCATTGGGGTTATACTAAACATCTATTTAGGTCTAACCTTCAACCTTGTTTGGCCAAGTCCAAAATGTCAACTTCTAGGGTAGGGTCTGATATCTAGTATGTTACAGGCACACACTAGAAAGGTTATAGTATCACATGTTGCATACTTGGTAGTATCATATTTTTCTTCATGGAATTGCGGTGCATGTATACATTTTATATATCAATTCATATCATTATCCACTGAATAAATAGAAAAAGATAGACGCCCTTGTAACTACACATAAGCAAGTTACAGTTGTCTGACAATTAAACATAGACAAACACATGCACAGTAAAAACCACATCATAACTCTTATTAATAGGGTAAACACCATCTATCATTATGCATGAATATAGGCCCCCTATGGAGGGAATTCTTTCAAGGAACAAAGTCAACATATTTTTTATGTTTACAAGTATAGTGAATTGGAAGTGATGACTACTAGAAATGTAAGCATCTACACAAATTTTTGCATCCCCATACCTTTTTAACTACTAGTAAGGTCATTAATTATCTCAAGGTTGTGTCTTAGATAGGTTCCATGATGATAAAGTTTAATTAGGTACATAAAAACACATGAAGATTGAACTTACGAATGCAAATCAAGAAAATAACAAGTTAAGAAGCCAAAGAACCCAACAATAAGTGAAGTTACCAAGCTATAAATGGGTCCATCTTGATGCTAGGATGAAAACAATTTAATGTGGAATCAATTACTTTAGTACGTATATATATATATATATATATATATATATATATATATATATATAGAGTTGAGCTACAATACACTCGAGTGTATAGGGGTTCTTATACACCTCAATTTATAGGCGTTGGATCTTGATCCGGACAAAGGTAAAAAATCTCAGCTTTTACTGCTGCCATCTCCGTTAACGACCGTCTCTGACTCTCCCGTGAATCTCAAAGTCCCAATCCTCTCTCTCTCAACTAAGAAATCGATTGTCTCCTACCTCTCTCCTATCTCCTCTCTCCTCTCTCGGTGTAGGGCAATGCGCTCCTCAACAACACGTCCTGCAACCAGCGTAGGGTTTTGCAATAGAGACCGGCGTAACCTGCTAGCAGCGGCCTTCCACGTTGCCGTCTGTCGGAATTGGTTCCTGAACTTCCATTGAAATTAGTCCTTGTCCTCCTCGACTACATGGAAAATGAGCTCGTTGAATTCCCGGCATTGCTCGACGCGAAGCTTCTTCACGTCCACTTGCACGTGCACGTAGTTGTTATTGCTGCCTTTTCTGGTTTTTCCACCTCCTACCGTTTCCGGCAGCAACGCCCGCGAGGTCACTGGTCGTACGTCTCCTCCCACTATTGTTGCCACCGTGAAGGAAAACATTATCGACCCCTACACCCGCCGTTGCTCCAGTTCAGGCTGCACATCAGGCTCTGCTTCCATCGATTGACCTGGTGCTCATTGATCCATGACGACGACAGATTGTTACATATATGGGCCGAGGAAGGGGAGATCACGCTGGAGAAGACGGGGTAGGCAAGTGCTATGTGGAAGCATTACATGAGGGAGGTGGTTTGGATGATGACTGCGGATGTTCCGAGTGCAACGTGCCAGTGGGGAAGGTCTGAAGCTAGATTCATCAGCTCTTACAATTCCTTCCTTGCTCCGACACCGTCGTGAATGAGTAGCATAGCATTCGTGCCGCCATCTAGCATGAAGTTCATCCACAGGGGTTCCAGTCGGGGCAACTCCATATACAATCAGTATGATCATCCCTTCCAAGTGTGACATATCTAACTATCGGGTGAGTGGTTCTGCAGGAGGACGCATGTGCGGGCCAGTGTTGGCGAATTTTGAGTATCACATGACATGGACCTGAAAACGTCATATTATGCTTCTTGGTATTGTTTATCCTGTATAAAGTTGTACATTTTGTCATGGAGTGAATAATGGAAAATGGACATCCTTTAGTTACACATAAGAAAGTCACAAATGATTAGCAGGTAAATAAATAGACAAATAGACAAATAGATAACATCCAAATTTTGTGGATAATTTATGCCTTAACTTACCTCTTATTTTTCACCTTTTACGCATATACATCCCCTCATTCATTGTTTTTACACTAAAAATATATTTTACCTTGTCTCCATGATAAGCATGGCCTTTTTGTGCAGGCAAGTAAGGTACCTAATGTAAGAACATGAAGCCCATCGATTCCCACAACTGATGAACGCCTTCGTTCAAACATCTAGACGACAATCAACCCATCACTCAATGGTTCTAAGGCATCAAGAGCTGATCTATATAAGCATATGAATGAAAGACTAACAGAGCAACCATCATATTTGACCACCCGATCATCTGATGGTCACACTATCCATCACGCGATGGCTTCTCACCATTGTCAGCCGATGGCTATCTTGGCCTTACCAACCAAAGGTTAGCGGACCCATCATACGATAGCCCTCAATAGATGGCCAAGCCAAGCAATCACTGAATCCGACCAGATGATGGTCACCCCAGATGACAACTAATGGTTGTCACATCCATCACTCAATGGTTATCTAGTTTCGTCAACTAAAGGTCCCACTACGAGCCAGCATCACCCGATGGCCTGCAACTGATGGTCACTATGAGTGAACGATCATTTAGAACCATTACTCACGTGCCCCGATGCAGGTACTCCAGATACTTGGGATGCAAGGAAAGTTCTCTCCCTTGGACACTACACTAAACCCTTTAAATAGAGAACCCTTGCAAGCATTGCAAGGGATCATGTTTTCAAAAAAAACCATGAAGTGTTGTCGGAGAAGAAGTCCACCATCGACGTCTGCCTCTGCCATCGGTTGGTGGACAACAAGGATGAAAGCTAAAGGATTCCACTACCCCCTTGCATCTCCGCCTACTTTATTGGCATACTCTGATGAAGGAAGGAGGACAGAGGGCAAGTCTTCACCGTCAGTGTGTAGAATTTAGTGAGGAGCTTCATACCATCAGTTGTAGCCATCTCGGGGCCCCCTCATTTCCCCTACTTGCTCCCGTTCTCTTCATTGTCATCTTCTCCCTCTCTTATTCAATAGTATTTCATGTTTTTAGTATCTCTTAATTATGTAATGTTGATCAACACCATGAGAGGATAAACACATTGCCTGGGTTGGGAGTAGCCACTAAGGCTCTCCCAACATGTATATACTTGCATCCTTTTGAATATACATACTCTTAGCAAAGATTATATCCATATGCTTGGCCTTATTGCTTCACTTGTATGATTATCTACCATCTTGTGATGTTTGATTGTTAGTGTCTCAAAAGAGTAACACTAATCTTATCTAAGTGTTATGGATATGCATGAATTCGTGAAAATTTTGGAATGCTTAAGCTAATGGTCATATAGTTGTAGTTTTGATTGTTTGTTTTCCATCTCAAGAGAGAGATAACCTTATAATATAGATCTATCCTAAGCTTGAGAGAGGAGGGAATAGACATAAATGGTGATTTCTTGTAATCCTACTAAGGGTATACAAATGGGTGTGAGTATTTCATGTTGGTGAAAGATCTTAATATGGGAAACCTGATTCAAGTTCCCTTCCATATTTTTTCCCTGTGCTTGCTTGTCCTCGTTCTCTTGTTTTCTTTTCTTAACCTTTATTTTACCTATTTTGTTTGATTGGAGTAACATCGTTCTGTAAAGAACATCATCTTAATCTATCTTTTTGGTTGGTGTAACTTAGATAAGACTCCACGTTCTTTGCACTCACTGTTGCTTGTCCATGTCATTTAACCCTGATCTATTATATCGGACCCCATATAATAGTTGTGGGGGCCTGAGCGTTGGTTTATAAATTTAAGAGTCTGACTGCTCTAGATCCTCTCCCTTTTGGGCGTATGATTTAGGTCGGTCAACTTTTTGACGTCGTTGCCAGGGACAAGGCATAATGGTACTATTAAGAATACGAGTCTACTCACCATACACATGTGCCTTAAGTCTAGAGATGAACTTGAGTGCACCTAGTTCTTATTCCTCAAATTAGTAGCTACCTAGAATACTTCATTTAAATGTGTCAAGTTTCTAGCTAGACTATGTGAACTAACTTGGGTAACTTAGGAAGAAACGAATTACAAGAGCAACGACCCACCTTGATGACATCATGCCATCTCATAGAGGAGGGTGTTGAGGTAGTGATAATGTGAATGCAAGGGTTGTTATACCTTCACAGGACCACAAATCTTAATGGGAGGATTACAACCTTGAACAACCAATAGGTGACATTCCTCTTGGTACAATGGCTCCTCCATCACCAAGTGATGAGGAGCATGAGGAATGACAAAGTAACAAAGGCCTCCATCTAAGAGCAAGGAGGAATGGAAGGAACAATGATAACAACCACAACAATGAAGAAGACGAAGATGATGATGAGGAGATAGACGACTCCAAGAGCAAGGAGGAATGGGAGGAACAATGATGATAACCACAACAACAAAGAAGACAAAGATGATGACGAGGAGGAAGAAGGCAAATCCCTTAGGGATTTGTCTGTGACAAGAGATAATGATTCTAGATGCCCCGTTTTCATTCCAAGGTTCAATGTTGAAAATTTTGAGCTGAAATTTGTAGTTATTTCGATGATCCAATACAAAACTTTGTCGAGGTAACTCAAAAGATGAGAATCCCTATCATCATCTTGACACCTTTAAGAATATATATGACATGATCAAGATGAAGAAGAGTGTAAAGAGTGGGACCCAAAAAGGGGATCCACTCAAATGATATAATACAAGAACCATGTAATAAAAAAGCAGTGGAAACAAAACTATTACAAAGTCACTTCATGATTCATTTATACAATTTTTCCTCACCATAATAGGTGATTTTACATTAAACTTGAACTAAGTACAACTAAAGCCAGCAGTAGAGGGTAACCCAGCCATTCCAAGCTATCCTTAAGTTCATGTCGTGTTAGTAATCTTTTTGAGCTCTTATCTTCTAATGTACCTACACTTGGGTGGAAGGGAACATCACCCAGAACATAGGAAACAACATAGAGGTCAGCAAAGGCTGAATATGTACATATAATAAACTTTGGGCATTATATTGGGGTAAAAGTGCAAAAAGAGATGTTCCCACAAGAAGGGAGCTATTTGCAATTAGGTAAGTTTATGAAAAATGTAACAAAAGAAATGAAGCAAAAGAAATGAGGCATATTAAATTCAGATTACAAGCATGATAATAAAAGAGTGTCTTGCCATTACATTCATCCACAGATTCTTTTTAAAACAAGAATATTTGCATGCATAACAATGTAGACTAAATATACCTAAAACTGGGCCATAACACCATAGGATCATGTCCTAAAAATAAAAAAGGGTGGAAATGCACACCCCGGGCAGAATACACACACCCTATATAAATATGGTTGTACATAAGTACCGCTATTCTAGATATTCTAGTCATACAAGCAGCATGCTATAATAGAGTGGCAAGACTTATTATTTTAGTCATTTTCAATAAAGGCAACATGGCAGGAGGGGTCCAATGACCCAAATGAGCATAGCAATATAAATATCACAGAAAAAAAAGGAATTCATAATAGGAGCAATAAATGTCCAGGTATTTAGATTTTAAAAGGAATTTACAATTCAAGAGATGCCTCATTAAAAGATATATGGATTTCAGTCATTTAATGCCCAAAATAAAAATAGAGAGTGTACATACCTTATATTCGCGACTAACCCTATTTCTAGGGGTCAAATTCACCATTCAAATGTCTCCAAGGTTTGTTGATGAATGAGCTACACAGTAGAATAATATTTGTCACTATTTGGCTTGTAATCCAAAGTTGTTCAATTCATGTTATTTAAATTTTCTATATAGGTTTATTGTTCCATTTCTGTTAGCATCACAGTTCCTTATATTTCCATCTAGGTCATATTGCGATCAAGGTTACATATCTAGGTATATGATCATCTTCTACCGATTAGATCCACAATTGTCACTCTCTCTGTAACACAATATAGTTCTATTTAGATAGTAAGATTGAAGATTTATATTGTAAGATATAATGTGAAAGCACCCTTAATAGGAAAATCTAGGGTTTAAATCTAACATAACTTATTATATACTAGTTACACACTTAAATTTATATCTCAATTGTGCACACAGATACAAATATGTATCAAATGATTATATGGAGGTAGATTATCTTCTAGTCTAAACTAACATGTACCCTACCCTTATCCATTAGAATGCATATGTATACATAAGTATTTTCATTTATATGATTTCTCTCTTTTAAACCATCGAATTCAAGGTAGGCCATTTCTCAATAGATACAACCTTATATCCTTATCATGATATTGATCATCATTAAATGTATACATATACACCTGAGGTTTTTAATGATAAAGAACAATAATGTTGGCACCTAGGACATGTTCAATATCTATTACTTATCTTCAAATCTTGCTATATATACTATAATGAATATATTTACATGTGTACAATTACTCCGGGTTAAATTGTCAAATAGTTTTGCTAACTTTCGTATCTAAGTTCATCTTCACCTTTAGAAGTTCCTGGACTATTTGTTAAATGAATAAAAAGGCTGTAGGGTAAAGATTAATCATACCGTGTCATGGAGGTGGACCCGTTTTGGTGTTTCCAGCATTCAAACCAAATCTCATCCCAAGCTGATGGCTCGAGGAAGGAGCATTTGCAGACCCCCTCTGTTTGCAGATCAGGAAGAGGAAGATTTGTGGCTACTGGATTCGGCAGTGGTCACAGTTGGGTGCAAGTGACGCCCTACGACTGTCAGCATAGATGGTGGTGATGCTCTATGGCCCTGGTAGTTGGGCACAAGACGAGATGGGAGATGGGAGTGGAAGGAACAATGGAAGAGGGCAAAATGCTGAAGAACAGTGTCGACACTTTTTCGAAACTGACAGCGGCTTGCACAAAGTGGGAGACTAGTGAAGGAGGGGTGCGAGTGTCGACAATGTTGAGGGAGATTATGGCACCGCATGGCTAAAGGAGGTGGTGGTCCATCTTCCAATAGGAGAAGCGTCGATGAAGAGGAGCAGGCGTCGCTGGTGTGGGTGCTAGCAGGGCTCCGCCATCCACTATAGAAGGCAGTGGTCTCTGTGTAGGTGGTGATTTGTAGATCCATTGGCACCTTTCAAAATAGGTTGTGGTGGATGGGTACGTGGAGGAGGACGAAGGTGGAGAAGCGGAGCGTCGAGGAGACCTTGACGCAGGTGAGGCCAATGTCGATAGTGCGGGACGATGTTTAAGCACCACTGTGTCTGAAGGAGGCGATGACTTTGCGGCTGGTTGATGGACAAAGGTGTCGGCAGAAGATTTGCAATGGTAGGGAGGAGATTGTTACCGAGTCTGCACTCTGCAGCAGATGGCGGCGTTCGGGTTGGTGGTTGTAGAGATGCGGGAAACATCACTGCCGATGCAGCAGCCTCCGTAGGCCTCGTGGTTACAGGTGGCGGTTTGGTTACTGGGCACATGCTGCTGAAGGTATGACAGCGGTGAGTGATGGCTTAGGAGAGAACGAGAGTGCAGAGGAAGGGAGAGAAGAAGAAGAGGATATGAAGGGGAGCCAGCCACTGGTCGGGAGATGGTCAGCACCGCCTGGTGGCACACGACGCTGCTTGGCGTTGGTTGGTGCTGATATGGAGAGGAGGACAAAGAAGAGAGGTGTGGAGGTTGAGGAAGACGTTGGAGCAAGGAGGCGTAGACGCGCGTTAGCCTGGTCGCAACTTTTCTCCATCAGCTGATGGGCGCAAGGCCAGAAGGTAAGAGGGTGGATAGGGTTTCATTATGTTTGAGAGTGGCCTAGAGGAGCACAGAGGAGGATGGGGTGAAGTACACATCATAGGTGAGGGGGAAAATAGCCGCTGGACTCGATCGTTTCCGCAGCCAGGCACCCCGAGCAGTGCGGACCGGCAGAGAAGAAGGGGGGGTGTGGGCGACTGTTTGATCGGGTCAATACAGACCGGTTCCATCCACTAGAGAGAATAATGAATTGTAATAGGAGAACCACCGTGACATGGAAACTAAATGTAACATTAGGGACTTAGGCAAAAATCAATGACTAGGCACACCAATTTAGGTAATCTAATATCCTTCTTTACCAAAATTCGATTGAGCGAGCAACCAATACTTAATTGCTATGAAAACTGATGGGTAGGCTAATTGGGATGAAAGGAATCCAATTCCGGCTTCAATGTTTCCTTGTAATCATGTTTCATATTAGTTTTCATTACTAGTGTACTAAGTCTACAATTAATGTATTTACTCCTTTGTCTTACTTGATTTTGAGACTATGACACATATTGAATCAATTTCCTTTATATATAATTATAGATGTATTCTAAAGTGTCAATTCAGACCCAAGCCCATTACTTGGTATATTTTCACCTAAAATCTTATTGTTGGATGTATCATGTTTATATCATTGTTTTATATATATATCATATGCATAAGGCATTTTATGAATTTACAATACCTCTTAATCAAACTAATCCTAACACATTTGGAATCAATAAAATAAAATATTAAGTATTCACATAATCAAACGTGGGCCTAGAAGGAGGGAGGGCTACCCTATACAATTAGATTTGAGTATGTTACAAAGAGGCTACAGGAAGTTATATACTACAAGGGGTTTGTCCTCTCATTAGAGGGCAAAGCATTGTCTTGGTATCTCAATCTACTCTACAAATCCATTAATGGATGGGCAACACAAGTTGATGCCTTTGTCACAAATTTTTAAGCTATTTAGAAAACCATCAAAAATAGGCATAAGATCACTGGATTCTTACAGAAGCCTAGAGAGAATCTTCATGAACCATGGAAATGATTTCAAGAATATCAGAGGGATTATCCTCATCAAAACTATGATAAGGGTTTTCTTGTGACCACAATCTATAATGGGTTGATGTATACAAAAAGGACTTCACCGAATGTTGTCGTAGGAAGTGATTTCCTTAGCAAGAAACCAAAGAAGACTTGTACTACAAGTATGCATGGATTATGAGAGAAGTGATAAGGGTTCAGCAAAGAGGGTAAACTCTGAAGGCCCAATTTCCAAGTCAAAATCCCTACAGACTATAATGGCCCAAATCCAAAAGATCACCATGGATGTTAAACTGTTGAAAGATACTGGAGGTAATGGGAAATCCAAGACCAAGAAGGTCATGAAATGTGTCACCCGTGGTGAGGGAGGACAAGATGTGTATAACTGTATCTACACTCCTCCGGAAGACAATGACAAAAGTGAAGACGAGGAAGAAACCAAGAATGTTTCTTATGTCAATTTTAAGTGATTGATCACCTTGGTTTCATTTATGGTAGCAAAAACACTGTTGAAAACTCCCACCAGCTAAGTGGTTCGTCTAAAACACCGCCAGGATTCGGGTAAGGGGGAGGACTAACCACGTCCACCAGAACCACCAACAACCAACAAAAGAGAAATAATTACTAAAACTAAGGGCAAGGTCAATGTCAAAACAAGAACACAAGCCGAAAAAATCAAGATCAAGGTCAACCTAAGAGAAGCAACCATCCTGAAATGACGTCTCAACTATTTGATTTCACAAAAAGGCAAGTCTCAATAATCTAACCTACTGACCCAAAGAATTATCACCAACTCAGGTGTCTTGACCTCGATGTAGACCCAAATGGCTAATATTCAGACACATCAAAGACAAATTGACCAATATTTGGCAAACTATCTGATCTAATAAAGAATCATCAAGGAAAGATCCCCTCTAATACAAAGATAGTAAAAATGTCCATCCTCTGCTCCAAAAAAGTACTAGAAAACTAGCAAGGGGAGGTTGATAGAGACAAATGATGGCGGAAGCAAGACACAACCTAAACCAATTATGGTGGAAGCAATGCCTAAAGACGAAGAGTCTACTAAGAAGGACAAGCCTAAAGAGAAAGGAATTAGGAAGAAATTTGCAAAAGAAAGGGGTCGGACCCAACAGAAGAAGCTTTTGCCAACAAAAACCCATATTCTTCAAGGGTTCCCTTTCTATACAAGTTAATCAAAGCCCATCTTAAGAAGAGGTATGAGAAATTCATGAAAACTGTGAAGAAGTTACACCTAGACGTCCCTTTCTTGGGTGCCATCACAGAAATGTCTACCTATGCAAAGTTATTTAAGGTCCTCATAACAAAACGAAGAAGAGGAGATCACGTCGATACAATGCAATTGGCCAAGATGTACAACAAATTCGTTTAAGACAAGATGCCAACAAAGAAGAAGGACCTTGTTGCATTCACTATCCCTTTCAATGTTGGAGATAATGTGGAAAGAAAGGGACTCACAAATCAGGGAGCAAGCATAAATTTGGTGCCTCTCACCTTAGCTCAAAGACTTGGACTCACCGACATGGTAAAAATGGGAATGAGAATTCAACTGATAGATCATACTTTCATAAAACCTATGGGGGTAGTGTAAGATGTTCCTATTCTTGGCGGATGATTCTTTATCCCTTATGGCATTGTTGTGATAAACACATTTGAGGATATGATGTGTCTTATGATCTTTGGAAGGCCTTTCCTCACCACTGGAAGAGCACTAATCGATGTCACATAGGTAATAATCACCCTTTGTGTCGGAAATGATCACATGGATTTTCATGTCCAAGACGCTATGAGGGGACCATCTCTATTCAAGTCGGTCTACTTCATGGATAGCTACACCCAATATTGTGAAGATGTACAAGAAGATCGAGCTATTGTTGATCCACTAATGAGGGCTCTAACCAACCGTAACCCTACTATGGAAGACCCAAAAGTAGTGGACATTCTAGAGTATTTAAACCAACCAGGAGAGGGAAGTAGCGATTATGAAGAAAAAACAACTGAAATAATAAAATATGTGTCTTTAGAGAAGACACCAGAAGAAAGGGAAGCGCCTAAGCCTAAACCTAAGTTAAAGAAACTCCATGATGGATTGAAGTATGAATTCCTAGATGATGAGAAAAGAAATCTCATCATTATAAATTCAACCTTGATAATAGATCAGGAGGAGATGTTGATAAATGAGCTCAGGCTGCATAGAAAAACAATAGGATACTTTGTTGAACGTATCAAGGGTCTAAGCATGGCTCTTTGTATGCATATGATAAACCTAGAGGACGTAGCTAATCCATTAGTTCAACCAACACAAAAGCTGAACCAAATGCTCAAGGAGGTGGCCAAGAAGGAAGTCATAAAACTATGGGATGCAGGAATATATGCCCTATCAGTGATAGTAATTGAGTTAGCCTGATTCATGTCATACCCAAGAACGGAGATATGACAGTCGTTAAAGGGGAGAATAGAAATGAAGTGGAAACATGTACCGTCATGGATTGGCATATGTGTATTGATTATAGGAAATATGCCACAAGGAAAGACCATTTCCCAGTGTCCTTTATTGATCAGGTCCTAGAAAGGTTGGTACATCACTCTTAATTTTGTTTCTTAGATAGGTATTCAGGATTCCACCAGGTGCATATTCACCCTGATGATAAGGAAAACACCACTTTCACTTGTATCTACGACACTTATGCTTTTTGGAGAATGTCATTCAATCTATGTAATGCACCTGCCACTTTCCATAGATGCATGATTTTTGTGTTCTCATATTTTTTAGATGACATAATGGAAGTGTTTATGGATGACTTCTTTGTATATGGAGCTGATTTTGACATATGTCTATAGAACTTATCTAGAGTCATGCAGAGGTGTGAAGAAAAACAATTAGTCCTAAACTGGTTAATGGTACGAGAAGGTATTATTTTGGGACACAAAGTCTCTAAGAAAGGAATTGAAATCGACCTCAGCAAGATTGAGGCAATATCAAAGCTCCCACTTCCAAAATCGGTGATCATAGTGAGAAGTTTGAAAATTGTGAAACCTATATTGAACCTTCTAGTAAAGGACATTGAGTTTGATTTCACTGAAAAGTTCCTTGAAGCCTTTAGCCCTCTAAAAGATGCTCTAATAATAGATCCAATCTTGCAAGATCTAGATTGGGAACTGCCATTTGAAATCATGTGTGAGCTAGAGATTATGTCAATAGGGCAGTTCTGGGACAAAGGAAAGACAAGAAACACCATGCTATATGCTACACCAACAAGACGCTATATGATGCTTAGATCAACTACACAACCACTGAGAAGGAAATTTTAGTGATTGTGTTTGCCTTTGACAAATTTAGATCCTACCTGATAGGATCATAGGTGAAGGTGTATAAATATCATGGCACAATCAGGTACATGATGCAGAAGAAAGATACCAAGCCCATATTGTTAAGGTGAGATTTGTTGCTATAAGAGTTTGATAACAAAATTATTCATAAAAGGGGACATAAAATATGGTTGTCACCACCTATCAAGGATAATGATTACTGAAGAAAACATGTTCCCAGTTAACAAAAACTATGTTGATGAGGCTCTAATGATAGCCAAGTCTATTGAACCCAACCTTCCATGGTTTGCTAATATATGTAACTATTAGCATGCCAACAATTGACTCCCGATATTGTTGGTATATATGCCCTGAGAGACAATCATGTGTTGATTGTAATGGCATAAATGTAAACGATTTGATTATTAATAAAGTTAAGCTTCCAATTTATTTTGTTTGTTCATTTATGAGATAATGAAATAACATAATGAATAGAGGGGTATTGGGGCCTGCCAAGAGTACAACATAGACAACTGAGAAATAGTTGCTCTGAAAAAAAATTTCATCTCTGGTTGTGGTACCACAAGTGCCCAAGCAAGTCCTACCCAACTAGGGAGGGATAGCAAGGGAAAGCGCAATTGAGATCATTGTTGTGGGAGAGAAAGTTGGTGACTAGTACACCAATGGGAGGGACAACTCCTTCCTATATATTCTAGTAGGATGACAGGAGTTCTAGGCGGTCTGTGTGGACTAACATAGAGGAGAGATCTTGTTGTTTATCGCTCGGAGGATAACATCAGCCAGCAGTCTGTAACGAGGAGTTGCTAAAGAAGATGACGTTCGTGGTTGCAGTCTCTAGTGTGACTAGGAGGAGTTGCAACAATCCTACTATCACAGGTGTAGATCAAACGGCACAATAGTTATACAAGTCCCACTGCAACAAAGAGACACACAGACATCGTCCAAGACAGTTGCACATCAATGATGATTTAGAGATGTCACTGGACTTGCTCTAGGACTAGGTATATCCTCAAAACCATCCTTCCTACCTTATAGTTATTGACGCAATCTGCTGATCATGGGGAATGTGATACATAAAATTTTACATTCCATTACCTACTTTGTAGCCATATTTCTTACAATGGTATCAGACCCAACATCAATTTGCTATATTATGGGATAATCGATATGATTAGATTTTGGTTTTGACGTTCTATTATTGCATGCGATGCAAATAATATCTTGTCAAATTTAATACCATGATAATCCTAAACTTATATATATATATATATATATATATATATGAAATTTACACGTGTCACCCTAAATGCAGTTTTATGGTGGATGTGTAGCATGGTTATGGCAAATAACACCTATCTGTGCATGGTTGTGTGTGGTTGGTTTATCTTTTTATCTCAGTCTACGTATCGAGCCTCTATCTTATCTTCCCAATGTAAAGTTAATTCTCTTCTACCTTTTCTCCCCTCAAATGTAACTCAAGGTTTCCTTATAATCATGAAAAGTTAGGATAGTTTACTTTATGTTATGACAAATGTGAAGACATCTTGAAGATGAGCCTACCGACTAAAGGACTTTGGAGGACATGGTGGATAATCCGTATTGATCACCTGGTGGACCCGACCGATCCGCTGGAGGATCCAACAGATGGTGGACTGATGGAGCCAGAAAACTGGTGACATGACCTAACAACCAGACAAGAGGTGAGCCAGTCAGTTTAAGGGTTGAACCAATCAACCCAGAGATTGGAAAGCACGAATCTTCATCAACAATATGTTTCTGTATGTGATGTAGACCTAGATGACGTAATTCCTTGTGGTTCCAAGGGATTACATTGGGGCTGGCTATAACCATCACTTTTTTTATTGCATATTTTCATTGTGATATATAGCATGTATATGATACATACTATATATGTGGTTATTGGATAAAGTATATATATGTATTTATAAAAACTCCCTCAATTAAAATATTAAGTCTTTAGATGCTTTCCATAAAGTAGCACACATGAAAAGTTTGATCGACCAGGCATGGGCATGCCCTAGCATAGTGTGCCGTCTATCTTGCGGAAGTGTGATGGTAGATATGTAGGTCTGCCTAGCAGGGTGCATACTCTATCATGTTTTTTTGTGGGTCAGGCTTAACTAGGTAATCTTAATTCCATTAAGCCCCTAGAGGCATGCAAATGATTATGGAAAGGAATTGTGCATATCATCTATCAAGTGTTGCATATGATGCAATTGGCAAAAGTTACCTACCTAGTAGAATCAAGTTTTGGGTGACAACCCTAGCTGGATCATGATTTGGATGAAAGATGGATCTTGTCTCACTAGAATATTGTACACTGCAATATTTTGAATTGATATTGAGGGCTATCAATTTGAACAAAATAGTGGGAGCGATAATTAATTAAAGACCTTATTAATATTGACTTCAAATCAATTCAAATCAAAAAGGGTTTTGACAAATGCAAATTTCCTCTTGTAGAATCAAATGACAAACAAATCAGCATTGCGATTGGACAAATTAAATGAGATTTATTTTCATAACTGGTTCAGGACCTTGAGAAGGGTTCTACGTGATCTTGAAATACCAGTTCAAGTATCCACTCCAAATTCACCTAAGACTAACATGGACGCTTCTTTGAAGCATGCTAATGATGTCGTGAACATCAAGAACCTTATGTTGCATTGTATGAACTATGAGTTGCATAAATAGCATGATAAGCATGAAAGGTATAATGTCTGTAAGTCTCTATTTGAGTGCAAAATGACAGAAGGATATCTAGTAGAGCCTCATGTGCACAATATGATTGGGCATATGAAGCATCTTGAAGGATTGGGATTTCCTTTAGGTTAAGATTTGGCCACATATATGATTTTGCAATCTTTTCCTAAATCATATAGCCAGTGTATCGAGTGTTATCAATTGAGTAACATGGATAGACCGCTGACAGAGTTTCTTGACATATTGATAGGTGTCGAAGCACATGAAGAAGGACAAATTTGTGATGATATCAGTGGAGTTGAGTCCAAGGACAAAGGCAAGGCCAAGAAGCATTCTGTGGCTAAGCTAAGGTCCAAGTCTTCAACACTCAAAATTAGGAGAAGGATAACAGAACCCAGGTAGAAAGGTATTGAGATCTCTACTTCTGGTGTATAGTTATTTGGTTAACTTCACTACTTCCTCATCATGGATACTATATACCAGATGTGGATCACACATTTTCTCAAATATGAAGGATCAGAAAAGAAGTAGACCTTTAGAGAAAGGTGAGGTTGAACTGTGTGTTGCAAATGGCACAAGAGTTGTGGACAAAATAGTTGGAACCTATGAGTTATCTCTGCCAAGTGGGCTTATAATAGAGTTAGAGAACTGCTATTACATACCTGCCATGTTTTGGACAAGAACACATTCGAATTTCTTATAAAGAATGGAAGATGTTCTATTAGTAAAGATGGGATCTTTTATGACAGTGCCCCAATGTATTATGGTCTATACTTGATAGATCTAGAGACAAGTGTGTATAACATAAATACCAAAAGAAAAAAAATCAATGGCTCAAACCAAACAGACCTTTTCCATTGTCGTCTGGGGTACATAAGTGAGAAACACATATCTAGGCTTCATAAGGATGGTTATCTGGACTCTTTTGATCTTGAATTAATATAGACATGTGAATCTTGTTTGTTGGGTAAGATGACCAAGACTACCTTTAGTGGCAAGAGTGAAAGGGCTAGTGATCTATTAGGACTCATACATACTGATGTATGTTTCCCTTTTGGAATAGATGCTAGAGGTGGGTACAAGTACTTCATTACCTTCACTAATGAATTCGATAGGTATGACTATGTCTACTTGATGAGACATAAGTCAGAAACTCTTGAAAAGTTTAGAGAGTTTATAAATGAAGTACAAAACCAGCTTGGCAAAAGTATTGAGGCACTTCATTCTGATTGAGGTGGAGAATATTTAAGCCAAGAGTTTGAGGACCTTTTGAGAGCCCATGGGATTGTATCTCAATGGACTCCACCTGGAACACCACAACATAACTATGTATCAGAAAGAAGGAATAGAATATTACTTGATATGGTGCGATCTATGATGAGTTTTGTTAGTCTTACGATACCCTTCTAGGGTTTTTCTCTACAAACCGCCGCATTTACACTTAACTGCACACCATCCAAAATGGCTCAAAAGATACCATATGAGATATGGTATGAGAAACGTCCCGATGTGTCTTTCATGAAGATTTGGGAATGTGAAGCTTATGTTAGGAAAATGTTTCCTAAAAATCTTGGCCCTATGTCTAATAAATGTTATTTTGTTGGATATCCCAAAGAGACAAGGGTATACTACTTATTCCACCCAACTGACAACAAAATAGTTGTTTCTAGAAATTTTTTATTTCTTAAAAAGGAATTCATTTCCAAAGGAATTAGTAGGAGGAAAGTGGAAGTCAAAGAAGTTTGAGATAGAGGAACTTAGAGAATCAAAAAGTGTTGTGGAGACTCAAATTCTTCAGGTAACATAAGAACCTTGTAGATGTAATAGGACACACCTTGAACCTAAAAGATTTGGATATCATGTAACTCAGGAAGGTAGTGAATTGGTCATAGATGATGAGCCAATATCCTATAGAGATTCTATTAAGGGACCAAAGTCTGAGAAATGGCTTGAAGCCATGAGATCCAAAATGGAATCCATGTATACCAAAAAAGTATGGACTTTGGGGGATCCACTTGAAGGGGTAAAAACCATAGGGTGCAAGTGGGTCTTCAAGAAGAAGACCTACATGGATGAAAAGGTATAAAACTATAAGGACAGATTGGTTGCACAGAGTTTCAGAAAAGTTCAAGGTGTTGATTAAGAAGAAACCTTTTCTCTAGTAGCCATGGTTAAGTCCACCAGGATCATGCTTGCTATTACAGATTATCATGACTATGAGATTTGGAAAATGGATGTTAAAACCACATTCCTTAACGGAAATATTGTCGAGGATGTGTATATGACACAACCTGAGGGTTTTATAAATCCAAAGTTTTCAAATAAAGTATGTAAGCTACAAACATCAATCTATGGATTGAGGAAAGCATCTTGGAAGTGGAATCTTCATTTTTATGAGACAGTCAAAGAGTTTGGCTTCATTCAAAATGAAGATGAACCTTGTGTGTACAAGAATGTCAATGGGAGCATAGTGACATTCCTCATATTGTATGTAGATGACATACTATTGATGGGGAATGACATCCCTACTTTGCAAAAGGTAAAGACATGGCTTGGAAATACACCACTATGAAAGACTTGGGAGAAACATCCTACTTATTAGGGATGAAGATCTATAGAGATTGATCCAGAAGACTTCTCAAACTAAGTTAGAGCACATACATTGACAAAGTGTTGAAGAGGTTAAGCATGGAGAACTCAGAGAGAGGAAACCTGCTTGCGTGTCATGGTGTCCCCATCTATAGGGCTCAATGTCCCAGTTTTTCTGAAGAAAGGGAACACATGAGTGTGATTCCATATTCCTTGACAATTGGATCAATCATGTATGTAATGTTATGTACCCATCCAAACGTCTTGTATGCCTTGAGTATGACGAGCAAATATCACTCACATCTAGGTGATTCTTATTGTATAACTATGAAGAGCATCCTCAAGTACTTGAGAAGGACTAAGGATTAGTTCTTCGTCTATGACAGAGAGGAAGAGTTGGTGGTAAAAGGTTACATCGATGCAAGCTTCTAGACTAATCAAGATGATTACAAGTCACAATTAGGATTCATGTTTTGCCTCAACAATGGAGATGTGAGCTGGAAGAGTTCCAAGAAAGAAATAGGTGGTGATTCTACAATAGAGGTTGAGTATATTGTTGCATCGAGTGCATCAAAGGAGGTTGTATGGATCAAGAAGTTCATCATAGAACTTGGGGTCATTCCTAGCATCAGTGAGTAAATCGAGCTATATTGTGACAACAATGGAGATATTACGCAAGATAAGGAACCCAGATCACATCAGTGCTCAAAGCATATACAAAGGAAGTATCATCTCATATGAGAAATCATATAATGAGGAGATGTAAAAATTTGCAAAGTACCAACTAAAAACTATGTTTTTGACCCCTTAACAAAGGCACTTTCACAACAAAAGCATGATGGACATGTAAGATCACTTAGAATACGATTCGTAGGTGATTAGCTCTAAGTGAAAGTGGGAGTCTATTGGTATGTATGCCCTGAGATCCAATCATGTGTTGATTGTAACGACATAAATATAAACAATTTGATTATTAACAAAGGCAATCTTCCAATTTATTCTATTTGTTAAGTTATGAGATAATGAAATAACATAATAAATGTCTAGAGAATAATATTACTCAATGACATATGTCTTTAAGTATTAGACTTGAGAAATGAGATCATACTGATGTTAAGAGTAAATATACTTATTCTCATTATGTCCTTAATTTATTGTTATTGTGGTAGGTTGGTAGACATCAATAACACATAAGATCAGAGTGTGAGTTGGTTGATGACTAAGTCTCATTGGTCATCATATGGCTATATATCAAACCATTCACACAGATACATGTTAGAGAACAGTGTATCGGCAGACCCACTGTGAGATTGACACATGGAAGTCATAGTCAGTTGTCATAGTGATGGTGGTGTTTGTGGTTCTTAGACTTGAAATCACTACACTCATCATATGTCGTTGGGTACACTTTGACATCATCAAACATTGTCCTGAAACATGGGTTGTTATAATGGTGATGATTGGGTGTCTTTGACACATGGGGATTGAACATGAGAGATAGATATGGGATTTGTCCCTCCTATGGGTGTATGATATCCTCGACTTCTTGATTAGCGAGACTAAGAAAATAAATGGCATGTACATGTAAGTCAATGTGTTGATCTTACATATATCTTAGACAATCTTCTCTGGTTTAAGAAACAAGATTTAATAATAATGAGGGTGACTGCTCCATGCCTCTAGTTCAATCTGGATATCAGTGACAATGGAACTATGCAAACAGTATAACACCATACACAAATTATAGGATGAAATTGTTCTCCAACTTTCCATTAACTTAGGTTCCAATGATATGCGACTAGGCACCACTCTCTTCTCGTGATGTCATAAGTTGTTATGGACATTCACCACCAATATGATATGGGACCTATAGGATCACACACATAGGTCTTGACTTAGAAGAGGAGTTCAGATCTTGAATGATATTTGAATTAAGTGCTAAAGTGTTTAGGCATTGGACTCACACAACAAACATGATGAAAACACTAACAAATGCCCATCACATGTGTTGAGACATGCATTTGGAAGTGTCATACATTTGTCTCAAGTTTTGAGACAGACGTATGGGTGCCACTCCTTTTCAAAAAATCTTCCGACAGCTTGTATCGGAGGTGCATTCTGGAAGAAGAGGTTCCTCTGATTCTCTGAGAATGTCATTCTTTATCTTATGGGGGACATTTGGGAGGAGAACGGATGGAAACTAAGATCCTACAGTCAAGATTTTATTGGCCTACCTTGTTCAAGGATGATCAAGCATACGTCAAGGCATGCGACCAGTGGCAAAGATCAGGAAACATTTTAAAGAGGAATGGGATGCCAATGTCTGACTGGATAGAGGTAGAAATCTTTGACATTTGGGGGATAGATATATGGGACCTTTCCCATCTTCAAAGGGAAATCAATATATTCTTATTGTTGTATACTATGAATCAGAATGGGTAGAGGCAGTTGTAACCCCGACCTGTGACTCCAAAGTTGTAATTAAGTTGTTTGAGAAAACCATTTTCCCAGGTTTGGTGTTCCACACACTGTTATAAGTAATGGGGGATCCCACTTTGGGGAGAGGTAGTTTGAAGACTTATTGAAGAAATATGGAAGGCATAAGGTGTCAACACCCTACCATCCACAAACATCTATACAAGTGAAAGTATCCAATCATCAAATCAATTAGATCATGGAGAAGACAGTCAGTAGGAAACACAAGGATTGGTCGATGAAGCTCGATGATGCTCTATGGACCTACTGAACCACTTCTAAAACTCCTATAGGGACCACTCTCTATAGGCTTATTTATGGGAAGTCATGCCATCTACTTATTGAGCTAGATCATAAGGCCTTTTGGACCATTAAGTTCTTGAACATGCATCGTGAGTTAGTAGGGAAGAAAAGATTCTTGCAATTATAGAAACTAGAGGAGCTTCGAATGCACACATATGAGAATGTGATAATATACAAGTAGAGGACCAAGGTGTGGTATGATGCCCACCTAAAAAGAAAATATGTGTCTGGAGGAGACAAGGTTCTCCTGTTCGACTCAAGAGTTAGATTATTCTTAAGAAAGCTCAAAACAAGATGGTTTGGCCCATTTACAGTTGTGAAGATATACCCATATGGAATGATGGAAATCACTAGTGATAAGACAAGTACATTTCCAGTGAATGGCCACATATTAGAGAGGTATTATAAAGATGAAGTTTTTTTAAGGAGGTCAAAACTACAATTAGAAGAGCCCCAACCTACACCACCAGAAGAACCCTGAGGAGAAAAGAAAGAGAGTCAAGCTAAAGACTAAAAATTAGATCTTCTTAGGAGGCAACCCAAGGATTTATAAACTTGCTTAAATTTCATTTTTGTAATTAGACTTCTTCTAATTTGTATCCCAAATAATAGTTTACTCAAATATATGATTTTCATAATTTGTTAATTTTAGTTTTTGGTAATTTCAACCCCATTTCATAATTTCTAATGTATACATACTGAAACTAGCTTACAACTAACTTGTGTAGGAACTACACTGCCATCAGATCTAGGGTGACCATCAGTCTATCATTTGAATCCAACAACCATTGGCTGTAGGGAGGGAGATAGCCACAAAAGCAGATGCCCCAGAGATAGAGTAGTCATCAATTGAGACCGACCATTGACGATGATGCCATCAGACAATTAATGCTTCCAAACCATTAGTTTTAGAATAATCTACATAATAATCAACTCTACTTCACCATCCATTTTTAAACATGTCTGCCGCACCATTAGTTTCTTCTAACTGAACAACCATTTGTTGATCAACCATTGGATGACTACAAAAAATAACCATTAGGTTGTAGAACCATCGACTGTTGAGACATCCTTCCATGCCATTGGGTGATAATGACCATTGGTTTTGCATAACCATCGGGTATGACTAACCATTGGATGTTCACAAAACACACAAGCCATTGGTTCCTAAGGTCCAGTATGACCATCAAGTGGTCTATCCATTGGTTCTACCAAACCATCGACTACTCAGGGATGCTAACAACTAGTGGTTGATACCACCAACCCGATAATTGATGGTCACCCAAGCATCATTCCATTCCCTATAAGATATTGAGGCTAACTTTCAAGAGTTCTCTTCTAAAAACCCTAGATGTGCGAACCGAAGGAGAGCATAACCCACGAAGGAACAACTGTCTGTATGTACCATCTTCAAGATCCAACCATCAATCAACCAGAAGATTAGTGATCACCATTGCACTTCAACCTCATCAACAGTCATATCAACCCACTCTACTAGAGAAAAGAACCAACTCCCTATCCTCTTCCAAATTTGTGATGGAGTTAGGAACCAGTGATTTTAGGAAAAGCAAGATCAACCACACCAACAATGTAATAGTAATGATGCCCTCTTTCTCCATCTACAACGTTTTTCAATGGTGATTCTGACCTCTTTCCACCTTCACCTTCATTTCATTCATTTGAACCGTGACTTCCATTTTGTCTTCTCTGACACACGATCCCCTATGACCATCAGTAGCCCAAACCATCAGCCTCCAATGCTTCCATCCTATCACCTTTGACCTTCTTAACCATCACTTCTCCACCTCTGGTCTCCGCCAACCATCGGTAACCCCTTCTTAACATAGTAACCATCAGGCATCTACAACAATTGGTTGCCAACACTGGTCTACAACCGTAGGAAGACCTGAACCATTAGTTATAGGGGTCCTTACTACAACCATTGGTTGAGGCCCCCCATCTGTCGTATCTCACCATCAGTTGACGCTAACATTCTCTTGCAATCAACCATCATTTCCTACGATCCATCGATTGTCACTGCCTAACCATCGACTGTTATCTACCACTGATTCTCACATGTCCTTATTCTCTCCACTCTCTCACACAACCATCGATTGCCTAGCCATCGACTACCCATTTCTTAAGCCATCAACACTGATTTACTCCATTAAGATTACACTTACCTGCTAATCTAACCTTGCAAGAGATACTAGGGTATCTACTAAGAATAGTGCCCGAAAACATTTATGGAAATGCAGAGATAATTGAATCTGAGGAAACCAAATGAATCAGATACTCAATGACTTCCAAAGAATAGGGAGGATAGAAAGATTGAAAGATGAACATGTGGCCTACATTAGGTTGCATGGAGAACCCACTCGAGACAGCATCAAGGCACATTTAGAAGCATACCAAGAAAGGATTTTGGCTAACCCAATTACAAAGGAGTTTGATAATCCAAACAAGAAAATAGGGATAGAAGTGTCGGAATACACCCCTCTGAGGAACTCTAGCAAAAAAAGAAGAGGAAGAAACCAAGACCACATCATAAGAAACCTTCAAAAATCCTAAGGACATATGCAAAGGAAGCTGCCTCTGAGTCAGTGCGACCATTGAACATAGAAATTGCATCTAGTGCTATGAAACCATCAAAAGTGGTCTAAAGGGAAGAAACTTGATGTGCGCATTTCATATATACATTTTGCACATATTCACACACAAATTCAACCATTTTTCTCTCCATTTAGCCTCTAATCATACTTAATTTTTCATCTTTTAGTTTTTTTACTTGTTACATGATTTTGATCATAGGTACACATTAAGGATGATGAAATGAGAATAATCCATCCCAAGTCCGACCTTAGTTGGATTCCCTGTTGATTTGTAGTTGATATAGAGTTGATCTTGAAGAAACAGAACAAGACACATTGTGTCTTTATTTGTACACGACATGTAACTTTCTAGGAAGAGAATTCCTCCACACAAAAGAATATTTTATCATAAAAGAACAATTCAAGAACCAGTTATTGTGACGTGTGTTATTTAGCACATGGTGTGTAAGTTTCTAGAGGACTTTGTCTCTGACTACATAATAAAAGAAACAATGTGTCATTCATCCAGACATGATGTGTCCACCCATTCAAAAGTCAAAGTTCAATATTCTGCCAAGGTACATGACATGTGTTTATTAATAGAAAACATGTGTCATCTGCCCCAAGTCAACTATGGTTGCAACTACACAGTGTGTCTTTATTGGAACACGTCATGAATTTATCATAAAAGAACAATTCAAGAACCAGTTGCACTATGCTACACGGTGTGTCTCCACAAAGACATGTCGTGTCTTTGTTAGTTTTCTATAGATTTTAGAAACAACTGCCCCTCATTTTAAAAATGAGTGCAGCCACTTGAGGAAGTTATCACTCATCATTAGAAGCACTTTTTGACTTGATAGAGTTGTAGAGCAAGAGAGGGGTGATTTTGAGGGAGAAGGTGAGGTTCCTTGTGAAAGAACCTCTGTTCTTCATCATTTCCTTTTCCTTTTCTCTTCCAAGGGTGTAGTTGAGCTTTTCTACTCTGACCAAGCTTCTCGGGAGGGAAGATAGTACAAGTTGGAGCTTCTACAAGGGTAAAAATTTATCCTCAAGATGGAGTTTTACTCCTACTTCATTCTTGGTTACTCTTAGCTTTTCTTCTCTCTATTCATGGAAAACTCTGAAAGTTTTGCAATGTACTTGTGTTTCTTCATTATGTGTGACTAGAACCTTTATTCTTAGGCATGGGAGAATAATTCCCATTTTATGACTCATTTTAACTTGTAACTTATATCTAATGTTAGTTAGTTTTCTTCTCTATGAGTTTCTATGACATTTTACTGCATGTATGCTTGACTGACCACCAATTGTACATGTTTTATGCTTTGTTGTGCTATCTGGGAGAATGTATGAGGGATTAGGGAGTAGATCTCATGGAAACATTCTCTAGACCACGAGAGTTGATTGATAATGTTGAGGATCCAAGGTTGCATTCGAATCTAAGAATAGACACATGAGTGATATTTGAAGATGAGAACTGTCTCATGTCATCAGGAGGTGTATGATGACGACAACCTCCTTTGCAAATTAATTAGCATGTTTAATTTTATATCTACACATGAAGTGATAGTATGTAGGTGAAATCTTATCTCTAGGATCTTCTAAAATCTGATCTCAACCCATAAGTTTAAGTTTTTGTTGTTTACTTATCGTCTAGATAATTGCAATCAAACTCATCTGTTGTAATCTGACTTAGATTGTTGAAAGTTAGCTATTTTGCACCTATCTAGACTAGCTCTTTATGGTTCAACCTCAACTACAATTCATCTTGCATACTTAAGAGTGATTGATGAGTCGATACATATAATATTTAAAACTCGCTTGACTTGGGTAATCAACACGTTTTTGGCATCGTGGCCAGGGTATTATAGTAATTTTAGTTTGAGTAAAAGCGCTAGTTAGTATTCGAGACTAAGTCATCATTTTCCAATTTTCCTATTGTGATACCTTTTTATTCTTGTGACTTTTACTCAACTTTTGCTTTTGTAGGTTTCATGCATCGTTCCAAGAGGGGTCTTGAGACACCCATCTTCTTAGACCCAGGAATTGAATGAACTTTTTATAGTTGAAGGAGAGCAAGGAGGGGTGATAACTCTTCAAGCTTGGAGGGACCAAAACCTTCATCACCACACTCAGCACCTTTACCACCACCATCACCCAATTGTCATCAAGAACTAGAGATGGAGGACAACCACCTGCTTAAGGAATTCATTGTGTCAGCTACCATCAACATATGTGGAGCCATCGATCAACCTAATTTTGAA
The DNA here is from genome assembly GCA_963693085.1 of Alisma plantago-aquatica. Classification (NCBI taxonomy): domain Eukaryota; kingdom Viridiplantae; phylum Streptophyta; class Magnoliopsida; order Alismatales; family Alismataceae; genus Alisma; species Alisma plantago-aquatica. The sequence goes on from OY856413.1 coordinate 500,380,482, forward strand.
TCCAATAATTTCTCTACCAGCCTCACCATAATGCAGATGATCTAGAGGAATCATTTTGGAGGAATTCCTATGGAAGATCCAAATCGTCACATAGCTAAGTTTTTGCAGTACATGAACACCATCAAGATCAATGGTGTTCCAGCTAAAGGAGTACATCTACTCCTATTCCCGTTCACTTTATGAGACCAAGACAAGGTGTGTCTCTCCTCTTTGATGAAGTGATCCATTAAGAGTTGGGATGAGTTGTTGCATGATTTTCTCACCAAGTACTTTCCTCCAAGAAAGACAACTCAACTAAGGAGAAAACTCACCAACATCAAGAAACAGGAAGGTGAAACACTCTATACAGAAGGGAGAGATGTAAAGATTTGCAACATCTTTTCCCTCACTATGGTTCGACCAATTGGTTGCTACTACAAACTTTCTATAACGGGTTATTCTACAATACATGCATGATTATTGATGTTGTTGTAAAAGGATCTCTGGTGAACAAGTCCTATAGTGAAGCATATGCTATTATGAAGACATGTCACTGAACCACAGTCAGTAGAGCACGGAAAGGACCAAACAACCCTTCTCATCAGTAGTTCAACAAAGAAATCTAATGGGAAGTACACTATAGATGTAGTAGATCTCATTGTCGCCAAGCTTGATGCTATGACTCAAAAGTTTGAGAAGTTGACCACTCATCTTATCCAAGCAGGTGAGCAAGTGTGTGAAGCATGTGGAGCTCCTGGTCATAGTTTTTCTTCTTATTTTGCACCACAAATGAGCACCAAAGATACGCCATAGCAAGTCAATGCAGTTGGCAATTTCAATAATAGACAAGCCTACAAACCTTTCTTAAAAGCCTACAATCTAGGATGGAGAGACCATCCAAATCTATTTTATAGGAACAAATCTGAGAACCAAAAACAATAAGGTCAAGCTCATAATCAACCACAACCCATGAGCAACCTCCAACCCATGAACAATAATAGTCAACAATCGTCAGGATATAGCAAAAACAACAATGGGAATTTCAACTAGCTTCAACAAATGAGTCAGCCCCAACAAAGTCCTGTTTGGAAAGTCTTCTTGAGACTTTTGTGACTACACAGATTCATCAGAATGATGAGATCTGAGCACATGGTAATCTATTAAAATATACCATCACCCAGCTCTCTTCTAAAGTTGATGATATTGTCACCCATATGAAAATGCTATAGAACCAGATTGTTCAACAGACTTTAGCCAGTCAAAAAGCCTCCTCAAGCTCACTACCCAACCAACCAGAGATGAACCCATGTGAATGCAAGTCCATTTATTTGAGGAGTGGAAATGTCATAAAGAGGTCATTTCCATAAGAAGAAAATAAAGTTGATGATAAGAAGGAAGCTGAAGGTGAAGAAAAATGAAGGAAGAAGGAGTCAAATGAAGAACAACCATCCTACAAGACAACCGTTCCTTTTCCATAGAGATTAACAAATAATAAGGATGACTCCAAGTTCCACAAGTTCATGGACATACTCAACAAATTCAATATTCCCTTGTCTGAAATGATTTCCAAGATGCCCTCCTATGCAAAGTTCCTTAAAGATCTTCTAACCAAAAGAATGAGAATTGATCATGTAGAAACTATCATTCTATCTAAAAGGATGAGCTACATCATTCAAAATAGGTTACTAGAGAAACTTTATGATCAAGGTGCCTTCACATTGCCATGCAAGATTGGTGACACAACATTTGACAAAGGTTTAGTTGACCTTGGGGCCAACACAAGCCTTATTCCATATACATTGTGGGATCATCTTGATATTGGAGACTTGAAGCCAACTAAGATGGCCATTTAGCTAGTTGATCATACCGTCAAGCATTCTAGAGGTATTATTGAAGATGTGCCTATTCAAGTAGGAAAGTTTTTCATCCCTTGTGATTTTGTTGTGATTGATACAAATGAGATTCCATTGAATCCTATTCTTTTTGAAGACCCTTCCTCCGCATAGATGATTGTATAGTCTATGTACGGGAGGGTAAGATCACTCTTAGAGTAGTAGGGGAGATAATGGATTTCTCCATTATAGATGCAATGAAAGCCCCAAGAAAGATAGAGAATAACTACCTAGTAGATTACATTGACAAGTTTCTGGAGGAAGATGATGATTTCTCTAATTTCCGTATTGACTATTGTGATGAAACTGAGTTGGACACTAACATGGCAACAAAAAATTTGGATGCTACTTCTGGTACTATTTAAAGAATGATTCTAGCACACCCACCAAGGAGAAAAAGGTAGAACTTAAACGCCTTCCACTGGGGCTAGGGTATGTTTTTCTTGACTTACTTCCCCTATGATAATAAATGTCGATTTGACCGATGATGAAGAATCAAAATTGTCAAATTTATTGCGATTGTATAAAGAAGTCATTGGTTACTCAATTGATGATTTGAAAGGCATAAACCCCTCTATTAGCATGTGTAGAATAATTCTAGAGGATGGTGCCAAGCCATGTGTAGGACCTCCTAGATGTTGAAATCAGAACATGCTGGAGGTTGTTAAAAAGGAAATTTTCAAGTTAAAAGATGTAGGTATCATTTATCCCATTAGTGACATCCCCTGGGTGAGTGCTATTTGACGTAGTACCCAAAATGTGGGTTGCAACTGTCATAAAGGAAGGTAATGATGAACTAATTCAAACCCGTGTTGCCACAAGATGGCACATGTGTAAAGATTATAGAAGATCAAATAAGGAAACCCGTAAATACCATTTCCCATTGCCTTTCATTGATTTAATGCTTGAGAGACTAGCCAATCATTCTGAATTCTATTATGTTGTTGGTTATTCAGGATTTCTCCAAATACATATTTATCTGCCAGATCAGGAAAAGATGACTTTTACATGCACCAATGGAACCTACGCCTATAGACGTATGCCTTTTGGTCTTTACAACACACCAATGACTTTTCAACATTGTATGATGGCTATTTTCCCTGATTTCATTGAACGAACTATGGATGTTTTCATGGATGAATTCAGTGTGTACAAAAATTCTTTTTATGATTGCCTATCCAATTTATCTAATGTCCTTAAGCGTTGTAAAAAGGTTAACCTAGTACTAAATTGGGATAAGTGCCATTTTATGGTACAACCTGGGTTGGTACTAGGCCATGTGATTTCTAACAAGGGTATTGAGGTTGACAGGGAAAAAGTGGAGGCAATTGAGAAGATGCCAACTCCTTCTAATGTCAAAGATGTCAGAAGTTTTCTTGGCCATGTAGGTTTCTACAGACGATTCATCAAAGACTTCTTCAAGATAGCCAAACTTCTATGTTCATTGCTTGCCAAATATGTCGAGTTTGTTTTTGATGAGGAATGTCATTCTGCCTTTAGAAATCTCAAAGATGCACTCATTATTCAACCACCAGATTGGGACGCACCATTCGTGTTGATATTTGGTGCAAGTGACTATGCCATAGGTGTAGTCCTTGGACAAAGAAAGGATAACAAGTTGCATGACATCCACTATGCCAAGACAACACTTGATGAAGCCCAAGTAAACTATTCCATAATTGAGAAAGAGATGCTAGACATTGTTTATGCTTTCAACAAATTTCATCAGTATCTCGTGGCCTCCAAGGTTGTAGTTTACACTGACCATGCATCCATCAAGTATTTGTTGAACAAGAAGGATGCAAACCCACAATTGATTTGCTGGATAATACTGCTCCAAGAGTTTGATCTTGATATAAAGGACAAGAAAGGAACTGAAAATAATATTTTTGATCATCTATCTAGAGTCACCACTGATGCTAAAGACACAATTCTAATAGATGATTGCTTTACTATTGAAAGACTATATGTCGTTGATGCAACAAAAGCTCCTTGGTTTGCTAATATTGCAAATTTCCTTTCCACAGGACACCTTCCACCCGATCTTACCTACCAACAAAGGAAGAAGTTCCTACATGAAGTCAAATTCTACCACAAGGATGATCCAATGCTATTCAAACAAGGGACCGATGGACTAATTCACTGATGTGTAGCCAAAAAGGAGATATCAAGCATAATATCTGACTTCCATTCTTCTTCGTATGGAGGCCACTTTGGAGGAGAGAAAACAATTACCACAATCCTTCAAGCTGGATTCTATTGGCCTACTTTGTCTCGATATGTTCATGCTTATGTCAAGACATGTGACCAATGTCAAAGGAAATGTGGGATATCAAGATGAGATGAGATTCCTCTCAACTCCATCATGGAGATTGAAGTGTTTGATGTATACGGTGTCGACTATGTGGGCCCCTTTCCATCCTCCTGCTGCTACAAATACATTTTGGTTGCATGTGATTATGTGTCTAAATGGGTAGAGGCCATTGCTACCCAAGCTCCAGATGCAAAGTTTGTACTCAAGCTATTCCAAAATATTATCTTTCCACACTTTTGAGTTCCAAGAGTCATTATCTCATATGCAGGGATGCATTTCAATGAGAAATAGATCAATAATCTTCTCTCCAAGTATGGTGTGACACAATAAAATCTCTGAACCCTATCATCCCCAAATAGCTGGATAGGTTGAAGTATCAAATAGACAGCTGAAGAACATCCTAGAGAAGATGGTTTCAAGCTCAAGGAGGGATTGGAAACTTAAAATAGATAATGCTTATTGGACATTCCGTACAACTTACAAGACTACGATTGGGACTACACCCTTCTAGGTCATATATGGAAGTACCACCTTCCCTTGGAGCTAGAGCACAAAGCTCTATGTGAAATCAAGTTTTTGAACTTTGACACGAGGAAAGCAGGTGAAAAGCAACTACTGTAACTCCAAGAGCTTGAGGAACTTAGAGTAGACACATACTAGAATTCAAAGATCTATAAGGAGCGAATAAAGGCATGGCATGATAAGAAGATCAGAAAGAGGGACTTTTTTGAAGGAGATCATGTTATGTTGTTTAACTCAAGACTAAAACTTTTCCCAGGGAATCTTAGATCTAAATGGTCTGGGCCTTTCCTAGTCCTCAAGGTTTTTCCATATGGAACAATAGATCTACAAGGAAAGCAATCCACCTTCAAATTCAATGGGAAGCGCTACAAGCTATACAAAGAAGGCGAGAACATTACCCTGGGAACCTCCTGCCCCCTCTCAGATGCATGATTAGAAGATAAAGAGTCTTACTTTAGACTCTAAACGGAGGACCTTGTGGGAGTTGACCCCACATTAGGATATATTTCTTTATTTAGAATCACTAAAGAACATTTTCATTCCCAAAATAAAATTGTCATGGATGAATGTAATAATTTAGACCCTCATACCATATATCATCATCTCTGCAGGTGTCGAGCAAAAGAAGGTAGATTCTATAGAAATTTAGTAAGACACAACGTGTCTTTTGATGTACACGACATCTCCACCTTCACAGACGGGCGTTCTAAGAAAAACTCTAGAACACATAGTGTGTTCGTTGTATGACATGGCGTGTACGACAACAAAAGTCAAATGTTGGAAACTAACACAACATGTCTTTATTTGAACACATCATGTCCTTATCAGTATAAAGAAGCCACAAGTCTATTGGAATTGAACATGACATGTTTCCATTCAAACATGCCGTGTTACATTGTTCATTGGAATATCAAAAGGACTCGTTGGAATCTTACATGTCATGTCTTTATTTGCACATGGCATGTCCTTATCAATTCAGGGAACATCAAAGATCCTGGAAAATCACACGACGTGTCTTTATTTGAACATTTGTGTCCACTCTGTTTAAGAGAGTTTCAAAAGAGCAGTCGATTCATACATGGGAACACGCCATGCTTTCAAAAATACACACCATGTTCGAACACCACAAGTTGGGTTTTTTACTGCCGCCAACTTCATTCCACCAAAATATCAGTCGTGTGAAAGAGCCCTCAGCCATGTGCACCCTCTCCAGTGAGTGTCTCCACAAGCCACTGTTGTTCAATGGAGCAAGCTCCTCCATCAGTGACGCACCATTGTCTTTCCTAAATACTTCCCTCCACTTCTTCTTCTCTAGCATATTTCTCCTTCTCCAGCAAATCTCTCCTTCTTCAAGCTACATACTTGAAAAGAGTCTCTGACAAGCCCCAAATCTACATCCACATCATCACAGGAAGCCTTCTCTACCTTGATCTTTGCTTCCGTGCAAGATTTGACATCAAGGAGTGAGATTAACCAAGCACCATCGTCATCCCCAACCTCTGGATGCATCATATTTGTAGGTACACAACATGTAGTTCTTCGAGCACGCCATGTCTTCTAATACATTCGCCACACCTCATCGCCTTCTGCTGCCAGAGAACACACCGTGTAATATCCAAAACACATTGTGTCACATCAGATTAGTCCAATTCTTCTTCTCACTGTTGTTAAAAGGAATCATGTGTCCAATCTAAGACACGTCGTGTTCTAGTATGTTACAACCCAACCTCAACAACGATGTCCCTAATCAAGAAATCATCAGAGCACTGACATGGAGAGAGCTAATCTTCGGCTCCATCCTATGTATCCACTACTCAATTCCAAGTCAGGGAAGCCGAAGATCCCACTTACCAGTTCCTCATCTCTTATAGGGTCCTCCCTACATGCTTTGCTTGTGAGCAGTCCATGATCACACAAGGATTCAATGACAGAGTACTAGGGCTGCTACAATAGTTGGGACTTTGGTATATCTATTGCATGGTGAGAAACACTTATCCTAGACTCACCTATGAATTCTTTACTACTATAAATTGTGAGTATGATCCAAAGAAGCCCCTTGAGCCCTATGCTTTTATCCATTTCCCTATTCTTGGCCAATGTTATACACTCAATTTCAAGTAGTTCTATGGCATACTTGAGCGTCAATGTGAGGGTGGGTTGGCTTATCCTCCAACATTCAATAGTGATAAGTTTTAGAGTGAGATCACATATGAGATAGTCCATGAGGCCAGTATGGCAAGGATAACCTCCATCCATAATACTATCTTCCAATATGTCCATCGGCTTCTAAGCACATGTATTTTTGCCAAGAGGGAAACTTGAGGGGTATGCAGGAAGCATGATCTTTTCTTTCTGTGGGAAACGGTGAATGACTTCCAAATCAATGTAGGCTACTTCATTCTGATCCATCAAGAAGATAAAGAAGAGGGAATTTGGTGACATAATGTGTTGGGGTTTGATAACCCACATTGCTAGGAAGGTTGACACTAATTTTACTAGTTTTGAGGTTGCACTAGGGAAAACCTGGTTGACATCCAGTTACTTGTTTCTTCTGGTCTAATTGTTTGGGTCCCCAATGATGAGACAAATTCAGACAATATTTTGAAGATGATCAATACATTGAGCTACCTGATCGGGAGATCATGACCCTTACAAAGAAGACCAACTGGAAGTTTGAAGAAACTGCTCCTGATTTTGATGAGCATGGGGATGCACCTACTTCTTCTTCTGTGACTCCACTACCTCCTTCTACTGGCATGTAGATAGACTACATACGGTCTATGTCTGATGTCTAGCACTTGCATGGCTATGTCCAACAATGGTTTCAACATATTGGCAACTACCTTGATCTTATGGGTCAACAATATTCTATTATGCACGACATGGTCCAATAGATGGATATGTGGCACATTTCTCAAGGCCACTATCCCATGCCTCAGCCTCCATAGCCTGCACCTCCACTGCCCCAACCTCAGCGAGATCCCACTCCTTCACAAATAATGCATGTAGAGATTCCTGACGATCATGACTTGTTGCACCAGTACTTCCCTGCTAGTCATGAGGGCACTGTCCCTTCAATTTGATTTCCTCCATGATAGGTAGCTGGTTGGTATCACCTCAGGTTTGATTGATGCATTGAGTACACTACAAATTTCAAACTGGGGGGGGGGGGGGTGCAACCTTCCGGTAGTGTAATTTTATTTTCCATATATCATCATTTTCTTAGTTCGTTGTTTTTAGTTTCTATTTTTCTTATGGAAAAATTAGTATGATGAGTGGTCTATCTTGTGTAATGGATTGATTCTCTTCCTATGTTGAACTATCTTGTCTTCTCTCATGAGAAATATCTTATGTAGAAATTGTAAAAGGCATGCTTAAATCAAATGAAACTTTATGACCACCAACATGTGCTTAATTTTGGGTTTATTTTTCTAGCCTAAAATTTTATCCTTTTCATCTTGAATTACCTAACACATGTAATGGTAACAAATTTTTTGAATAATTCAATGTTGCAACACTACTTAAAATACAAGATGCCCTTGCCAAACTGTTAGTGATTTTCAACCACCCTTTTCAGTGAACATTTTCATATCAAATGAACGGAATCTATCTAATGTTGCAATTTAGTTAACTCTCCTACATTCTGGGGAAAACAATTGAAACTGAATATCATATAAAATATCTTTTGGTTTAAATTCACCTTAATTACCCCAAAAAATATGGTTGTACTACCCACATGTCATGCTAGCCTAGTGTAAGTCCGATCTGGCCACAACGGTTAGGTGACATGTCTTAAAAAGAGGGTAAATTACCCCAACCGACATTGCTCGTGTGCATAATTCTACATTAGCATCCGAGTGTCGAAACCTATAATTTATTGTCATACCTTTTGGGAAAACAAGGAGAGAAAACTAAGACTTTCTAACATTGACTAAGATTCCATCTTTTGTACCCTTAATAGTTGAAAGTTTTGGTTGCAGATTCACTGTTTGTTTGGCTTGGTCATCCAAGCTCCATTTAGGGTTACCTAGTTGTCTATTTCACTTAATATGTTACCACCCCTATTGAACATAAAATCTCTTTCTTGGATGTCTAAGTTCAAATCAAGGGTATGAGCATAAACCTGTTGATTATGGTTGGTTTGATCTCGTTTACATCCTTTATTTCATTGAATCTGTGCATGAACTTCAGAATTCCTTCAATTGTGTTTCTATGCTCTTTTTTCTTGAGGACAAGAAATAGTTCGAGCTTAGGGGGATTTGATGTGCACAATTGATATACACATTTTACACATCTTTGCACACAAATTCAGTCCATCTTTTAGTTGTTTTACTTATTGCATGACTTTGATCATAGGTATACATCAAGGATGATGAAATGAGGATAATCCAACCCAAATCCGACCTTAGTTGGGTTCCTTATTGATTTACAACTGATATAGATGTGATCCTGAAAAATCAGAATAAGACACGCCATGTCTTTATTTGTATATGACATGTAACTTTCCAGGAAGGGCATTCCTCCACACAAAGCAAAGCACATGACGTGAGTTATTTAGCACACGATGTGTAAGTTTCCAAAGGAATTCGTCTTCAACTGTAGAATAAAAGACACAGTGTGTCGTTCAACCAAATACGACGTCTACACGTTCAAAAGTTAAAGTTCAATGTTCTACCAAAGTGCACGACGTGTGTTTATTAACACACGATGTGTGTCATACGCCCCAAGTCAACTCCAGTTGTAGGTACCCAGTATGTCTTTATTAGAACATGTTGTGTATTTATTGTGAAAGAGCAATTCAAGTGTCAGTTGCACTATGCTACACGACATGTCTCCACAAAGACGCATCGTGTCTTTGTCAATTTTCTGCAGATTTTAGAAATAACCTCCCCTCATTATAAAAATGAGTGAAGCCACTTGGGGTGGTTATCACTCATCATTAGAATCTCTTTTTGACTAGAGAGACTTGTAGAGTAAGGTAAGGGAAATTTTTAGGGAGAAGGTGAGGTTCCTTGTGAAAGAACCTCCATCTTCATCATTTCCTTCTCCTTTTTTCTTCCAAGGGTGTAGTTGAGCTTCTCTACCATGTCCAAGCTTCTCAGGAAGGAGAATAGTCTGAGTTGGAGATGATACAAGGGTGGAACTCTGTCCTCAATCTGGAGTTTAATCCTTCCACTTCATTCTTGGTTACTCTTAGCTTTTCTTCTCTCTAATCATGGAAAACTCTGAAAATTCTGCAATGTAATTGTGTTTCTTCATTATTTATGAGTAGAACCTTTCTTCTTGGGCATGGGAGAGTAACTCTCATGCTATGACTCATGTGAACTCATATTTTATATCTAATTTTAGTTAATTTGCTACTCCATGAGTTTCTATAGCATTTTACTACATGTATGCTTGACTGGACACCAATTGTACATGTTTTATGCTTTCTTGTGCTATTCAGAAGAATGTATAAGGGAGTAGGCAGTGAATCTCATGGAAACATGCTCTTGACCATAGGGGTGGCTGGAGAATGCTGAGGATCCAAGATTGAGTTCAAATCTAAGAATAGACACATGAGTGCTATGTGAAGATGAGAATTGTCTCATGTCTTCAGGAGGCGTATGATGACGACAACCTCCATTACAAATTAATTAGCATGTTTACTTTTGTAGCTACACATGATGTGATAGTATGGAGGTGAAATATTATGTATAGGATCTTCCAAAATCTGATCTCAACCTTTAAGTTTAAGTTTAGGTTTTTATTGTTTGGTTGTCATCTAGTTAACTGCAATCAAACTCATTTGTTGTATCTGACTTAGATTTTTGAAAGTTAGCTTTTTTGCACCTAGCTAGCCACTCTCTGTGGTTCAACCTCGACTACAATTGATCCTATATACTAACGGGTGATTCACAAGTTGAGACATATAATATTTAAAACTCGCTTTCTTTGGGAAATCAACAAATCTGGTAACAACTTCATCCCTAGAGATGAAGAGCACCTGAAACTCTGGTCAAATGATGATGTCAAAAGATAACTATAAAGCAACAAGGTTTAGTGGCATGGACACACTTAAGAAGATGGGCATCTATGAGCAAGTGAAACAAAGTCTGGAGAATATTAGGATATACAAGGTTTGTTTCAACCAGCAGTTATCCTAAGACGACCTTACACTAGAGTTCATGGCATCGTTAAGAAGGGTCCCCGTAACTGAGAAAGAAACTCAAGAATGTGATGGACATTTCAAACTACATGTTCAAGTGTCTCAAGTAAATATTCACAAACTCTAATAAAGAAGCTGAACGAGCCAACAGAGCACAAGGAGATAGAAAGGCATGAGGATTCATGACATAAAAAGTCTGGGAAAAGCTATCTACAGAAAGCACATATAGTTTTGCACAGTCTAAAGTTGCCATGATGCACTCAGGGTTCATGCATGTAGTACAAAAAATAATTGATAATACCATGTTCTTTAGAACAGACACCGGAAATCTGATGAGTATGGAACTCCATATATTGTGGATTATAATGGAAAACAACCCTTAAATATAGGAAGAATCTAAATAGACAGATTGGCAATAGTGGTAGAACCTAAAGGCTCCTGTAACTTCTGCATGGGATTTTCCTTTGACTTGTCTATCTCAACAGGATCAGATTCTTCCTCAAATCAAGGGGAGATATGCTATTTGATGTAAATTATCTCACTACCACTAGTATACTTACAAAACAGAAGGAGAAACTCTACTACAAGTTCTACTAGAACAAAATTGTATCGACCCCTTCCTGAATGTAGCAACTACGATAGAAATAAACTCACATTCAAGGACGAGGAAATTATGCAAATAATATCTTCACAATTTGCAAATACAAAGAGGCCAGTTGGGCCAAGAAAAAGGCAACCAAAGAGCCCAACAGAGAAGCCTCATATGAGGCAGAAGATGGTGGTGTGAGTCCCTGAAAGTATAGAAGCAACGATCAAGATGAAAGAAAGACCCACACTTCATTCATTTAATTTGGAAAATGAGGAACCTGAAACCTTGAAGATCACACCTATGGTCACAATTATTGAAACAGAAGGGAATAAACATTCTAAACATCCAGACGTGATACCAAAGACAATATCAAAAGAGATGGAGATGTCTATAAATGAAGAAAACTTCATAATTGAGGCAAATGCTAAACCTACGATAGAAGTTCCTAAGGCAGTCACGGCCCCGAGAACTCTTGAAAAAGAACAGCCTGAGCAAGAAGTCTAAGACACTAAGAGACTACAACAATCACACAATGCACACCATGAGATATCTGCATTAGGGATGAGCATCGGGTCGGGCTAGACTGATTCGACCCATGAACTAGCCTGCATAACCCGGTCTAGACCAAATCTGATTTATAATATGGGTGGGTTGGGCCTAAAATTTAAACCCATATTTTATTTGGGTCAGGTATGGGCTGAGGTAAATCTAAGCCTGAAAACTCGAATACCTAGATTAGATTTTATGTACATTGTATATGTATACATCGATGTTTGTCTTGAAAGAAAAACATACAGATTTCTTATTTTGATCTCACTGTGTCATTCAAACAGAACCTTTTGTTGTTTAGCTATGTATATTTTAACAACTTTTGTTGTTTAACTATGTATATTTTAACAACTGAATAAAATATGGCATCCAAACTTTGATTTGCAATGTATATAACACTCAGAAAAGTCATGTCATTAGCTCATTAAAAAAAAAGTAAAGAATCAACTAGCTCAATGCATAGTAGATTCTTCTCAATTTTATGCTCATATTCCCACATGTAGGAGACAAATGGTTTTTTGACCTTCCAACACCCATTTCTTTGTATATACATATTGGATGAGGAAGTAAAATTCCGCAATATTGTTGATTCCACAGATTTTTTAATTCTCATACATGCACATGTATGAGAAAATTATTTGTTTCTCTTTTAATATCCATTCATTTCTATAGGGGATCACACACCTAAGATATACATATTCTAGCTGCATCGATCACAAAGTGTATATATATATTTTTTATGGTTGATCACAAAGTACATATCATACTAATTATTTTTCATGTTAGCAAGTTAGATCTAACAAAATTTGATATGATCATTTAATGTTATATGGGAAAACTCGAACCCGACCCGAAACCCAACATTCTTATATGGGCCGGGTATGGACTGACATTTTCCAATTTTATCTGGGCCCAAATCCGGTCCACAACCCGGTTTAAAATATGGGCTTGGGGTTTTGGATAGGCAAATCCTGGTATAGCCTGGCACGATGCTCATCCCTAATCTGCATGAATAAAGGAAGCCGAGCATGAAGAAAGCTCCACCCAGGAACAACATCAACAACAATGGTGAGGACCTTTAGTGACCAATTTCATGGAGATAGGGTAGGAGATTGATGATTTATGTGAAATCATCTCAACCTCCAACCTAAATATTTTGAATCTATCTTCACATATGTTTGTACTAACCTCACAGGTACAACAAATAGCTATAGAGATAAAACCTATCCTCAATCTTCCACAAAAAATGTAGTAATTGACTTCCAATCAATTGCATGTAATGGAGGCTTTGGAGGGGAGTGAAAGAGGATCTTACCCTTATTCGACAACAGTGAGACAAATTCCGCTAAGAAAACATCACATAGTGAGCTGAGGCAGCAAGAATAAAGGGAGCACCATCAACTAGTGAAGAGGAATCACTAAGGCAGCAACATACTAAAGATAATGAAGCCTCCTCCCCGACAGCAATAGGTGTCAATCTACATCTTAGATCTGACATGATGACAACCACTGTACAACCAAGGCATGGGGTGTTTCTAAATGAAGCTACCACTTCTGCATGCACTCTTCCACTGGAGAAAGAGGAGTCAAAGAAGACTTCCAGTAGCAAGAGAATGCTCATTGGGGAAGATGATATCACCACCTCACCAACCTCGCATGGGCATTCTACAAACAACAACAAGTAGAAGGGATACGAGGGACTGATGAACCAGAGCGCCCTTCAACCTTTAGAACTAACAACTTCCTTGGAGAGAGAAGAAGCAATGGTAGAGAATGACATCAAGATGAAATCATCTGAGGCAAGGGGAGAAATGACAAAAACAACTGAAGACATCATGGGTGGGCTATACCCCCTTTTAAAGACCCCATCTATCCTGCCAGATTATTATAGCTTTATGAAAGAAATATTGTTAGATGAGCCAAACTCTAAAGGGGGAATTACTATATCATTCAAAGAAGACATATATATGATGGAAGCCGAGGAAGATGAGGGGAACCCGAATCACATGTTCAAAGATGCACCCTTAAAATAGAGTAAACAAGTGTTCCTAGACCGACCTATAGATTCATGCTGCAAAGAAACATCAAGCCTAGCAACATCACCTCCACTACCATACAAGATGACAAAAATGGACATGACCTTGGTATCAATGATGTAAGTATGAGACATACATGTCCTAGATGACATCTTAGATGATGAGAAGTCTGGACAAGACATCATCTACAACAACAAACAATATACTTTGATGAGGAAGGATCAGTGTGTTGTGTTTAAGAAGAGAGAAAATACAAGAAAAATATTCTTTAAAGTCTTGTGTAGAACTATAATAGAGGAGTTCATGTACAAAGATAAGGTCAGGCCCATTTTCAATGCAACTTCAAACCTAGTTGCCCAACTATAAAAACAAAATAATATAGCCACATCTGTAAAAGAACTCTAAGACACACTGGATAAGATACAAAGTTTGAAGTTCATTACTCTACCCAGAAAGGCAATCAATTATTGGATCCTAACAATGATTTATCTTTTAACAAGCAGAGTTATCACATTCAGCTTCATTGCAAAGGACTTGCCATGGGAAAATTGTCCTGAAAAATCTAGAACACAGGTTCATCCAAGAAGTACCAACTTGCCTAAAGAAGTTAATACAAGGAGTCAGTGGATGGTACCACCCGAACTAGAAGGATATTTCCATAAACTACAACATGCTACATGAAAAACATAACTCAGGAGACAATGCATTTATTGCACTAATAATGATAGAAGTTATCAATATGGGACTCCCTCTAGAGCAAATTTTAAACAAGAACTTCCACTCTTTGAGAGGCAAATATGTCATGGAAGTAATACCTGATAGACAATTTTTATATTATGTGCATATGGAAGACATACTAAGGAGGATGTATCCACTGATCCCCTTACTTGAGAAGACCCCCTACAGAGAACAATGAAAGAAATATGAGGAAGCACCAGAAAACCAAATGCCCAATGAAAGTGGAAAACAACCACCCTCTACCCCACCTCCTCCCTATACTGATTCTACAACAATCATTGCTTCTCCAGAGCTCCTACAACAATTCCACAAGAAACTGATGCAACAACCATTTTTGCTCTTGCTACTCATGAAGAACTTATTGAATCTAACAAAGAATAATACCACGAGAGATGGAATCATCACAAACTCAAATTCATGAGACATAACCCCCTATCCAAGTCATTCCTGAGAACATCATCGCTGAAACCTCTAAGTCAACAAAAAATTTTTGATCAAGAGGCCGAGGTAGACACTGAAGGAGGCAAACCAGATGATCAACCAATCGAAGGACTAGAACCAATAGAAGTTACTACGCTCACCTTCAAAAACTTTGATGAACTCACATGCTACATGCTATCCTTTGAGGTTACCTTTCTACTAGAAGTATTGAAACCAAGGGAGGATGACTTTGTTGTCATTTTTGAAAGGGATAATGTACAAATACTGCTACCCGACCTCCGTGACATCTTAACAACATGAGGTTACATGATAGTAAACGTCATGAAAGCATGTCAACTACTTCTAGTAGACGACCTCATGGATGTATACATGGTCTCTTATGAGATAGTGGGGTTTATAATTCTAAAGAAGGAGTTGTGGGAACTACATTGACTAATTGATCATCTACAATACAATGACCCAAGGTGGTTATTTGTCCCCATTCTGCATGATGTGCATTGGGCCATACTATCAGTTGATACTTTGAAAGGGACAACCATTTTCTACAACAACTCTGATGCCATGTTCAGCCCGAAATGAACAACCTATCATAAAACTATTAATAGCATCATAGATCAAAAGGCTTCTTAGATGGCCATAAAGATCGTCGATCTGATAAATACATATGGCTGTGACATACTAGATTATTTGAAATTTGAGAAGCCACACTTATGCCACAGGAGCCCACAACATGCCCTAGTGTTGCAATTGGATCCAATTTTCTTTGATATAGTCATATATCCTATCCTTAGGCTTATCTGTCTTTAGGACAACTCTTAGTGTAATTATTTCAACGACGATGTATTTGTTCTACTTAATCTACTTAAAATCTAAGTGTGATAATGTCTTAGAACCATCCTTACCTCAAAATAATGTAGAAGACACAAGGATGCTTGTTCTCTAGGGAAAACATTTCAAGTAAGGAGGACTCAGTCTAATATGCTCCTGATTGACCCCCCGTTCCCAAGTATAGGTAGGAAAGATCATAACATTGACAATGAGGAAACAACTACTCCATCTAGTGCAAAAAAAATCTCCGATTAGGGATCAAAAGAGGCATGGTAGCCCAAATCCTCCCAAAAATACTATCATCCTAAAGCTTGTGAGCATGAATAAAAGTTGAGAGGAATAAAAATCATGAGAGTTGTACCGGGAAAGATGTTGAAGGACTTCGATCAGCCTGTGTATTGTTATACTCATGAATGCAAATATGTCATTCCATGTGGTAGAGTTCGGAAGCCAACTTTTACACATTGACATTTCAAGGGGGATCTCATACAACCACCTAACATTACATCAATGCCAAATCGGGAAATGTTGTACTTACAATAGAAAATATGGTTGATAAAACCCGAGAAAATCAAGAAAAATAGTAGCCTTAACCAACCCCTACACAATAGCTAGGATATCCAAAAAAAAGTAAAAGTTGTGTGTGAAATCTACCTCCATCATAACTTTGTGAAAGTACAACCAGGAAAAGGATCATCGGTGCATCATGAAGAAGACATATTTTTGCTAAAGAAAGTCATAGAAGGCAATACGAATACTGCAAATCCAACCTAAGAGACAGAGTCATGAGATCTATAACCCCTTGTATTTGTGCATACGTTTCGACTTAAGGCTGGTCTTATCACAATTTTCACACTCACTTAAACAATAACTCAATAAAGACCTCTAAAATTGTTCAATGCTTCAATTATGTTTGTTAGCCTGAGGACATGCTAAACTCTAAGTTTGGGGGAGTTGATAACATGTAATTTTGTGGACAATTCATCCCTTAATTTACCTCTTATTTCCCACCTTTTATGCATAGACACCCCCACTTTCACTACTTTTACACTCAAAACATATTTTACCTTGTCTCCATGATAACCATTGTGACAACCGCTATCCAATGATAACAATCATCATGCCAACCTCACAAAAACAACCTGTAACGAACCCGCCTCCCGGTAGCCTCCAATTAAGGGAGACCAAGAGGTCAGAGCCATTATCCCAATTAACAGGATCAAAGGTTCGACAAATAATCAATAACAATTATAAAGTTCTACCAACTAAACTGAAAGGCTATAATGAAATAAAACTTTGCATACCTTTTTCAAGAACTTAGAAATCTACTTCTATCCACATCTGGAGTCTATTCTAACTAATCCTCCATTGTACTTTAACTCTTATTTAATTCCACATATGCCACTTTACTTTTTTTCCTTTTCAAACTTGTACCTAAAACGTCGACAAACAAAACGTCGGTCAGCATAATTGAATATGTCGGTATGTGGGGACAGCCAAAATTTCACAAATATGGATAACAATCTAATTATCACAATCGAGTAATTAACAAGCCAATTTACGTTTTCAATGTGTCATTCTCCACCGCATTTTCCCTAACCCTGGAATACCCCCTCTAGGGCTTCTCTTTTTCCATTGACTTAAGGCCACTTTCTCAATCCTGAGCTTGGTGCCTGGGGTCACCCTTCTTAGTGCCCTTTAGTCATTCTATATCATAGACCACCTTCTCAATCCCGAGCTTGGTGCCTGGGGTCACCTCTCATGGTTCCCATTGGTCTTCCCTCTGAGGATTGACCTTTTTGCATCATCCATCAGGGTGGCATGTAGGTGCGAGAATACACACTTATTTTACAATTGTGATAATCATGGTGAATTTATAATTTGCAAGTATGAACATCCAACTGATAAGTTGCATTCAATGCGATGAATTGTCTGAGAAACTCTTCGTGAAACTAATGCAATTAACGATAATTAACCACATACCTGTCAAGCTGACTTGAATGTAGAAATAATTCAACCAATCAAGAAACCAAGCAAGCACACCCAAGTTGATCTTGAAATGGGCATCCAATTTCCTATCATTGATCATGCCATCAAGATCTACTAAACGTAGCTCGCTTCCTAGGGTTTCTAGTCCGCTTTTAGGGTTTCCATTGAAATTAGGTTTTCACTTCATTTTTACTATTTTAAACCCTAATCTTTATACAATTACTCACAAACCCTAATTATCTCATCTATTCTTCAGAAAAGCTATTAAGGTTACCTTTTAACAACATATAACCTTAATTTTGGATTAAAGGCACAATTATCCATCAGTTAAGTCCATTAAACCTCTTTTACATTAAAACTACCAGTTTTATCCTTTTAATTCATGAAAATATCATTGGGCCTAATTATTATCTTTGGTTCCTTGTGGATTAACAACTCATAGTTCATTATGATCTAATTCACATATGAACTCTATTTATCATTAATTCCACCTTTATCCATTAGAAAACCCTAATTACTATATTAATGGTATTTATCCACAACTAGGAACCTTTATACTCCAAATGGCTTTGAACCATCATATCTCAGCCTTATTCATGAATTTGAACAATTAAAGCCATTAAGAGTTACAATTACCATCATTAGGGTTTCAAGGCCCAGTAAAGCATATTTATGCACATGAAATTCTAATTTAAACCAATTACATGCAAAGTTCACCCTTTTTGTTCTTAATGTACCTTTTTACCATTAACATGTTAATATCAACTTTAATCATCCATTAAACCCTACTAAATACATTAATCATCTCAAAATAGGGTTTCTTAATCGTTAATACATTAAAGTTGATAACTTCCATTCATTTTCGAATTACAAGAGGAATTAGCTTCTAAATATATTTTTAGTGGATTCCCCTCATTTTTCTGAGCAACTTTCATATTTTATGCGCATTCATCCGAGCTACTAATAAGGAGATACAATTTTTGCAAATTAAACTTACTTGGACCAATCGCTGAGCGCCACGTCACCTCCTTGCATGCAACGTAGCCGATTAGGAAAGCATAACGCAAGGATGTTACTACCCTCGGTAAGTTGATCGGTGCTTCAGCCCCTGGAGGGCCAAAATGGTCAAATGCACATCGATCATCTTCCTCGTTGTGAACCCTAGGTTGCTGTCGACCGTAGCTGCTCGGCGGGGGTTCTCCTCCTACCTCCAAGGCCCGAGGGGCACCCCCGACTGGTGCCCTACCTCCGCCGCCCCCCACCGCGCCTAGGGTGCCACCCAGCTCGTGGCCTAGGTGGCTGGTTTACAAGAAAACAACCTGCAACGTTCCGCCAATTTGCAGCCATCCAGTGGTTGTTGCGCAAGTTCCAGAGCACGGGGAAGATGGCCTCGTTTATCTGTGGTGTCATGGGAGCATGGGGCTTCTGCCGCACTCCAGTCTAGGGCTCCTCGTTGCCCTAGGGTCGCACTACCCCCATAGTTAGGGTTTGAATGAAAATGATGAAGAAGGAGATGGGGAAGATACTGGGAGATGTGGGATCTCTCTTGAACTCGAACCAGGGCTCTACCCCTTATCTAGGGGTGGGTAACAAAGCCCTAGGTTGGCTTTTTCACAAATTAACAAGGCCCTCTCCCAATAGGAGTCATATTCCTTCACGGAGAAGTAATCTCTCCTGTTTATCTTCTTAATATTCCTTATTTCATGGATAATTAGAAATATGAAAATCCTCTCACTTATTCTCTTTGTACTTGACCTTTAATCCATTGGCATGAAATTTCTATTTTCTTTTAGTAGAAAATACCTCCTTTTTAACAATGCCACCAAATTCATTGATTATGCAATCACATTATCCTCTTATTTTGTATTATTGGTATTTTCTCTTTCTTTTTCTCCATTGAGACTCCTTGGACCCCAAGAAACTCTAATATTTCGAAATCCTTTTTAGTGGACACTCATTATCCTCCTAGATGCATCTATGTCCATTATTTCTCATTATCTTGTTTATTTCTTTATTAAAATATCTCTTTTCAAGGATTTCTCTTTATCTTTCTTTTTATTTTCCTCATTGTCATTCCTTTTAACATTAGGAATCCTTTGGATACGAAAATCCACCAAGGATAACTCAATTATACCTCTTTCCATTTATTTTCCACATTTTATCATTGTTTTCAATTTCTTTCTTAATAAAGAAATATTTAATTGATCTTTTCTTTTCTTATTGCATTATCTTTACAACTTTGGACTCCTTGGAACCCAAGGAACCCAAGAGTCACTAAATCCAACCTTGGATTATATTCTTTTTCCTTCTAGAGGTTTCTACATCTTCCTTTTCTCCATTTCTTATTAATAATGGGGTTTCTTTTGTCTTATCCTTGTTATTTGGCCCAATAGCCAATAAAGCCCACAAAACGACCAACAAGGCTATTGTAAACAAAATCCTTTTATTCAAAACAAATTATATCATTATTTGTTCAAATATCTTTGATAAGAGAAATTACATTTCTCACCAAAAGATCCCAAAAATTGGGGTTGTATCATCCTTCCCCTCTTATAGGAATTTTGCCCACAAAATTCCATCAAGCAAACAAACAAATAGGATAAGACTTTCCTTATGTCCATCATGGCTCCCATGTGGCCTCACCCTTTCCATGGTGCTTCCCAAGAACCTTCATCATCTCATATTCTTCCATCTTAGTTCTTTCTTACCTCAGTATATTGTACCCTCATAGGTGACTCAGGACATTTCAGCCTCTCATAAAGATGAATAGGTTCAGGGCACATCACATGGCCTGGGTACCTCACATAGTGCTCTAGATTGGACTTATGGAACACATTATACATCATGTTATCTTGAGGGGTAAGGCTAAACACAACCATCTCCACCAATCCATATCAAATGGACCCATATATCGGGGACTCAGCTTTCTCAGCTGTAGCCTAGAGGGGTCAAATTTTCACATCACATACTCTCCCACAGTGAATTGTATGTCAGTTTGCTTTGCATCAGCTCACGACTCATGTCACCCCTAGGCTCTCTCTCAGCCATTGCATGATCAAAGCGACTTCATCTGCATATAATGTGGTTCTTTTCTGATCTTTGCGAGGTCCCTTCACCAACATCATCTTAATGAAGTGGTAACCGACACAACCTCCCTTACAAAGCTTCTTTACATCCCAATATTGGATATGGTGGTCATCATTACATCCTATAGAGGACAATAACTGTCTCTATGTATCATCTTGAATGAGCACACATGCTCTCATCAGACCCTCTAGTCTGGATCATACTAACGATTAGTTAGGGGTGATAAACTGTACTAGCATCGAGTTCTTCATGTATCTACTTCCACCGCATGGAAGCAAATCTTTAGGTTATACTCAAGAACTTTTGAACTTGCATCATGGCGTAGTTGAACCATCTCTCTCTCATATGTAGTTCAACTGGATCAATCTCTTGACAACACTCTTTCTTTCTCATGTCATCTAGGTAAGGCAATCTACCATAACAGTCCAAGACTAGCTTGTATTTCTCCAAGGTATCCATTCCAAGGATTACATCAAAACCATGCATGTCAAGTGGTAGAAGATCCACTTGAATGTTGTGTTCAGAAAAAGAAAGAACATAGGAAGGTCACACTTCCCGCAACAAGGAAGAATCAACCAAAGGAGTCTCTATCCGCAGGCTATCAGATCTAAGACTAACAGATAGATAACAACTATCTATCACCTCTCTGGTGATAAAAGAGTGTGTCACAGCCTTGTCTACTAACACAGATACAAAACAAAAAGCAGACATATCAAAATGAAATAACTCCATCTAACTTGTCACGACTCATGGATTGACCACTACTTCTGGCTAGGTCATGGCATAGAACCTTGTTGTCGCCTACTGCTGTCCACGTCCTCTAATTGCTCGTCTAGAGGATCCTGCCTGGGATGCCTGACCATGTCCTCTTCCACTACCACTACTAAACTATAGTTGTTGTGGACCTTGTTGACTTTGACTTGGCTACTGATTCACCTCCTCATCTTTCATAGGGAAATAAGGTCTTGTATGCCCCACTTGCCCACACTTGTAGCATGTTCTAGTGTCCTGATATGGCCTAAACGGCCATGTCACTGAAACTGATGAGGTACTGTGGGCTCCCATTATCGAAAAACTGTGACCTCTAACCCGACTCAGGGTCTAATGTGATGGTACATGTGATCTTGGTTCACTAAAGGTTGACCTTGGTTGCAACGGCGGTGGGAAAAATATTGTCTTCTTAAAACCTCCAGATGATTGCCCTTGAAACTGCATAGGTTGCTTCTTTGTATTAGCTTCATGCTTCTCTATGGAAGACCTCTCAATCCTCTTGACAGATTCCAAAAGGTGGAAAACCTTTCACTATTCTCCAAGGTTGATGTTGTAGTAGTTAACTCTGTACTCAGACCTTTCTCAAATCTCTGGATCCTTTCCTTGTCTGTTGCTGCCATGTGTGGGCAGAACCTCAGAAGTTCCATAAACTTTTATTCATACTCATTGATAGTCATAGCTCCCTAACAAATCTTCTTGAACTCAGAGATTTTCTCATCTAGGTAGGTGTCTGGAAAATATCGACTGACAAATTTACTCTGAAACTCCTCCCATCCTATCACAACTCCTAGCCTTTTCTCCTCTTCTATGGCCCACTAGTGGCCAGCACTACCCTTTAACAAATATACTGCATGCTTAATTTTGTCTTCTTTAGCGATGTTTAGGAGTTTGAATGCCTTTTCCAGCTCAGTCAACCACATGTCAGTGTCTGCTTGATCAGAAGTACCTGCATATTCAATTGCATCAACACATCTAAGACGTTCAAATGTCTTCCTGACACCTTGGGACTCCACATTGGAGGTGACTACCCTAGCTTGAGGTGCTGGCACTTTGTTAGTGATATGTGTTATTGTGGCCATCATATGTCTAAACATAGACTGAAACTCATGATTGCCCATCATTTTCGAGTCTATATGAGGCATTGCAGGCTTCTCTGGCCCTTCTTCTGGCACTCTCTCATCATGTGCCTTCCTCCCTACACCTCCTTCTGGTCCAACATAGCAACTCTCAACATGTTCTTCAAGTCCTCCAGACATATCTGCATAAGCATAAACTATGATCAGATATGTTGGATACATAAGAACAGACTCAAACCTAAGTCCTATGTCCCTATAAACTCAGTAAACCTATAGCTTTGATACCAACTTAACTATGACACCTCATCACGCTAAATGAGATTACTCAAAACACAAAACACGATCAACTACTAATTAATCACATAGTAAAAAATGCAAAATAATTAAAACCAATTCCAACAACGTAAATAAACTCTAGAACATTTACAAAAGGTCCATCATTCCATTCTCATATACTATAACAAGTATTTACATATGGGTCCAAAGACCTCAGTCACATCCTGCATACAAAAGATATTTCACATGTACATGCCATATATTTACAAACATTGGCATACTACCAAAATCTCGTGTCGATACAAGTATATCATCTAGAAAACACATCCCATACTCAGACCTAAGAGTATAGGGACCACACTAGGACTCTACTACTAACATATATGATTAACATCTACAACTAACCAACCTTCTGAATCTATTGATCACTAGGTTGGTTCTCTTCCACAACACGACCTCGACCTCGTTGCCTGTGACCACCTAAAAAATAATTGTGGTGACCCACGGGTGAGACCCAATCCCAGCGAAAGATATAACTCTCTCCAACTTATATTGATCATAACATATTAATTAATAGTAAATTCATTGAGCAGTTAGGGTATTGAATAAGAAATATGAACAGACTGAACAGTTTAAGCATACTAAGCAGTTAAGAAAATAAGTTGTAGCATCAAGTAGAATTACACAATTTTCATAAGTCTACATCATGTAAGAACTATGTAGTGTAAATACAAGACAAGGGTTAATCAACCAATGTGATACGTATTAAACCCTATCAATTATACTAGATGACTTATATTATATATATTTATTATTATGCCCTGGGGAGTTTAAGTCGTACCACTCAAAGTCCAACTGACCACTACGAAGTGTTATTCAGTCCCGTATAAGATATAGGAGTGTCGGTATCCTAAGATCTCTTCCCCTCGGTCATTACGAGTAAATTACAGTGACATACCATTCAAACTTCCAACAGTGACATATAGTCAACTGATAACAACTAGTTCGTACTCGGTACAAGTTATGACACTAGAAAATAGGGTAAACAAAACCCTCTAATCTGAGGTACAACCACAACTGTCCTCAATCACATCAAATGTCTGAGGCATGACGATAGCCATCCTCCATAACATACAATTGTGGATGACAAGGATATATCCTCAACTTTCCACCTCCACATACTCAATAGTATGTGCTCCGAGTTTCCCTTGGGAATACTCATTTCACCATCCAATAAGTTCTGACACTGAAGATGGATCTACGACATAGGGCTATACATGATTAAGGTTACAATTGATTAATTACTACCAATTGAATGCATTAAGGTTTATCATACAAGTGGACATTCAAACCCTAATTATTTTATAACAAGAATATATGTATAATTACTTCAAAGGATATAAAACATTTGAGATAGAAATCTTAATCACAGTACCACATCCTATCATTCATTACAAATTAATGGACCACACTTATCATTATGCTATTTCAAGATACCAATATCTTATCACAAGTTCTAGGGTTTTAACCCTTATTGGAACATAAAGAGGATTTCACCTCAATAATGGCTTCAAACATGCCCAAAGGTCATTAAGACCATCACATTATTTATAGTAAGGTTATCATCATCATTCCATGCCTTAAACAAGGCTCAAAAGATCATTAGCACATATGTGTCCATAAATATTAACATGGCAAGGAACTATGATATTCAAATAGTACTACAATGCGGTTTCAACACAAGAAGAGTGTAATTCATTATTACATTAATCATTCAAGAGGTCTGATTATAACCAATCAACATCATATAATTACATCAAGGTTAGGTATAACAAGCTAGATCACATGGGAGTTATGCATCTACTTATTATAGTGATTTATCAAATATAACTATATAATGGCTAAGATAAGACTACCAATTAATGGTATTGAACAATAGAATTATCTTCACTAGGACCCACATATAATAACATGTGATTTATTCTAATCCATTGGATGTTAAAGAATCCAATATTATTCATTGGATCATGTTCATTGTTCAATGTTATCAATTGAAGTATAGGTCTAACCCTTAGATCAATTTAACCAAGGAATCATTGGTTCAAGGATTAGTCAAATCTACAATTACATTCCTAATTCATCATATATGGTGATGACCTGATCCACCATTAATTGTGATCATTAGGTCACCATTGGTTGTTAGATCAGTAATACATTCAGTTACCACCATCAAATATTAAGCCAATATCATCATCGATTGATAACATCATTAGAATACTTGGTGGATGATAATTAAACGTCTAATTGAGTCAAAACCTGACCTAAGGTGGTGAACATAGGTTGTCACCATAAATTTGACACCCTTGATCATGAACATCAGTTGCCAAGATAGCAACACTATTGGTTGTTGAATGGTATGACAATCAGTTATGTGATAAGGAAATAGCTTTAAAACCCTAATTTGAACCATCATTTGTTATGTACATAGCACCATAAGTTGTTGCTATCAACCTGTACCAGATCATGTTACACCTTAGAAAGGGTGTACACATGTTTACACTTTCATATAGAACTGGAACAGAACAGGGAACACCATAAAAATTCATAATTCTAAACAAGCATGGTTTCTCTATGCTTAGATCATCACATTCAAGCATAAACATGAACTAACAAGCTTCTAGTAAGAAATATAAGTGAAGAATGTTATAAAACTCGCCTCTATAGAGTAGGTCAGATATCAAACAGCAAGAATCATGAGAAAATAAGGCAAGGAATCCCTAGATTCAGATCTGAACTTGGCCAAATAGGCACTTCTCTCCACAAAGAAGCAAAACCCTAGAAAAAGATTTTGAGTTCTAGAGTCATTTTCACCATGGAACAGTAGGGTTCCGACTTGGAGAGATGTAGGAGGAAGAAGAGAAAAGAATTAAATGGAAGAAATAAGAAAAAACTTACACTTTTACGTCAATATCACTAGGAAGAAGCTTTATAGACCCAAAAAGGGAATCAATTGCAACCCTAGAAATTGTTCCTAGAAGATCCCCACTTTCTTCTTCCTTGGGCAGAAAAAATCATAGATGAACAGAGGGAGAACGAAGCTGGGAGAAGGAGAGATGTGGTGGAGAGAAAGTGGCTCGTTTTGGTACTTGGGGATAAGTATATGACACTTTAATATAAAGAAAAAGAAAAAGTTGAAATTTTAGTATATATCCAAGTGTCCATGGCTTTAAATTATTAAGAACATATAAGAACACACACAAGAAGATCTACCACCATCCCTCTATACCTTATTATCTTTACTTTGTCAAAATTCCCAGCCAATCACATAATTCCTTAGTTGATAGCTACTAAAGGTAGCTCATCCACGAAGGAGAAAACCCTAAAATACCCTTAATGAAAACAACTTCAAACCATTGCTCAACTAGGAGCCCCATGGCTCAAAATCTCAAGACTGATAATATAACATATAAGGAACATAATGTATGTGACAAATTGCAAAGAAAACCCTTCAATTGGGTAAATTGTAGAAAACTCCAAAATGTACAAAAATTTGCATAACTTGCTCAAACAATGTCCAAATTGGACCAAATTTGAAACTTAAGCTTGTATTATGATTCAAAAACATATCAAAAGGTTATATTAGGGTTATAAACATTCAATTATGATAATTAAGCTCATTCAACTCATTAAGCAAGTGTAGGGGCTTTACAATATATATATATATATATATATATATATATAGCCTGACTCTATATGAGTCCGGTTGGAATACACTCGAGTGTACAGATCGCATGCTACACTCAAGTTGTGTATATATCAAGACTATTTTTTTACAAAATGTAAACCATTGATCTTCAATGTCATACTATAATTATGTTACATACGAATTTTGAGCTCATTTGGATGAGTTTAAGTCACTCATACGAGGGCAAAAACATTGGCACATAAAACTAATTTGAAATGCATAATTTTTGTTGTCTTCATAACATGACCTATAAATGTCCAAATGGGCTCAAACTTTGTATAGGAGCTATTCACATGATGTATAAGACGATCAATGGATTAGATTTTTGAAAAAGATATTGCATCATGGAAAACTACTTGAGTGTATTCTGCTATGAATATATATATATATATATATATATATATATATATATATATAGAGAGAGAGAGAGAGAGAGAGAGAGAAAGACACACACACACACACACACATATATATATATATATATATAGACACACACACACAGATATATATATATGTGTGTGTGTGTGTGTGTATTCCAATTAATTTACATTAGTTTAGTGGCCTCAACCAAAACTTGTATACAAAAAGGATATCACCCAGATAATTACAACATGGTGCACTATTTCTGATGTACAACCAAAACTTGAGTAGATGTAGATGATACATAAAATTCTCCTACCAGGATCTGTGAGTACATGGATGAATCGAGGACTCTATGTAATCCTACCAATGTCTCCATCTCTACATATCTTCAAGTTGTGCCTCCTCTCTATCTTGTGTTGGACCATGCTGCTGATCACCTAAAAAAGGTGTGGAAACCCACGAGGTGAGACTCATGTCCCAACGATATGATATAACCTCTAATAGCATTTATTGCTTACAAGAAGAATATGTTCTTTAAGCATTTAAGGCAGATAACAATACAAAGTTAAAGACTATGCCACTCATACAAAAGATTAGGTATAGTTAGAACCACAAGTACAATTGATATCTCTTTTTGAGTTGTAGATCACATATAATACTAATAGAAAGAATAGAAAAGATCATCATCCAATATAATTCACCATATTATCCTAACAAATATACTACACAACTGAATTGCATATTTTATTAAGCATTAGGTAGTTTGAGGTGTACCACTCAAACTACCAAATGACTACTGTGAAGTCAAAATAAGTATTGTGTAAGATCTTGGATGACCAGAATTCTAAAGGTCTCTTTCCCCTGGTCAGTACGAGTAATAATTGTAGTGGAACATCGACCCACTACTAAAACAACCTAGTCCATCTTGGGTACACAAGCCACAACACCAAAAACCAAGGATAAACCCTTAAATTTGAGTTATGACCACAGTCACTCTCAAGCACATCAACATATGAGACATGACCTCAACCACTCTCTAAGACCTTAGAATCAAGAAACTGGGATATACCCTCCCTACAACCCCATTTACTCAATAGTATATGACTCTGAGCTCCTTTCTGATTACTCATTTCATTATCCAACATCTTTGGCATTGGGATAGTTCTACAGTCATAGGGCATTACATAATTAAGGTTGCACTTTATTACTTAAGTCGGTTCATGTATTTGACTAGATTAATCAAGTTACATACCAACACCCTAAAGGTTCATACAAATTTATTGGGGTCTACAAACTCGGAAGATATAAAATGTATAGAACAATTTCATGTCACTCTATCCCAACATAAATATCCATCCTCAACCCTTAAGAGAGTCAAGCCACAATTTCATACATGTAACATCCTACTAGGCACTTAGATTCAAAATAATAATAATTTTCATGCATGGGTATCACCAACAATTGGAACAGTGTAGAGAGCTTAATGAATCATAAGAACGACCACACCTAAAATTTCATTGTAGGAGTCCAATAAATGTAAAATCTATATATATTCAAAGAAATAGACGATCATATTCTCAAAACATGTCATGAAGGAGCTACCTTCAGTCCTAGGATTTTGTCTAACCATCATTACAACACCACAATAATGATTACAAGTCCTAAAATTACATAAGATACTCAACATTCTATAAGAAATAGTACATGGGTCGAATTTCCTTGTTCGTCGAATACCAAAACATCACGTATATGACATTTTGGGATTCAAAGCACTGATATTTCGAATTTCAGACCTTTTGTATTAGAAAAAAGAGTTCAATAATTAACATGAATGTTTATAAAGACTAATGTAAAGCCTAAGAACTCATATCAAAATATTGTTATATAAAATTAATACTTAAAAAGAACCTCTTTTAGCATTCTAAGAATTTCTAGAGCAGAATTGAAGTTATGCATGTACAAAGTAAGCATGAAATGTTGTTAAGGTTATATCACTCACCTCGGTAGAGAAGAAAACCAAATTCTAAGAGGGGAACTCTGAAATCACCAACAAGATACCGAGCTTGGTCCACCTAAGCTCTAAGAACTCCTCCTAACTCCACGAACAGGGTGATTCTACATAAAGGGGAAGGAAGAGAAAACGTTATTAAATCCTATGTGCAAGTTTTTAGTGAGAAACACCATGAACCTGACTGTAGTAGAAACAATGTGAAGAAAAACAAGGAAAATGATTAAGAGGTAAGGATCTTATACAAATGGATAAAGAAACAAGATCGATGACCTCAGATCAGTCTAAGGAGAATTCAAACTTGAGCATGCACATCCACAAAATCCTACAATCGTCAGCCTCGATGGGTTCATGTTGGCCTTAAATTCACATCACTAAGATTGTAAAAGGTGAAAGGATAGATATAGGATGGAATATTTATAGGTGGGTGGAAGTTAGTGCAGTTCAGTCCCTTCATCGGGCAAGGAATCTCGTTGACGCCAAGTCTCATCGAGCGTAAGAGCAGGCTGCCTGCTCGTCCACCAAAAACTTGTCGATCAAATTTTTTTTGATCAAGCCTTGTATAAATCATCGATCAAAGTTTGGTTGTATGTCAAACACGCATAGAGCTTTGTTGATCTCATACAATCAAAAAATCTCATTCACCACAAAAACTCATCGGTCACTGAAAAAAATCATTGGTCACCGCGAACTCATCGATCTGTTGAATTGACAAAATCCCATCAGTCAGCCATCTGGTCGGGCTAGCTACCTCAAAAATGCATCTCTCAACCAAGACATTGTGACCTCAAAACTCATCAAGCACCGAGGACTCTTATCCCGATGATCTGGTTAGACTTTATCAACTAATGAAAACACTACACTACTACTAAACAAATTATACAAGTACAAATCCCACGAAATCAAAGTTCAATAGAATCCGAAGGAGAAGTAAAATATGTAAGATTCTTTAGAACATTATCCAACAACTTAATCAAGTGCCAAAATTATGTTTACACCCCCAAAATAGGGTAATTTGCATAAAGGTTCACAAGTTATAGAATCCTAAACTAGTGTTACATCATAAATTAGAGATTAATGTCAAAACTAAGCTTCCAATTAACTTAATTAGTTATGTTTATGATTTATAAAAGTTAGGGGCCATATAACTATTCACCCCTTACAAGGATTTTTCCCTCAAAATCTTAGGCAAACAAAGAAGGATACTTCCTATGCATCTCATCTTCTAACTCCCATGTGGATTCCTCTACACCACGATGATGCCACAACACCTTCACTAAATCTATATCATTCTTCCTCAGCTTCTGCAGATGTCTATCTAACATCAAAATTGACCCTTTAATAATTGTAACATCATCCTCTAACTCCAACTCCATTGGTTGCAACTTCTGCTCAATGTCAGGATGACACTTCCTCAACATCAAAACATGGAACCCGTTGTGTTTATAGTTAAACTCTAGCGGTAGCTTCAACCTATAACCCACCTTCCCAACTTGAGCTGAGATAGGGTAAGGTCATGTGAACCTAGGAGTCAACTCACCCTTTAAAATGAGCCCTAGCATACCCTTCCAAGGGGAAACCTTGAGATATACATGGTCTCCAACTTGGAACTCCAACAGTCTATTGTAATTATCTACATAAGACTTCTTCCTATCATGTGTTGCCTTCAACTGTTTTTGAATCACTTTGATCTTTTTCGTAGTTTGTTGAACCAATTTAGGACCCAACAACTAATATTCATCTGCTTCATACCAACAAAGAGGCGTACAATTCCTACCTTACAAAGACCCATGGGGTGCCATGTATATGCTCTTCTGGTAACTGTTGTTCAAGGATAACTTGATCAGACTCATGTGAATATCCCAACTTCTACGAAATTGAATCACACATTCTCTCAATAGACTCTCTAACATATTCATCGTTCTTTCTTACTACCCATCTGTATGAGGGTGGAAGGTTGTATTGAACCTCAACTGCATCCCTAGAGCTGTATATAGTGGTTCCCAAAACCTACTCATGAGATGAGGGCCTCTGTCTGATACTATGGTAACCAATATGATGTGTAGATGAACTATCTCATCGACATAGGTCTAACCTAACTTATCTACAGTGTAGGTGATCTTAATCAGTAGAAAGTGGACTAACTTTATCAACTAATGAATGATCACCCAAATGGAATCAGGAACCTTGGATGTACTAGGTAGACCAACCACAAAGTCCATGGTGATATGATCCCATATCCATTGTGGGATCAGTAAAGGTTGCAATGTCCCTACAGGCTTCTAATGCTCTACTTTAACCTGTTGACAAATTGGAGACTTGGCCATGAATTTTGCCACATCACCTTAGAGACTCCATCGTACAAGTCATTGAGGTTATCATACATCTTTTTACTACCAAGATGCCTCCTATACATTGAGGAATGAGCTTCCTAAAGTACCATCTCTCTTAGAATGCCAATGCCAGGAACCACCATCATGTTGTGAAAACACTATCCCATCATCTATATCATGAAGCCTATCATGCTTTCCACTACCAAACTTTGATATGAAATTTTGTATAGCAGTATCATCCTTTTTTGCATCTCTAATCTCATTTCTTAACATCAGCATTAGTTGTAACTATGTCAACACGCCTACCAACAAGGAGACTTCCAACTATACATTCATATGCCAAAGCCACACCAACATGTCCAACTTATGACACACCATGGAGTGCAATACACTTAATCGATAGACAATGATGAATTTCTACTCAATGCATCACCCACTACATTCACCTTTCCTAGATGATAATCTATTGTACAATCATAGTCCTTGATCAACTCCATACACCTCAATTGCCTCATGTTCAACTCCTACATTGAAAATATGTACGTTGGATTATAGTGGACTGTGAAAATTTGACGCTTGTCTCCATATAAATAGCACCTCGAAATCTTCAAGGAAAGAACCACGACTGCTAGATCCAAGTATGAATTCGTTAGTTCTCCTTTTGTATCTTAAGTTTTCAAGAAGTAAAAGAAATCATGTTCTTGTCATGCATCAACACATATCCCAATCCATCTTTTCAGGCATCACAAA
This sequence comes from Alisma plantago-aquatica, assembly GCA_963693085.1. Classification (NCBI taxonomy): domain Eukaryota; kingdom Viridiplantae; phylum Streptophyta; class Magnoliopsida; order Alismatales; family Alismataceae; genus Alisma; species Alisma plantago-aquatica. The sequence goes on from OY856413.1 coordinate 500,412,916, forward strand.
AGATGATGTAGCCCTTCCCAGACTCTGGAAACACCAACATTGGGGGATTTGTCAACTTCTCTTTCAACAACTAGAAATAATGTTGACACTTGTCATTCCAAACAAAAGGAACACCTTCCCTAGTTATCTTTGTTAAAGGTAGAGCCACTTCATTAAAGTTCTTGAAGAACTGTGTATAGTAACCAACCAAACCTAGGAAGCTGTGAACCGTAGTTGGTGTCTTGGGCTGCTCCCATTCCAGCACTGACTCTACCTTCTTAGGGTCCACAAAAACACCTTTTTTTGAGATAACATGGACAATGAGGGACACCTTAATCAAACAAAACTTGCACTTTCTAAAGTTAGCAAACAAACTATGATTCTCAACAACTCTAATGTCTGATGAAGATGTTAATCATGTTGTTGCATGTCTCTAGAGTATATAAATATATCATATATGAACACCACCACAAATTGGTCAAGGTACAGTGTGAACAATTTGTTCATTAGGTCCATAAATATTGTTGGTGCATTGGTTAGTCCAAAAGGCATAACCACAAACTCATAATGTCCATACCTAGTTTGAAAGGCAATTTTAGGTATTTTGTCTGCCTTGATCCTCAAATGTTGATATCCTAACCTCAAATTTGTCTTAGCAGACACTAAAACTCATCTCAACTGATCAAACATGTCATCTATCCTCGGAAACGTGTACTTATTCTTCAATCTGACCTTATTCAACTATTCATAATCTATGCAAATCCTCACAAAACCATCCTTCTTCTTTATAAACAACATTGAGTGCCCCAAGGGGAAGTGATTGACTATATGAAACCTTTCTACAACAATTCTTCCAACTTCTTCTTCAACTCCTTCATATCAGCTGGAGCCATCCTATAGGGTGCATATGGTAGAGTTGAGTTCCATGAACTAAATTGATTTCAAAATCAATCTCTCTTGGGGGGGGGACACCTAGAAACTCTTTGTGGAAAACATCCTCAAACGTATGCACTACTAGTACATCATGGATACTAGAAATCCTCACCTTGGTATCCACCAAGTGTACCAAGAAGGTTTCACAACCTTATCTCATCAACTTCTCTAGTATCACAACCAACACTAGACATGTAGGAAGAATCTTCCTATCTCCTTGGAAAGTTCAAGAGATATCTCCATCACAAAACATTGCAGCTTTAGAACAACAGTCCAAAATGACCTTACATATCTCAAAGGTATCCGTTCCTAGGGTCATATCAAATCCATGCATATCAAGGAGCATCAGATCCACTTGAATGATGTGTCCCAAGAAAGAAACAAGGCAAGATGGACATGCTTCTCATAACAACCATGGAACCAACCACAGGGGTTTCTAATAAGAGGTTATTAGTTCTACTAAAAATAGGAAAGTTACAACTATTTATCACCTCTCTGGTGGTAAATGAGTGTTTCACGTCGGGGTCAACCAAAATATATACATATGTAGATGCACATAAGTCAAAATGAAAGAGTTCCATTAGACCTGTCACCACTCACAAGTTGACCACTCCTTTCAATTAGCTCATAGCATAAAACTTAGATGTTTCATGTCATCATCAGTGACCTCAACAAGTTGGTCTTGAAGACCCTACCTATGATGACTGTCCATGCCTTCTACTACTACCACTATGTACTATTGTTATTGTTGTTGTTGTGAACCCTACTGGTTTTGCCTCATCTATTGTGAAACCTCATTGTTCTTCATAGGGAAAGACCATCTCAGATTCCCAACCTAAATACACTTGTATCACATCCTCTTGTTATACAGCGGCATAGATAACCCTGTCATAGACACTGAACCTGAAATGTTTGCACTGAATAACAAAAATTTGTGGCCTCTTCCCTTGTGAGGAGACCATTGTTATTTCACTAGTGACCTTATATCAAAAAACATCAACCTCAATTGTGACTATTGGTATTGCATTAAAGAAAAATTCAGCTTCTTAAAACTTCCTGACTGTTGTTCCCAAAATTGGGCTGATCTCTTCCTTGTTGTGACAACCTCAATTTTATCTCTCTTTTATTTTACCCCTTCTATTACTTTATGTGACCCAAATTATAGTATGAATGTGATGATTCTCTAATTTAGTGACATCAATGATGAATAGCACAATTTGTGGCATTAATATGCACTTTTGAACTAAGCATCACAATTTTACTCATCACCTTCTTTAATCCAAATTTGAACCTCATGACTATAATATTTTGGCTTATTAGTATACATCATGTTGTAGATCTCTCAATTAATTTTTCAACGGTGAGAAAATTATCTCATTTGGACCATTCTAGCTCAAGTTATGACATTTCAAATATTGGGTCAAACTATATGTCTATGAATCAAAATTATGTGCATTTGACCCTAATTGGGCCAAATGCGATTGCACGACCCATTAGAATTGGTGCCCCCTCTATTTGCTTTATGTTATTTTAGATCATCCATGGTCATTGGATTCATATCCACAGACCGACCCCACGATCCAATGGCCCACACTTCATCCCTTACCTCCGTAGAGAGGCTCAGAGGCAGTGGTGTTTCCACCACCTACCTCACCTTTCCTCCATCCAATCGACAACCATTTCTCCATATTTTTGCCCAAATAAAATCCCCAAACGCTCATCTTGACACCCCCTTACTTCCCCCTTTTTTCTCTATCCAAACTGCACCTGAAGCTTCTCAATCACACCATTCTCTTCCCCTTTTTCTGGATGACATTGTGGCCATGGAAACAGGTTAGGGTTTACATCCTAGCCTCCTCAGGCTTCCTTGTGGTCATCTTGCAGTCCACCAATACCTTAGGATCTTTCTTCAACTCCTTCTTACATCTACATGATCCTTGGAGTGGTTGTGGTCAGTGCTCCAATGAGTTACAACAACCAGCGCCGCCTGTTCATCCCCTCATAGTCCTGAGGCTAGAGGGACGAGGCCTGTAGCTGTAGGATGCTCGAGTGGGTGCACTATTGAATGAGATCGTGTGGAAATGGGATTCCTCTTGGCCAGCTAGACGTTCAGTGAGTAGGGTGATTGTGGTGATGGGTAGTGTTCATATGAGGCGAGCGACGATAGACAAAGTTCAGGCAGTGCTGGCGAACAAAAGTGTGAGATGAGCGGCGGTCGAGAGTAGCTGTAGGTGGTTCGGGACCACGAGTACCTGAGTCAAGCAACTCATCAAGAATGTCGCATGAGCCACCAGATCTAGGACCGATGACCTCTATTAAGGCATAAATTATGTATGATAACGCCTCCCTTTTCTCCTAAAGTTTTTAATGCAAACATTCAAAAATGCATATCTCCTTATGCCTTGGCCAAATTAGATAAATAAATATACCAAATTGATTATCTTGACAAGACCTACACTTTGGGCTTACTTCTAGCCCCCAATTCCACCTCATGTCCCTTTATTTCCTAAAATATTGTAACTTTAGTATATTGAATATATTTAATATACTATTATGATCAAGTTTGGAATATTGATGAACTTTCACCCACTAAATCATGAAATCACTGATTTTGTGCATCTTTTATCTACAAGACAGTCCTAATCACCCCTATTGCACCCCCAATGACTCTAAATTCTATTATGTGACATATTTTGGATAATAATGATGGTTTTTGATCTTTTATACTAATCTTTCTTCATAGTAACACCAAATGCTAAATCAACTTTGAAACAACAACTTGATGTCTCCCCATGACTCTAATATCATCTCTTAATCCCCTTTTTGATAAGTGTGTAAATATTGCTTGAGATGCTTGAATGTGACTCACTTTATGATTATTTATGTGGAACTTTGAACAAATGAGGTCCTTGACCCATTGGGTTCATCCAACCATAGTGGACCCTCGAAATTAGTAGAATCATGATGTGTTGTGACCTATTTTTTAAGGCCAATCCCTCCCATGATGTAATGATGTATGTATCCCTTTTGGACCTGATGTGCACATATATGACTTTTTCCTTGCTTATACACTAATCTCAATATGGGTCCTATTGTTATTCTCTCTCTGCTCAAATCAAAGTTGATCGAACTATTCTTGACCCATTGCATGTGGATGTCCTACCTAAGTTACATGTTGACCCACAATGACTCATGAACTATGATGATGTTGCATGTGTGTTGAAATGTTGATACCCAATGTTGGTTGTTTGATGCCTAAACTCTTGGTGAAATCAACCTATATTTGAATGCGCTTCTCATGTCACTACTTTTCTGATCTAAATCATATTTGTACTTGAATCACTTGCCTTGATAATCTCTAACCTTGGTTTCTCTATTATGAGTCTTATGATCCTATTATGCAAGTAAGTGACTCAAATCTTGAAATAAACAAGTAAGATGAATGGAACTTTAAAATAATGTGAAACTTGAATCAAACCCTTCATGATGACCCCTAAATCAAGAAAAGATCATCAAATGCACTAATAAGCAACTTTGAACCTAATTTGGCCAAAACCCCAAAGTAAAGCTAGTAAGGTTTGATGATGAGAATCTAATACAAGAATGCAATCTTGTTCTTAATGAAGTTAGGATTGTGGCTAGATGGTCAAGGATGAGTTAGGTTAAGAATCTGAATTAGGTATGGGCTTTAAATAGTTATATGACTATGTCTTTCTATAGGGAAATCGGGGCAATAGATGAGGCAGCAGAAACAAAAATTTAAAGTTTGATTCCATCTGGACACCAAGATCGCATCAACAATGATGTATCTAGGAAGGAAGGTTTCCAAGGTTATACCTGGTCCTAGAGAAAGTCCATCGACATTACTCTTAAAGTAGTAGTGTGCTTCTCCTCCAAGAAGTAGTATTCGAACAGTCGTCACAAATGGCCTCCTAGTTTGGCACCATAGACGGCAACTGACAGTGCTCTCCTAGAAGAAAATAAAGGACTCCTACCTCTAGAGTAGTCCATGTGGACCATTAAGAACTCCACGTTGCGCTACCAAAGCCAATGGGAAGGAGTTGTCCCCTTCCGTACTAGTCACAGACATGCTCTCCCATAATTGTTCTCAGTTATTCTCTCCCTCTCTATCCCTCCCTTTAATGGGTAGGACTCACTCGGGCTATCTATCGATTACCACAACCAGAGAGGACAACAATTGTTAGAGCAACTGATTCTCAATTGTGTGTGTTGGGAAGCCCCTGTACCCCTCTATTTATAGTAGAGGTCAGGGTCAGGGTTCCCAGTCTGTGTGGGAGTACAAGGGCCAGAAATCATGAATTTTCTGGAAAGTATGATTGACAAACTAGTCGATTCACACACCCAACTCATCGGTTGGTGCATGAGATGGTCAATTCACTAAGTGAATTGGTCAATTCACATAGTTTCCTATTCTGAATCACATTGGTATTCAATGCTCGATTAGTGTTAAACATGACATTAGCATCAATCCTTGTTCCAATAGAATTGGTAACTGAATTGGGTGATCCAGAGGGTGAACCGATCATTTCACATCGTGAGACAGTCATTTCACAAGTGAAATGGTTGTTTCACATGTCCAACTCAGGCAAAGTTCAATCAAATCATTGCGGGAGGAAGGGGAACATCTAAGGATTTCACAATGTGCCTGGATGACCTTAGAAGCAAAGTAGAGGGATGGGGGGGCTAAAGTTGTCCCTCGTCAGTAGGTCGGTCCTTGTCAGGTGTGTTATACAGAGCAAAATAAGGTTCTGGGTTGGAGTATGTGAGGTACCACCTATGGTGGAAGAGGCCATGGGGACAATCATGGCTAGCTTCATTTGGGGCGGGTGTCACCATGGAGTTGCCTGGGCAACAATGGCAAGGTTGTATAGGATGGGTGTCTTGAATGTGAGACAATTGTAAAACATAGTAAGGGAATGTCGATTAAAGAGGCTACATAGGTTCATCACACAGAGGGACAACGTATGGATAGAGTGGATGACAATGAGATATGGGCACATACCAAAAGTTGTTGATGATAGCACATCCAAGGTTTGAAAGACCATGTGCAAGGGTGGAGAAAGGTCAAACATTGGTACAATGTTGATGGAAATGGTATGTTCGTGTTGATCAACCATCAGAGCACACCATGGATCCACACTGAACCAAAAATGGAAGTTAGCTGGAGCAAAATTCTTTAGAACAACTCCCACCACCCCAAATAGAGCACCACGACCTACACAACTATCATGGGCAAGTTGTTGACTAAGGACAAACTCAATATATGGGGATTAAGTGTGGATCGTATATGTTCCCTCTGCCATAGAGAAAATGAGAGTCATAACCACCTTTTCTACGGTTGTAAGTTTTCTAAGTACATCTGGGTTGTGATAGGCCTAAGGAATGAATGGGGCCCTAACTCGACCACCTGTCTTGTTGAAGGTATAGAATGGATTCTCAAAAATTTAAAGGACAAATGGGAGATCATATTTGGAGGTCTATCCCTCACAATGTTTTTCTATTACGTGACGCTCCATGCCACAACAAGTGAGATAACTCAAAACCAAACTGTGGAATCAAAACTAGACATCCAGGTTACCATAATACACAGGAAACTAAAACGGATTTCATATAACCATAAGAGTTGCAATATATTACACATGAGTCCACAAAAACCACATGTATTGCATATCACCTGCCCAAAACAATATACAAGATATTGTTCACTAGCTCTCTAGCCACATCTTGTCACACGAGATAACATGTTCATATACATATATTCCCTTTCAATGCAATAGTGAGCATACGCCAAAACCTCGTATTGATACATACTACAGAAACCTCCCCAAGGACCTGAGTGTATAGGGATGATACATAAGACTCTACTTCTATACACAAGCATCATATCCAACCTTTGAACAACTACTAATCCTCTTACTGCTCAGCACCAGCGGCACAATCTCTACTTCCTCATGCTTGACCACCTAAAAGATGTGGAAACCCACAGGGTGAAACCAAACATCCCAACAAGAGATATAACTCCCCACCAACGTCTATTAAAGAACATATAAGCTAAGATGGTAAAATAACGTACTAAGATGGTTGAGTAGATTTAGCTAAATGATATGTACTCAATAGATGAAGTAGATTAAACAAGACTAATCATCTACCACTGAATAGTAGATCAAGTTATATTATATAAAGGAATATGAATAACATGTATAACATTTGACTTCGCTTACCATTTTATAATTCAATAAATTAGTAAAAAGATAAGGCAAGGGCTTAATCAAAGTTATTCATATTTGACGCTAAGCAAGAAACACTACACGAATGTGTTACATCTTTTATTATTTCCCCGAGGATCTGACTCGTACCACCCAAATCCAACCGACCACTACTAAGTCAAATTTAGTGCCATACAAGGTCAAATGGAAGAGTTGGAATCCACAACCTATTCACACCACTTGGTCGGAACAAGAGAAAACACCACAGAAACATATTAGTCAACTGCAAAGAAAGTGACATATAGTCAACATAAGGATTGGCTCATGCATGGCCGTCCATATATAAGCACCTAGCCCACCTTGATATAAGTAATGATGCTAGAAGAACCATCTCATGCATGGCCATTCCTAAAATGAGTGGGTCACGCATGACCATCCATATCACAAAGAGATCGGCTCATGCATGGATGTCTCACACAACTTGTAATTGTGGATGCAAAGAAATACTCAACTTGCACCCCCGCATATTCAAAAAAATGTGCTCCAAGTTATACTTTTTTCACCAATCCAGAAATTAGAGCTTACACTAGAAAGCATCGGGCACCCTCCCATCAACAACCTACCTCCCTATACCTCCACCTGGTGCAACAACACCACTCTCAACAATGTGTTCTTTGTGTTCTCCAACCATCTTTTCAACTCTTCTTCTTCTTCTGTATAAGCAAAAGTGACCATAAGATAAACTGGAGGGCACTAGAACAGACACTACCCTAGTCCTATGTCCCTATAGACATACCGAACCTAAAGCTATGATACCAACAAATCTGTGATGCACATACCACAACAAGCAAGATAGCTCAAAACCAAACTACAAAATTATAACTAAACATCCAGGTTACCATAAAACATAGAAAATTAAAACCTATTTTATATAACCATAAGAATTGCAACATATTGCACATGAGTCCACAAAATCCATCGGTATTGCAAATCACCTGCCAAAAACATTATACAAGATATTGTTCACTAGCTCTCTAGTGACATCCTATCACACATGATAATATCTTCATATACATATATGCCCTTTCTATACAACAACAGGCATAAGACAAAACCTCATATCCATACATATAAAAAAACCCTCCCCAAGTACCTGAGCATACATGGACGACACATAGGACTCTACTTCTATACACAAGCATCATATCCTACCTTTCAACAACTATTGGTCCTCTTGCTGCTCAGCACCAATGACACGATTTCTACTTCATCGTGTTGACCACCTAAAAGATGTGGAAACCCACGGGCTGAGACAAAACATCCCAGTAAGAGATATACCTTTCCGCCAACGTCTATTAAAGTGCAGATAAGCTAAGCATTTAAAACAATATACTAAGAAGGTTGAGTAGATTCATCTAAATCATATGTACTCAACAGATGAAATATATTAAACAAGGCTAGGAAGCTACCATTGAATAGCAGATCAAGTTATTTTCAAAAAAGGAATTTGAAGAACATGTATAATAGTTGACTTCTCTTACCATCTTATAATTCAAGAAATCAGTAAAAAGATAAGGCAAGGGATCAACCAAAGTTATTCGTATTTGACTCTAAGCAAGAAACACTACATATCTGTGTTACATCTTTTAATGTTGCCCTGAGGATTTGAGTCTTACCACCCAAATCCAATCGACCACTACTAAGTCAAAATCAGTGCCATACAAGGTCAAATTGAAGAGCTAGAATCCACGACCTGTCCACACCTCTTGGTCAGTACAGGAGAAAACATCATAGAGACATATCAGTCAACTACAAAGAAAGTGACATATAGTCAACATAAGGATCATCTCATGCACGGTATTCCATATATAAACACCTAGCCCACCTTGGTACAGGTTACAATGCTAGAAGAACCAGCTCATGCATGGACATTCTTAAAAGAAGGAGTGGATCATGCATGACCATCCATATCATAAGGAGATCGTCTCATGCATGGATATCTCACAGAACATGTAATTATATATGCAAGGAAATACTCAACTTGCACCGCCGCATATTCAAAAATATGTGCTCTAAGTTATACTAGTTTCACCAATCCAACAATTAGAGTTGAACTGGAAAGGATCTATGGCACATGGTGTTGGGTTTTGGGGAGACAGAGAAGCCAATGGAAAAAAAATTTCTCCTCCCAAAACCAGAATAAAGGAATCATGTCAATGTCTATACATAAGGAAGGAAGGTTTGTAGAGGAGAACCTTATCCTTAGGCTTACTCGGCGACTTTACCTCGTGGCTTGCACGGTCTTCACCTCCGGTCTTGGATGATGTCTGTGCAGCTCTCGGTCTCACCGGGACTGTCGGGATTGACAGATGTCCTCCGAGAGGCAGAAGTCTCCCACCTCTGAAGTACTCCACACGGACCACCTAGAACTCCGATCTCCTTGTCACACAAGGAATCGGAAGGAGTCGCACCCTCTTGTCAGTGTGCTAGTCACCAACACACTCTCCTGCCACCAGTCACTTTTCTGCAGTTGTCTTTCCCTTGTTGTGCCTCCCTTATCGGGTAGCATTTGCTCGGGCTCTCTCTCAGTTACCACAACCAAAGGGAACGACAACTTTGCAGAGCAACTGGTGCACTGAGTTGTTGTTCCTGAGAAGCCCCCACTACCCCTATATATATAGGAGGGTCATGGGACAAGGTTCTCTATCTCTGGCAATGCGGGATTAAAGTAGGAGTAGAAGGGTTTGAGATTTTCCACAAAACAACCAACTTCGCCACCTGAACCGATCATTTCAAGCATGAAAAGATTAGTTGGGGACCTGAACCGATCGTTTCACACCTGAAACGATCGTTTGGAGCACCTGAGCCGATCGGTTCACTTCCCAACTGATCAGTTCGTGGTCTTGGTCCAACTCAAATTGACTTTCATATTTGTTTTCGATTAATCAAATATTAATCCTTGTCCAAATCAAATTTGTACAAGTAAAACAAATTGTATTTGCAAAATAGTCTTCTGACTTTCCAAACGATCTCGGTTGGACTAGTTGAGTGGATCGGTTCAACCCTTGAACCGATCATCTCACCCTATCTTGAGCCGATCGGTTCATCACATGAGCCAATCGGTTCACCAACCTGAGCCGATTGGTTCATCCCATGAGCCTATCAGTTGGGGCAGCAGACTATGCAAATCAGTCAATTGCAAATTCAATCAATTTGATTCTCTAATCAATCGGTCTAGCACCTTGAACACTATGATATTGAGCTATCAATTGATTTGAGTGTTTAATTAAACTACTAAACTCCTTTAGTAATCAATCTAAACATCGTTTGTGGATAAACTCCTCTTCCAGGTTAAATCATATGTGTGTGACCCTATAGGTCCATTTCACATTGGCAGTGAAAGTCCATAACATTTATGACTTCACAAACAAAGAGTGGTGCCTAGTCACACATCAGTGCTACCTAAGTGAAATAGAAAGTTGGAGAACAACTTTCAATCCTACAATATGTGAATGGTGTTATAGCGAATGTATGATTCCTTTGTCACTAATATCCCGAATGAACTCAAGGCATGGAACAATCATCCTATCAACGTTCATTCACTTTCTTGATCTCAGAGTAGATTGGAGGAGATATGTATGACATCAATATCACATACTGATTCACAAAAGCGTGCACACCTATCTCAATCCTACTCATCAAGCGGCCATGGATGTCAAACTACCTCAGGAGGCACAAATCCCATATCTATCACTCACCCCATAAAAGCCCCATGTGTCAAAGCCACCCAATCATCACCTTTATAACAACCCATTTTTAGGACTATGTTTGATGATGTCAAAGTGTACCCAACGACATGTGTTGAGTGTAGTGATTTCAGGTCAAAGAATCACACTCACCACCATCACTGTGAGAACTGACTGTGACTACCATGTCATGGTTCCATGTGTCAAACTCATGGTGGGTCTGTCTGGTGCACTTGTTCTCTAACAAGTACCTATGTGTTTGGTTTGATATCTCCATATCATGACTAATGAGATTCTATCATCAACCAACACCACAATCTAGTCTTGTGTGCCATTGTTGTCTATCTACCTTCCACAATGACATCCGACTAGGGACATAATAAGAATGTACAAACTCTTAGCATCTGTATGATCACATCATTCAGGTCCTAAACCTGAAAGCATACGTCATTGAGCAATGTCATTCTCTAGACATTCAATATGTTCTATCATTATCTCATATGACCGAACCAGAAAGAATTGGAAGCTTGCCTTTGATGTTTATCAAATCAATCTTAATGTATCCCAACAATCATCCCATGATTGGCTCTCAGTGCATACATACCAACAGACTCCCACTTGCACTGTGAGCCAATAACCCTTGAATCATATTCATAGTGATCTTCAAACATGTCCCACATGTTACTGTACTCTAGTGCTAACATAGTGAATTATGGCAACACTTTACCAAAGTCAGTATTAACTACATGTCTCTCATCTCTTCATTGTACGTCACATGTATAAGATGGAGTTGTCGTAATATGCGATATAGTATTCCTTTGCTAACCTTTAGCGACATTGCAAGACCAAGCACTCCTAACTTGCATCAATAGCCCAAATAACTATAAGTTCATCTCTATGAACTCCTAGATCCATATAGTATCTACTGTTGTTCTCTAACACACAAATACTCAACTTTTCCTTTTAAAACGGCTTTAATAGAATGTTTCCATTTATCAACAAACATTCACTTTTATATATCCCATATATATTTTGCAATTAATTTTCTGTCCTTTTCGGAAGTTCGCATCAGTGTAACTCTTTACAGTGAACTCTTCCTTATTTCCATAGAACTAGTACTTCTCAAGTACTTATCAAGTTCTTATGGTATTCCAGTAACCCTTACTGGAACTAGACAAACATCCACTCGTCATGTCCCACATACAAGTTATCAGGATGAGCATATCATATTGTCATGTCATACATACAAGATGAATGCCTTTTATTCTTTCCATGTCCATACATGCAAGATCATGTGATAATTACATGCATGATAGATCCATATTTACTCTTAGTGTTCACATTCTTCATAAGAATGGGACACTTGGCCTTGGGATACTAACTCCATGTAACATGGACAAGTTTTCTCCCACTGAACCCTTTAGTATAGATTGCCAATGTATGCTTTCCTTTTTCAGGTCAAGAGTTTTTCGAGAACTGTCTCTATAGATTTCTATTCCTATCACATAGGAAACGTCTCTATCTTCCTTAAAGATAATTTCCACTTTGGATTTCCATTCTAGAACATTTCCATTTCACATTGACATGTGGAATGTGAATACGCTCCCACTAACTCACAGATCTCTCTTTATCTTTGACATATCAATCAAACCCTTTGACTATATTATCAAAGTAAAGATCCCAGCTCTGAGTTGCTTGTACTCAATCAATCACATTGATTAGTCCATTGTAACTTATAGATGTGATTTGCATTAATGGATTCATAAACCTTATAGGTTGTGTCACATACACATCCTTATTTTATTCCTCATAGGAATGCAATTTTAGTATTCGTATGCCAAATTTCTTAGTCATTAAGTTGCAATTAAGAAGCATAATCCTTATCAAAATGTTAACCATGTGTCTTAACGCTTAAGACTCATTCGCACTTCATCCCAATGGGTGCTACCATCAAGGTCATACCTTATGGTTCACATGGAAGTCATTTAGGATGTAATGGTCATAAATCATAACTCAAAATCTGGTTCCTCAGATTCATCTAGATAATTGACTCATCACATGACCAATTCATCACATAGATAATCGAGGTGTATCTGTCAAGAATATAAGAACTCACAACTCCTTGTGATTCTTAATGTCCTTTATTAGTGTAGGGTATTTTTTATTTAAGAAGAAATTGGTTATTTGATAATCATCCTCTAACTCCTTAGAGTATGACTCCTTGTTGATTTAGACATCACCATGCCTTAATCATGAGTTCACTATGATACGATATCATAATCACTCATAAGGATCTCAAACATTTGGTCCAACTATTTCATTCATTGATCTCATCAAGAATTAACACTTTACCAAATTCTTACTTCATCTATGATATTCTTGAACACTTCAAGATATTCATATTTGGTATTTCTCTAAACACCGCAAGAAGTATTAGCATTAACTCTTAATAGGTATGTAAATACATCTCATGTATTATACCTAATATGATAATCATTCTCTCACTACCACTAGTGAAGATTGATTAATCATGTCTAAGAGATTCATGTCTCTTACTGGTTCTCTAACCAAAAGAGTCTAGATTTATCCATCATATGGAAACTAGAAATGAATTTCTCATGATTTATGCTAATTTGATTGTTTGAGTTATCAATAACTTTTAGGTATCATTTTATCTTATGTATACCAAGTACCACAAGATAAACAAGGCATTGCCATAAAGATCATATCTTTTAAAACATCAACTTTATTAATTGCTATCATTGTCATACAATATGCAAAAATAAAGTGTTTTTATCCATTAGAAAATATGAAATAGTAGTTCATAACTCTATTACATGCCTTCAAGGCTGAAAATAAACTAAAGTACTCCTATCTATGGCGGAAACACTTGCCCCATTTATTGGGTGCTTTACACTTTATATCTTGGTATCATATACCTTAAAAAATTGTTACAAGTTTATTTCATGACACCTTCAGGTGGAGACGTATGTTGCCTCCGTCTTCTTTAGTTCTTCCAGATAGAGTGGTAAATTCCTTTTCCAATGTCCTGGCTTTTGACAATGGTGGCAATTGCCTCTCTTGGTTACGCCTCCTTTGGCCTTGAGAGCTGAAGACGCCTTGGACTGTTGGCTAGCATCAGAACCCTTCTTAGCTTTGCCCTTGCCCTTGTGCTTGGACTTGCCTTTCTTACTGCTGATCATCATCACAAACTTAGGCTTGTCCTTCTTCATCTGTGTCTCGGCTGTCCTCAACATGCCCAACAACTCTGTCAACGGCTTGTCAAAGTTGTTCATGTTGTAGTTCATCACAAACTAACTGTAGGATTCTGGCAACGATTGCAGTATCACATCAGTAGCCAACTCTTGGCTCAGGGGAAATCCCAGTCTCATCAGGTTCTCCACATACCCAATCATCTTGAGTGTGTGAGGACCAACTAGATCTCCTTATGTCATGACATGCTTGAACAACGCTCTGGAGACATCATATCTCTCTTGCCGTGCTTGATCTTCATACATGTTCTTGAGATGCTGAATCATCTCAATGACACCCATGTTCTCATGTTGTCTCTGCAACTCGTGGTTCATGGACCACAACATCAAGCACTTTGCATCAATGGCATCATTAGAATGCTTCTTATAAGCATCCCTTTTTGCCTTTGGTGCAGTAGGAGCAGGTTCCTCTAGAATTGGAGTATCCAGGACATAGAGCTTTCACTCTTGAGTGATGACAATTCTCAATGTCCTAAACCAATCGTGGAAGTTAGTCCCATTCAGCTTGTCCTTTTCAAGGACCGATCACAACAAAAAGTGATTGTTGTTTGTTGTCATTTGTACTACAAAAGGAAATATATGCAATTCAGTCCAAAACTCCATTTTGAATTATTTTGATTGATTTGAAAGATTAACGATATAATTAGGACTTTAATTAATTATCGCTCCCACTATTTTTATTCAAATTGATAGCCCTCACCATCAATTCAGAAGATTGTAGTGTACAATCTTCTAGTGGGTCAAGATCCATATTTCATCAAGTCATGAGTCAGCTTTGGTTGATCGCCCACAATCTTGACTATTTAGGTAGGTCATCATGCCAATTGCATCATATGCAACTCTTAATGAATGAACATGTGCAACACCTTGCCATGGACATTCTGTGCCTCTGGGCTTAGACACTCTAAGAATCATCAGTTAAGTCTAACCCAAAAGCCAACACGATAAACATGTACCCTTCTTTGGCATAACCTACATGTTTACCCTTCACACTTCCACGAGATAGATGGCGCACCACGCTTTGGCGCAACCGACACTTGGTCGATCAAGTTTTTCATGTGTGCCGCTAATGGAAGGCGTAAAAGACTTAATATTTAGATGAGGGATTTGGTTTTATAGGTACATATTCATATCCAATCACCACAATATATAGTACATATCATATACATGCTATATCCCACAGAAAACATGTGAAACGATAACAGTGATGATTATCGCCATCCTAATGTGATTCCTTGAGCCAATACGAATCACGGTCATCTAGGTCTACATCACATGCAACCTGTCCATGATTAAGTGTTATAGCCGTCCAAGTTGATCAACTCATCACATGAATGACCTACTCGCCCTGGACGGTCATCTGGGTGCCACCAGCCGATCGGTTGGCTCCTCCAACCGATCGATTCTCCTGGTCAACATGCATCTCCTCATGGCTGCCACCCGATCATCTCACTCCATGAACTGATCATCTGGATCATTAACCGATCGGTTCACGCCTTGAACCGGTCGTCTCAGTTGTCGTCAGGTTGTCCGTCGTTCTTTGACAAAACAGGAAAATAAAAGATCTATCCTATTTTACATTTGAATTGGAAAACCCTGAGTTACATTCAGGGGGAGCAAAGATCGGAAAGAAATCTCGAGTTATCTCAAGTTACATTAGGAATAAGGAGGTAGGGAATCGGTTCACAGACCGAGATGCAAGCAACCACATTCAACCAAGCACACATATATAGGGTTTATAGGCCATAACCACGCTATACATCCACCACAAAACTCATTTAAGGGTGACACGTATCAAGTGCATTCATATTACATATCATATATGTATATTGGGATTTGTGGATTTAAGATTGGACATGCAAAAAGCCAATTTTTATTCGCATCGTATGCAATAAATAAAGGCGACAAACCAAAATCGATCACATCGATAATCCTAAAGTATAGAGCAGTTGACGTGGCTCTGATACCACTGTTGGGTTTTGGGGGAGATAGAGAAGGCAGTGCAAAAAAAATTCTCCTCCCAAAACCAGAATAAAGGAATCACGTCAATGTCTATACAAAAGGAAGGATGGTTTGTAGAGGCGTACCTTGTCCCGAGGCTTGCTCGGCGACTTTACCTTGCGGCTTGTGTGGTCTTCACCTCCAATCTTGGATGGTGTCTGTGCAGCTCCTGGTCTCACCGGGACTGTCGGGATTGACAGCTATCCCCTGAGCGGCAGAAGTCTCCCACCTCTGAAGTAGTCCACATAAAACTCCTAGAACTCTGATCTCCTTGTCACACAAGAAAGAGGAAGGAGTCACACACTCATGTCGGTGTACTAGTCACCAACACACTCTCCTACCACCAGTCACTTTTCTGCAGTTGTCTTTCCCTTGTTGTGCCTCCCTTATCGGGTAGCACTTGCTCGAGCACTCTCTCAGTTACCACAACCAGGGAGAACGAAAACTTTGTAGAGCAACTAGTGCATTGAGTTGTTGTTCTTGAGAAGCCCCCACTACCCCTATATATAGGAGGCTCATGGGACAAGGTTCTCTATCCTGGGCAATGCAGGATTAAAGCAAGAGTAGAAGGGTTCGAGATTTTCCACAAAACAACCAACTGCGCCACCTGAACCGATCGTTTCAAGCTTGAAATGGTCGGTTGGGGACCTGAACCAATCGTTTCACACCTAAAACAATCGATTGGAGCACCTGAGCCAATCGGTTCACTTCCCAACCAATCAGTTTGTGGTCCTGGTCCAACTCAAATTGACTTTCATATTTGTTTCTGATTAATCAAATATTAATCCTTGTCCAAATTGAATTTGTACTAGTGAAACAAATTGTATTTCCAAAATAGTCTTCTGACTTTCCAAACGATCTCAATTGGACTAGTTGAGCCAATCAGTTCAACCCTTGAACCGGTCGTCTCACCCTGTCTTGAGCCGATCGGTTCATCCCATGAGCCGATCAGTTGGGGCAGTAGACTATGCAAATCAGTCAATTGCAGTTTCAATCAATTCGATACTCTAATCAATCGGTCCAACACCTTGAATACTATGATACTGAGCTATCAATTGATTTGAGTGTTCAATTGAACTACTAAACTCCTTTAGTAATCAATCTAAACATCATTTGTGGATAAACTCCTCTTCCAGGTTAAATCCTATGGGTGTGACCCTACAGGTCCATTTCACGTTGGCAGTGAAAGTCCATAACATTTATGACTTCACAAGCAAAGAGTGGTGCCTAGTCACACATCAGTGCTACCTAAGTGAAATAGAAAGTTGGAGAACAACTTTCAATCCTACAATATGTGAATGGTGTTATAGCGAATGTATGATTCCTTTGTCACTAATATCCCGAATGAACTCAAGGCATGGAACAATCATCCTATCAACGTTCATTCACTTTCTTGATCTCAGAGTAGATTGGAGGAGATATGTATGACATCAATATCAGATACTGATTCATAAAAGCGTGCATACCTATCTCAATCCTACTCATCAAGCGGCCATGGATGTCAAACTACCTCAGGAGGCACAAATCCCATATCTATCACTCACCCCTTAAAAGCCCCATGTGTCAAAGCCACCCAATCATCACCTTTATAACAACCCATGCTTCAGGACTGCATTTGATGATGTCAAAGTGTACCCAATGACATGTGTTGAGTGTAGTGATTTCAGGTCAAAGAATCACACTCACCACCATCACTGTGAGAAATGACTGTGACTACAATGTCATGGTTCCATGTGTCAAACTCACGGTGGGTATATCTGGTACACTTGCTCTCTAACAAGTACCTATGAGTTTGGTTTGATATCTCCATATCATGACTAACAAGATTCTGTCATCAACCAACACCACAATCTAGTCTTGTGTGTCATTGTTGTCTATCTACCTTCCACAATGACATCCGACTAGGGACATAATAAGAATGTACAAACTCTTAGCATCTGTATGATCTCATCATTCAGGTCCTGAACTTGAAAGCATACATCATTGAGTATTGCCATTCTATATACATTCAATCTGTTCTGTCATTATCTCATATGACCGAACTAGAAAGAATTGGAAGCTTGCCTTTGATGTTTATCAAATCAATCTTAATGTATTCCACCACTCATCCCATGATTGGCTCTCAGGACATACATACCAACACATGGCACCTACATGATTAGGGTTTCACTTGATGAGTTAGCAAATTAGGTGACTTTAATCATCAA
Source organism: Alisma plantago-aquatica (assembly GCA_963693085.1). Taxonomy (NCBI): domain Eukaryota; kingdom Viridiplantae; phylum Streptophyta; class Magnoliopsida; order Alismatales; family Alismataceae; genus Alisma; species Alisma plantago-aquatica. The sequence continues at coordinate 500,431,281 of OY856413.1, forward strand.
TCAAGTTACAACATATAAAGCCATAACAAACTCTACAAAAATAAGAGTATAGAACAACTCCAGAAGATGTAAAATGTATAGCGTGTGAGCTTGTCACACAATCACCACATGGTACTTGTTTCAAAGCCATTCATGATGCCAATCACCAATGGAACATCATTGTGGGACATAAATCCCTCATTCACATTACTGGAGGCTATCACCTCTTAGTAGGCATTAAGCCATCACCAGATCATAGAATCCAAACACATAAACCCTGCATGTACATCGCCACATTATGCCTCATTAATGTGCATAAGTGCCACCTTGTTACAACCCCAAATTTTGGGTTCCTTTGGTGAGAAATGTAATTTCTCATATTAAAGATATTTGGACAAATAATAATTTGTTGTGAATAAATGGATTTCGTTTAAAATAGCCTTGTTTTTTGATTTGCGGGCTTTATTGGCTATTGGGCCCAGTAACAAGGAAATTCAATAAATTAATGAATAATTGAGTTGTTGAAAAGAGAGATGAGGTAGAAACCTCTAGAAGGCAAAGTAATGTAATCCAAGAATGAATTCCGTGCCTCTTGGGTTCCTTGGGTTCCAAGGAGTCCAAAGTTGCAAAGATAAATCAACAAGAAAAGAAAAGACCAATAAAGTATTTCCTTGTTGATAAAGAAATTAAAAACATTGATGAAATATGGAAAATAAGTGAAAAGAGGTATAATGGAATAATCCTTGGTGGAATTTCGTGTTCCAAGGATTCCTAATGATAAAAGGAATACTAATGAGGAAAATAAAAGAGAAATGGAGAGAAATCCTCAAAAAGAAATATTTTAATAAGAAATACACATGATAATGGAGAATAATGCATTTAGATGCATCTAGAAGGATAATGAGTGTCCAATAAAAAGGATTTCGAATTATTAAAGTTTCTTGGGATCTAAGGAGTCCCAATGAATAAAGAGGAAAGAGAAAATACCTATAAAAGAAAATAAGAGAATAATGTGATACACTATTAATGGATTATGTGGTTTTGCTAGAAAGAAAATAATTTCTATTAAAGAAAAATAGGATTTCGTGCATATGGATTGAAAGAACAAACAGTAAAGTGACACATTGTGAAATTAAAAAATAAAGTGCAAGGAGGATTAGTTAGAGTGGATTCAAGCTTGGATAGATAGATTCCCAGCTTTTTCAAAGGTAAGTAAAGTTTTAATTTTATACCAAATTCCAGTTAGTTAGTAGAATTTCATAATTGTTATTGATTATTTGTCGAACCTTTGATCATGTTAATTGAATAACAGCTCTGACCTTCGGGTCTCCCTTAATTGGGGGTTACTGGGAGGTGGGGTCGTTACAATTGGTATTAGAGCATAGGTTCCTCAATTAATCTTTAATAATTATTAAATTTTACAAATTTTGTAGAAACCAAGGGAGTTATTAGAGGATTGTCTGAAAGACCGAGGTGTCTAGAAAAGGATCACATCCGGGGGTTGGCAATATTTTCCTCTGCACCGCTAGTCAGAATATGAGGTCTCCCGGATTGTGTGACTACCTGGCCAATGTCTTAGGGTATGACTCGAAATAAGATACCTTTAGAACTCTCTCATCTTGTTCATCCCTTCTCAACTCAAATTCTATTAAGGACCTTAAGGATTAGAGTTTTCTCTCTTCTCCTCACCCTCTTGAGGTATGGGAAAAGTTAATAAGGTCTAAGGAATCCTCCACCAAATTAATAAAAAGCATGTAAATAAGATGTCATGGACATAAGCTTAATAGATTAAGTGCAAACTAAAAAAAATAGATACATGCTTAGGTCGTATGACACAAGTTGTCTTTGCCCTCAGGAGAGACCTGAGGATAGACCTCCTTGTCTAGAGGACGAGTAGAGAGAATTAGTCTTGGAGGTAGAGACCTCCATTAAAAGTAGAAACCTAGCACATCCTTTGAGGATGATGTTAACCCTAACCCTAAGTGAAGATTAGAGAGAGAGAGAGAGATGACATGATGAGTTAGATGTCATGGTTGACCAGATGTTTGGATTGCCATATGAGCCATGTGAGGTTGGGTGACCTAGCACCTTTGGCAACTCGGGAAAGGGTTGTGCATGTTAAAGCAAAGAGTAGCTCCTTCATGGATGAAGTTAGTAAAGGACCTATAGAAACCCTATGGGCTTATGCAGGTAGGGCATAGCTTGCACCCAGAGTACGTCAGTAGATGGCAGTAGGTTGAAACCCTGGCCAGAAGGGCATGATGGATGGCTTATGAGATAAGCATAAAGAGATATGAATAATCTTGAGCCAAACATGAGTTGAGCATAAGCTTCAACCACATAGGGGTTTGCTTGAGAATATGAGCCTTCATGGAGAAGGGACCTCTAGTAGGTATGGTTGGAGGTGGTTTTAGCTCTAGAGAGAGGAAGCAGGACCCCAACAAGGAGGTTGGAAGTCTAAAACCCCGAAACTTGAGGAATAGTGGGGAGTTAAGGATGATGCGACCTACGTGGATGATAGTGGTTGCCTTATGCTTGATTCCTGAAGGCTGATGATATCTTAGTTGCCATGAGAGGAACCAAACCCTAGAGAAAGGATGAGTCTGCTGGTACCTCTGTTCCTATAGTATAAGTAACTACATTCTGGATGAGATAAAGAGTGCTTTAGACCATGAGGAGGTTTGAGTACCCAATTGTGAGGCTTTATACCTAGTTGGTTGTCCCGGAATAGGACTCAACTCGGAAGTGTTGATCGAGTAGGAGGATCATGGAAGTACATGGCATACGTTGGACATGCTTGATTCATGGTTAAGAGATTGAGCATGCAGTTGGATATCCAAAGGAGAACCTAGGGTTCCTAGGCCTAAGAGGGGAAGCAATATATCTTATGTGCATGATGAGATTTGAGTCTCTATAGTTTCGAGCATGGTACTCCTCTTGTGTAGAGGTAAAGGAAACCCCTTAAGTTAAGGGTATGTTTGATGAATCCCTCGCAACTAAGTTGGTTTAATGTTGAGGATGAGAACGAGTGCAACCTAGCATGGTTTAGTAGGTACGCTTGTGCCTTAGTAGTTGCTGGGTTAAGTATGCTCATATGGATGTAAACCCTAGGGACGTTTGTTATCAAGGTGTAGTTTCCTCCCATCCTGGGAGAGGGACCCTTTTATAGGGTGTATACCAGTTTTGTTTTCAAAGGATCTTTAGAAGCTAAGTGAAGAGCACATGGTACGGGAATGAATATGTAGACCCATAGATAGCCATCTCTAAGTGCATGTGGATGTGTTACCATGGAGGTAATCGGTATGGGGCCTAATCAAGGTAGGCAGGTTGCCATGACCCTATGAAGGGATGAAAGTCAGTCATGAATGTAGAGAGAGATGATGAAGGTTTGGGTAAAGTTCTAAGTTGAACATGTACTATGTTAGAATCCTAAGTCTATCCAAGGGTCAGGTAGGGATAAGACCGATGAAAGACAGAGTTGCCTAATTCCCTAGTTGCACATGACCATAGGGTCGGGAGGTAACAACTATCATTGTCTGAGGGCCATGGGTTAGGAGATTGATCACCTTCATGAACTCATGGGACCCAAAGGGCAGATGAGTAGGGCACTCTCTGGATGCATAAGGGAAGAGGGATGACCCCAAAAGTGCTGGCACCCTATAGACCTAGAAGAGATGACAATGGATTATGTGTGGATCCAAGTAGGTTCGAGACTAGTTTTCCATGGAAGTAACTTTTGATATCATGATGTTTGTGATGTGGAGACATGAGTTGCACATTTCAACTTAGATTTGAAGGTGTACTGGCAAGGTGGGATGTACCATCTCTACTCCTGGAATGGGAAGAACTCTGTATTTGGACGGCCACCAAATGCTTATTTCTTCTTGTTATGGGAGTGAGAGATAGGATAGTACGCATGCCTTACACCAAGGATAATGATGATGTAAGTTGGAACGTAGCTACAAGGTATGAGGATAGAGATGATAACATACCCTGGTGAAGTGAATGATACATCAATGGTTCGCAAACACTAAGAGAGGTAGTGTAGTCGGCTTATGAGGATGTTTTATCAGGAACTATGTGGAATTTGCAAGTTAACCAAGGTCGAGTTTGATCACAGTGAGGATGAGCTCAGAGCTTCTTGATGAAGATAGACTTAGAGTTTGAGATGAGATGATAAGTATAATACATGGAGGTGTAGGTCTTCAACATTACCTAAACACCTAAGTATAAGAAGTGGTAATAAATGCTCTGGTTGAGATATAGATGCCTAGAAGAAGTTGAGGTTGTTCGACTAACCCGATGTTTGGAAAGAGGATGTGTTTTGGCTAACACACAGAGGTAACAAGATATGTTGAACAAGTTAATGGTTGATGTAGTAAAAGGATGGTGATAGAACCTCAGATACACTTCTTTGGATAGTAAGGTAATAAAACCCTTTTGAGAGTGGTTTAGGGTTTCCAAGGAATCAAGCTTGAGGAATCATAACAATACATGAGGTCATGATATACCTTGGTACTACAAAGATAGTAAGTGATGGTAGCACTCTGGATGCTTAAAACAAAGTTGCATGTAGTATGTGGCCATGCAAGCCAGGAGGTGAAGGATGAACACCAGTAACCCAGTGTATCATTATAGAGGATAAAAGAGTCCCTGGGAGGGAATGGGAGTTCATCACTCTGGATGTTGTGGTAAGTCTCCCTTTCATCCATAAGGTCAGGATGCAATATGGGTTATGGTAGATCGCCTTACCTAGATAACACGAGCAAGAGAGAATACTGTCAAGAGACAGATTCTGTTGAACCTACATAAGATAGAGAGATGGTTCAACTACAACATGATGCAAGTTCAAAAGTTCTTGAGTATAATCGAAAAGTTCACTTCCATAAGGTGGAAGTAGATACATGAAGAACTCGATGCTAGTGCAGTTTATCACCCCTAATTGATGGTTAATATGATCCAGACTAGAGAGTCTAAGGTGAGCAAGTGAGCTTGCCTAGGGTGATAAAAAGGGACAGTCCTTAAGAGGTGATGTTAACCACCATAGCCTTTATCGGGATGAAAGAAGTTCTATTAGGAGGTTGTGTCGGTCACCACTTCATTATGATGATGTTGGTGAAGGAGGCCTCGTGAAGGTCTTAAAAAAAACCACAGTGTGTGCAGATGAAGTAATTTTGATCGTGCAATGGCTGAGAGAGAGCCCAGTGGTGACATGAGTCACGAGCTGATGCGAAGCAGACTGACATGCAGTTCACTGTGGGAGGATATGTGAGGTGAAAATTTGACCCCTCTAAGCTACAGCTGAGAAAGTTGAGTCCCCGATATATGGGTCCATTTGAGATGGATTGGTGGAGATGGTTGTGTTTAACCTGACTCCTCAGGATAAAATGATGTGTTTCATGAGTCCGATCTAGAGCACTATGTGAGGTACCCAAGTCAGGTGTTGTACCCTGAACCTATTCAGCTTTTGAAAGGCTGAAAAGTCCTGAGTCACCTATGAGGGTACGATATACCAAGGTAAGAAAGAACTCGGATGGAAGAAAATGAAATAATGGAGGTTCTTGGGAAACACCATGGAAAGGGTGAAGCCACATGGGAGCCCTGATGGACATAAGATGACTTACCCTATTTGTTTGCTTGCTTGATGGAATTCTGAGGGCAAAATTCTCATAAGAGGGGAAGGATGTTACAACCCCAAATTTTGGGTTCCTTTGGTGAAAAATGTAATTTCTCATATTAAAGATATTTGGACAAATAATAATTTGTTGTGAATAAATGGATTTCGTTTAAAATAGCCTTGTTGTTTGATTTGTGGGCTTTATTGGCTATTGGACCCAGTAACAAGGAAATTCAATAAATTAATGAATAATTGAGTTGTTGAAAAGAGAGATGAGGTAGAAACCTCTAGAAGGCAAAGTAATGTAATCCAAGAATGAATTTCGTGCCTCTTGGGTTCCTTGGGTTCCAAGGAGTCCAAAGTTGCAAAGATAAAGCAACAAGAAAATAAAAGACCAATAAAGTATTTCCTTGTTAATAAAGAAATTAAATACATTGATGAAATATGGAAAATAAGTGAAAAGAGGTATAATGGAATAATCCTTGGTGGAATTTCGTGTTCCAAGGATTCCTAATGATAAAAGGAATACTAATGAGGAAAATAAAATAGAAATAGAGAGAAATCCTCAAAAAGAAATATTTTAATAAGAAATACACATGATAATGGAGAATAATGCATTTAGATGCATCTAGAAGAATAATGAGTGTCCAATAAAAAGGATTTCGGATTATTAGAGTTTCTTGGGATCCAAGGAGTCCCAATGAATAAAGAGGAAAGAGAAAATACCTATAAAATAAAATAAGAGAATAATGTGATACACTATTAATGGATTATGTGGTTTTTCTAGAAAGAAAGTAATTTCTATTAAAGGGAAATAGGATTTCGTGCCTATGGATTGAAAGAACAAACAGTAAAGTGACACATTGTGAAAGTAAAACATAAAGTGCAAGGAGGACTAGTTAGAGTGGATTCAAGCTTGGATAGATAGATTCCCAGCGTTTTCAAAGGTAAGTAAAGTTTTAATTTTATACCAAATTCTAGTTAGTTAGTAGAATTTCATAATTGTTATTGATTATTTGTTGAACCTTTGATCCTGTTAATTGAATACGAACTCTGACCTTCGGGTCTCCCTTAATTGGGGGTTACCGGGAGGCGGGGTCGTTACACACCTTGTGTCATTTACTCATCATGAAAGCATATGCAAGCCATGGAATTCATCTGACCTGCAAGTTTAGGGGTTTATAGATAGAAAAATGAAACATAATATCATTTATAGCCCTTCTAAGAGAGCAAGGAAAACACATCAATTATCCCTAGATTAGGGTTAAGGCTCTATAGTTAGCCGATTAGGATATTATAGTTATTTTCAATCACTAAAACCCAAGTATGAAATTTCCCATATCCTTAGAACATTTTAGGGCTAGGGATCATCATTAGGTTTATTAGGCAACACCATACATGGTTAATTACTTAGTGTTCATGCTCATACATCATTCATATGTGTATGCATATGTGATAATGATTCACTATGTAAGACTGTCGCAACCATGATCATATGCGGTGTTGTGACCACAATGATACATGGTGTCTCAACCCAATAGAGGAGTAGGTGTCATGACCATCAAAGAGTAGGATGTCACCACCTCCACAAGGTCAACTTGTGTCGACCCAGAACCAACATTTCAAAGTGTTGCGTTCGAAGACAAAATAAGGTGTAGTGACCACTAGGAGAGAAGCTACTACCAAAACATAGGACCAACATCCAATAGGTATCAAAGATAATTAAAGAGAAGATCTCGACAACCAAAACTCAATGTACAAACTAGAGAATCCATCATCAACATGGAGGAGAAAATCTCATGCAAAATCGATCACCAAAAACCCTAAAATTTGCACCATGAAACCATCATGAAAGAGACCTCAAACAAGAGAGAGAATGCACATTTGATAGCACTAAAATAGAACCTAAGCTTCATATAACATCAAGACACTCGTCCATCATGCATATGATCAAAACCAAGATCAAGAGACAGGGGAAAACAACCATTACACCATAATAACCAAAATCGGGTATCAAACTAGGGTTTTGGAATACTTTCAAACCAAGCATGGTTTTACCATCAAGCAAGTCCTAGGGCTTAGCAACATACACTATCATGCTAAGGGAACATTTTAGAAAGAGAAAACATCAGCATCAATATAGTAATGGTGCATTAATATAGAAGGTTAAGAGTTGCATAACCCTCCTTAAGGAAGATCACTCCAAGGATGATAGCTCTAAGCACACAATCACCAAGGATGTTGAAGCTCCACCAAAGGCTCAACTTTTGGTCACAAGATCACCTCAAGAAGAAGAAGAATACACCAAGGTCAAAGGCTGCTCAAGAAAATAGAGAAAATATCCCTATGCCAAACCAAAAGAAGGAGGGTGGAAGAGAGAAGGAAACTTCCTCACCTTGTCAAAACTTAGCCTACGATCCTTGTGATAAGGAGTACCTCTCCAAAATGACCACCATGGCAGATCCATCATATAAGTCTAAGAATAGAGAAGGAGAATAAGGTAGAAGATCAAAAGAAACACCATCAAGAAAAGGCATACACTTACCAAGGTTGAAGACGACCAAGGATCACCACAAGCAAGGGAAGTCCGATCACCAAGAGCTCCAAAATAGATCTTCTTGCTAATCAAAGGTCCAAGGGTGACCAAGAAAGAAGGGAGGAAGAATTTGTCTGAAAAGAGTTGCTTGCGTGAGGGAATAGGGTTTATAAAGCAAAGGAGGAGAGAAGTAGGGTGGAGGGTGAGGTACAACAAGATAGGGCTCCAAAGGGACACTTATCCACCCAAGAAACTAACATGCAACCACTTAGAACACACATGCATGAGATGTTGATACAATCTATGTTGGGTCTCAACCACCTAGGTCACCCAATATGGTTGTGGTTGTGACCCACTAAGAATCTTCATCCATGGTTGTGACAGCAACACCAACATCACTAGGTCGAGACAAAGGATCACCACACTCACTCCCTAGGTCGAGACACTTCTACAAAAGCAACTTGTCTCGACCCAAGACCATCTTGGTCATCTACACCACACCTGGGGAAGTTGTATTGATTGTTACACCCACAAAAAATACCCTAGGTTGAGACAACCCACAAGGTACACATAGGTCGAGGCACACCAAACCCTAGAAAACCCTGATCACCACTAAGGGTAACACCACTCAACCAAGCTTCAACCAAGGTGCACCAAAGCACCACACTCTCTCATGAAGCAAAGAGATATAAAGAACACTCTAGAGGTGGTAAATTACAAGATATCCCTCACAAATGGGTAATTTGCAATTTAACCCAAAATAGGCACAAAAGGCACAAACATCATCCAAATAGGATCAAACTAGAAACTTAAGCTCTCCACGAGCTCTAAGATCATCTCAAAAGATTAGTGTAATGTTCTTAAGCACTTACTTAAGAAAAACAAATAGGGTTAACTTAAAACATGGATTAGGGGTCTTACATATTACATATGGGAGGAGAGAAACAATAGGGTTCATGAGAAGACCGCTTGTAGTGAGGATGATGTTCTTGGGAAACTTAATGAACAATTAATCCATGTTATAAAGGCCAGGAAAGGCCTTATAAATGGTGTCTGATCCAATGCTAAACTATACTAGGGATTTTTGTAGATAATAGCCCATATAGTTATTTTGTATATGGGTTGTGGCCTTGTAAGTCTATAGCTAAGCTATACTTTAACCTTTTTTGGGGAATATATTTACCAATTTCCAAAAAAAAATATTGATTCGAATTGACCTGACACTCCAGCCGATCAGTTCAACACTTGAGTCGGTCTGTTCAAAATATTGTCAGTCAATTTTGAACCTTAGTTGTTTAATTAAATTCCTATACACCTTTAGTATTCAATATAAACATCATTCATGAATATACTCTTTTAATCCAAGTGCATCCTATGTGTGAGACCCTATACGTCCAAAATTATGTTGGTAGTGAATGTCCATAACCAATTATGGCATCATAAGAAAAGAGCAGTGCCTACTCACACATAATTTCTACCGAAGTAATTTGGAAAGTTGGAGAATAAATTCAACCTACAATTTGTGATTAGTGTTACCGTGATTGTATAATTCCTTTGTCTATGATATCTAGTTTGAACTCGAGGCATGGAATCACCATCCTCTCAACATTTAATCCATGTTCCTTGAACTAGAGTACACTGTCTGAGATGTGTGTGAGTTCGCATATCACATTTAATCACATGAGCCTGCCCATACATTTCTCAGTCTCATTTATCAAGCGGTTGTGGTTATCAATCTCCTGTAGGAGGGATAAATCCCATTTGCATCACTCACACTCAGTTTCCATGTGTTGCATCTACCCAATCATCACCATTATGGAAATATTTATTTAGGGTTACTTTGGATGATGTCAAAGTATACCGAACGACATGTGATGAATGTAATGACTTTAGGTCTAAGAACCAAAATCATCACTATCACTAAGAGTGCTAATTCTTACTACCACTCCATTGTCTCCATGTATCACTCTCATGGTGGGTCTTTCCAATACACTATTCTTTAACATGTACCTGTGTGATTGACTTGATATCACATATCATGACTAATGAGACTCTATCATTAGTCAACATATACTCTAGTCTTATGTATTAATATTTTCCATTTTGCTTCCAAAGTAATATTTGACTAGGGGCATAACAAGAATTTATGTAATCTTAACATATGTATGATTTCATTGTTCAAGTCACGTACTTGAAGACATACATCATTGAGTAACATCATTCTTTAGACATCTAGTATGTATGTGTCATCATCTCATGATTAAGACAAACATAATAGATGGAATAACCTTTATTATTATCAAATCAAGTATCTAATTCCACATTCCAATAATTATATGTTTGGCTCTCTAGGCATACATACAAACACTTTCTTGCTGGAAAACTTATATGTATCTATGCTTATTTACTTGCTCAAATATTTCTATAAGTATGCTAGTATTGTACTCGATGCTTGTCTTGTCTCATTGTTTTATAATCTGCACACATAATATAGAGCTCAGTAATACAAATGTTGAAACATGGTTTTTCTCAATGACTTTGGTTATTGAGGTCCCTCACGTATAAAAGGATTAGCTAATATGGAGCACCCTTACGGATCCTTCCAATGGAAAGTTGGTCAAAGGCCTTCTGATACATGATATTGATGGAATAATTGGAGTAAAATAACATGAAATGTGGGCTCTCATTTTTATAAGCTCTTAAGTTGTTTATTCTTGTTTGTTTACTTCTGCAAATCTTTTCAAATTATGCAAAGCTTGTGTATATGTATCTTTCATCCATGTACTCAACACCTTGTGTGCTTGACCCGCCTTGTTTCATGTATTTTATAGGTTTAGAGATGGATAGAAGTTGATGGGCTTGGTGAGCTATGTCATGTGTACTTGTTGTAAGATCCCTACTATACATGAGAAGACTTGAACAATTTGACTCTTGAATATGTAATTGTAATCTTGTAATAAAACAATGTTGATTAATAATACTTGTTGAATGTTGAGATTATGATTGGTGCCTTTATCTTATTCATGTATGCTAAGCTTTGTGCTTCCATACTCGTTCTTTGTTAATACCACACTAGGGATTGATTCCTAGGTCCTATTGCCATTGACTTTGTAGTCACTTGGAGTTAGGATTTGGATAACAAACAGTTCCATGACACTTGCACTAGCCTCTCACTACTTCACAACCATCCTCTCTATGCTCCATATAGATTCCACAAAGGTGGAAAACTTCTCTCAAGATTCCAAAGTGGACGTCATCCTTGCCAACTCAGCATTCAAGCCCTTCTTGAACCTCCTAATCCTCTCCTTTTTGGTGGCTGCCATGTGAGGATAGAACCTCAAAAACTCCATAAACTTCTCTTCATAGTCATTCACAGATCACGATCATTGGTGTAACTGCTCAAACCGGTCCATCTCCTCCTCCTCTATATGTGTCTATGGGAAGTAACAAAAACTTGCACCAAAATTCCTCCCGATCGACCATCTCACCTAGTATCCTCTGCTATTCTATGGCCCACCAGTGGCCAACTCTACCCTTTAGAAGGTAGAACGAATGCTTCACTTTATCTTCCTTAGAGATATTCAAGGTCTTGAATGCCTTCTCCAACTCTTCCAACCACATATACACATATGTTGGATCTGTTGTGCCTACATACTTTGTGACACATGTTTCGACCTCTCAAAGGTCTTCCCTAGACCATGAGATTAAACACTTGTGATAGGTTCCCTCCATTGAGGTGTCGGTGTCCTATCAGCCAAATGTGTGATTGTTGCCATTACTTGTCCAAAAACAGACTAAAACATTGAATCACCTATGGCCGAAGGGTCAAACGGAGGTAGGACGGGTTGTTTTGTCCCTGTCTCATGTACTCTTCCATCTTGTACTTGTATCCTACCACCACCTCCCAGTGCCACACAACTACTCTCAACAAGTTCTTCATGTTCTCCAAACATATCCATGCAGCCATAAACTAGGGTATGATATTTTGGATACATATGAATAAGAACAACAACCTAGGTCTTATGTCCTTATAGACTCAGAAAACCTAAGGCCCTGATACCATTAAGTGTGGTAAAACTGCCATGCAAACATGATTACTCAAAACCATAACAATGATTCAACACTAATTAACCAAGTTACCAAAATTGTATTGAAATATCATCGAATAAAAATTCCAAAAATTCCTAAGAAACATTTGGCTCAACTTCACATGCACACAAACATACATACATGTATATATATATATATATATATATATTCAAGGTAACCTTACATGAGCTTATTGGCCTCAATCGCAACCTGTATACAAAAAGGGTGTTTCCCTGATAACTACAACATGTGCACTATTTACGATATACAACCAAAAACTTGTGTCGATGTATATGATATACAAAATTCCCCTTCTAGGACCTGAGAGTACAAGGACAACTCTAGGACTCTACACAACCCAACCAAACTCTATCTATTTACATATCTTTAGCCTCTTCCTCCTCACCACCATATGTCTGACCGTGTTGTTGATCACCTGAAAAGGGTGTGGAAATCCATGAGGGGACACCCATGTTAGAGTGGTATGATAACCTCTAATAACATTTATTGCTTACAAGCTTATTATGTTCTCTAAGAATTTAAGGTAGATCAGCCAAACATATGATCTAGGATGACCGAAATCCTAATGATCTCTTTCCCTCAGTTAGTACAAGTAACAATCATAGTGGCACATTGACCCACCTCTAAAATAGCCTAGTCTGTCTTGGGTACACATGCCACATCACTAGAAACTAGGGTATAAACCCTCAAATTTGAGTTACAATAGCAGACACTCTCAATCACATCAACATATGAGACACAACCTCAACCACTTTCCAAAACATTTGAAATCAAGAAGACAGGGATATGCCCTCCCCACACCCACATATACTCAACAGTATATGACTCTGAGCTTCTTTCAGATTACTCATTTCACTATCTATCAAGTTCTAACACTAGTGCAGTTCTTTGATCGCATCGAACTACATGATTATGGTTATACTCAATTACTTAAGTCAGTTAAACATTTTTTACTGCATCAATCAAGTTACATACAAACACCCTAAATGTTCATACAAATTAATTGGATTTTGCAACTTTGGAAGATATAAAATGTATGAAATATTTTCATGTGAGTCTATCCATGCATAGGTACCCATCCCTTATCTTTAAGAGAGTGAAGCCGCAATTTCAGACATGTAAAAGCCTACTAGGGTCACTTAGATCAATAACAATAATAACTTTTATGTAGGAGTATCACCAATAAATTGAACTTTGTAGAGACAGTAATTATAATATATGCAAGAACACACCTAAAATTTCATAATCAGAGTCCAATAAATATAGAAGTTATGGTAATTTAAAGAAATAGATGATCATATGCTCAAAACCTATCATGAAGGAGATACCTTTAGTACTAGGTTTTCGTCCAACCATCCTTATAGCACCCAAATAATGTTTACAGATCCTAAAATTACATAAGATACTCAACATACTATAAGGGATAGTGTATGGGTCGAATTTATTTGTTCTTGGGATACCAAAACATGACATATATGACATATTAGGAGTCAAAACGCTTATATTCCCAATTTTAGACCTTTTATATTCAAAGAAGAGTTCACTATTCAGTGGGAAATGTTTCTAAAGACTAAAATAAATCCTAATTACTTGTATCAAAATCTTTTTACATAAAACAATACTTAAAAATATCATCTTTTAGCATTCCAAGAACTTCTAGAGAAATATTAAAGTTATACATGGAGAAAGTAGGAAAGAAATATTAGTAATATTATATCACTCACCTTGGTAGAGAAGAAAATTGAAGTCTAAGAGAAGATACTCTAAAATTAGCCATAAGATACCGAGCTAGGTCCAGCAAAGCTCCAATAACTCCTAACTCCACAAACAAGGTGATTATACATAAAGGGGAAGGAAGAGAGAAAATTCTTAAACCCTATGTGCTTCAGGGAGAAACACCATGAAACTCGGCTATAGGAGAAATGATGGTGAAGAACAACAAGGAAAACATTTAAGAGGTAAGGATATTATATGAATGGAGAAATAAATACGATCTATGGCCTTAGATTAGTCCAAGGAGAAATCAAACTCGAGCATGCATCCATGTAATCCCACAATCGTCGACCCTGATAGGTTCTCATTGGTCTCTAGTTCACAACACTAAAATTGCAAAAGATGAGATGAGAGAGAGGGAGGAGGAGGTATGTGGGTGGACGTCGGTGGGGTTACAGCTTGATCATCAAGCAAGGAATCTCGTCAACCCCAACTCTAGTTAGGAAAAAGAGTAGACTGACTGCTCGTCCACCAAGAACTCATCATCAGAACTTCATCAATCAAGCCTCATTAGAAATATAGTTAATCAAATCTTGGTCGTAAATCAAACACGCATAGATCTTCATCGATATCATACAAGAAAAAATCACGTCGGCCACAAAAACTCATCGGTCATCAAAAAACTCATCGGACATAAAAAACTCATCAGTCCATTGAACTAAAAAATCCCATCGGTCAGCTATCTTATCGGGCATTTTACCCTAAAAATTCATCACTCATCCAAGGCTTTGTCAATATCAAGATTCGTCAGGCACTGGGGATTCACTGGCTCAACGATCAGGTTATATTCCATAGTCTGATGAAAACACTACACTACTACTACTAAACATATTATACAAAAGTTCAAAAGCATCCAAAGGAGAAGTAAAATTGTAAAATTCTTAAGAACATCATGTAGCAACTCAAGCAAGTGTTAAATTTATGTTTACACCCCCAAAAAAGGTTGTTTACATAAATGCTCATAATTTATAGAATTGTAAACTAGTGTTGCATCATAAATCACAGTTAAATTTCAAAGCTACATCTCCAATTAATCTAATTAATTATGTTTAGTATTAATAAAAGTTAGGGTTGTTACACTTAGCAAATCCTTTGTTCCGCCCCTAACCCATGAATCCCTATTCTAATGACCTCATCTCCTGGTTTAGTACCTCACTCATGTTTTCCTTGGTTTTTGTTGCCTATCACTTTTAAGTGAATATCTCACAACCTCCCAACCTCTATGTTTCACTCAAGTTTAGGGTTGGCCTATTTTTTATTTTCTCTCAACTTCTTCCATGGAAGAGATCAAAACCCTAACTCTGGGTTGTCGTAACACCCCATTTTGGGCTTCTTGAGCTCCTTAACACCAAAGAGGCCATTGGTTTGGTCATCTAGTCACAAGAACTAACAAATCTTAATTTTGGTATAAGAACAAAGATCTAAGTGTCGAGTTATCAGATCCAACCCTAGTGAATTCTTATTTTTGTTTATCCCTCCAAGGATAGTGTCATATTTTGTCTTGATTTTAGCAAATGATCCCAAGGAACTTTCCATGAGGTGGTTTCCAAAAGAGTCGCATCGAACACACATGAGTTACTTCAGACCTTTGATAGTGTTTCCCATGTTTTTTAGAAAAGAAAGAAAATTGTATTTCTCAAATTTTGATGAGCTCAAGCTAAGGAAATTCATAGTAATTACATCCATGGTTAAAAAAAATACAAAAATAGCCAATGGAAAGATAAATTTCCAACGAATGTTTATCCTAGTTTCAAAGCCTATTTTGTCCTTGAATGCCCTTGAATTATTAAAGAACCATGCATTCCTAGAAATTAAGTTGAATGAATGGTGAACATGGTAATTAGGTTTCATCAGCCTCATGAAATCAACATGATTTTCTCTAAGAACTATAAGTGGTCCACACACTTTATACATTATTACTAGATGTATATGTTATATGAATAATGTACATGCAATCATTTGAATACATTAATTATGTGTCAATTTTTCTTTTAAAGTTGGTGTTATAAGACCACTAACATCATAATATATTCTTTAATTTTTGCAAAAAGTAGGTTGTAGTTATTATTCATCTTTCTCTCTATTGTAGGCCAAAAGCTATCAAAACATATGTCTAAGTCCATTTTTATCTAGTGAGGATTTTCAAAAGAAAAAATAAAGGAAGAAGAAGAGTGTAAGGAGTGATTTGCAATGTTATTAGCCACCAAGTTGTGAGTGCATAGTATAAACAAAATTTGGGTATGTTTGTTGCTTCAGAAAGAAAACTATCATCTTGTTGGGATGTACTTTGTAGTTGTGGGATTAAGTTCTGTATAGAATTTGTATAGCTCCTTGTGTCTAAGTAGATGGTTGGGGTCTGTGAACCTTTGTCTTTGTAGAAATGTAGAGCACCAGATATGCCTTGTAGTTTAGCTTCAAGCATGGATGTAGCTTAACTAATGTATCATGTTCCTGTGATACTCTTTCTTGTGCCATCAACGACATGTATACAAATTCCTACTTTCTTGAAATTGTATAGTAATGTTGCATCCATGAACAAGAGTTGTCTACATATGTACTTGTTGTAAAGATATTGGATTTCTCCTTGGTAAAGGAAACTTGATCTTTGAGTCTTAGTTTCTTACTGGTATGGACCATATGTCATTTCATGATTTCCAGATAGACCAAAAAGCTACATCAAGATGAATATGTTCCACTATGTCACAGATCGAGAGGGTGATATAGTTTACCCACCCCTCCTTTAGCATGTAGTGGAAGGAGGGGCTAACTAGGAGTAATTTCCAAACTAGTTTATTAAAGGGTAAGTCATGTATGCAATAAATCAGGGTGTGTTGATCATTATTGCATGCCAGGAAGATCCCCTCTATGGGTATATTCTTGATTACCTTCTCTATATTCATAAGGATAGCATGATGTTGAAGCAAACATAGAAATAGATTCAATCAAATGGGTAAAGGGAACTTCTAGATTTGTGCCCAGTCCCCCACTCTTGGATTCTCATTGTAATAAAAAAATCCACCTATATGTTGATCTCTATGTAAATTTGTAACACCCCCACATTTAAAATATACACATTACTGAGCGTAAGCATGATCCTCAAGGGGGTGTCACAAAATGACAACCATTAAAAACTAGAGAAAATGAAACACCACATATTGATTTGAAATTGATTCTTAGTTCATGGACATGACATCTAAAACTTGTTCATCTCAAAATGTAAATCTACCAAGCCAATATTTTGCTAAGAAAAATGAGGCATTATGTAAACGATATCAAAAAGACTGGATTGACTTCGTAGATGGCACCAAACCACACTAAGCTTGAAATTATCCTATTCCTTGCTTGTCCTTTTATTCTTCACTTGCTCTAAATCCTACACACATCGTTTCCTTAGCCATGCAAAACAAACATCAATGTAAGTAAGTGATATTTGGCATGTTATAAAATAAAGAGTTACTTATAAGCTTCATGTGAAATAAACTTGACCATAGATTAACTTAAATATTTTTGGAACATTTAATTCATGATGAATTGGTTGACGCTACCTCTCTTAGTGCCCCATAGGATCCCACGACTGCTAGGAAATCATAATGACCACTTGAGATCCATAATCAAGGTGCATATAAAAACTTAGCCAATACCATAAATTTGATCATTATCTTAGATATTGACTTAGTTATTAATGTCTTTAATATTAATATTGACCATGACGTGATTGCTTCCTCATAATTCCATAATGGGATTTCTCCCTCATAATGTTATAATGGGATTTGTCCCCTCAATCCATAATGGAAATCCTCCCTCATAATCTCAAAAAGGGATTTATCCCTTCTTGACCATAATGCATTAATCATAAGTCATTATCATATTTAGAATAATATGATAGACCATAACTAAGCAATTAGTCATGAAATGATATCTTACATGATGTCAATTAGGAAATAATCCATAAATTTCATGAAATGCTCTATTGTGCATAATCATAGAAGAAAAGATCGAATCAAACCAAGTTTGGTTGTGCTAGGAAGCATTGCCCTCTTGCCTAGATCAAACCACCTAAGGTGAAGTCCTTTGACTTGATTGAGCCCTTAATCACTTGTAATTTGATTAATAACATGTTATGTATATTAGTGCATGGCCATAAAACCCTAACTATGAGGATTAAGTTATTGAAGAGCTAGAATGTGAAAAATAGGGTTTGAAATTAGGCTAGATCAATATAGAATTGAATAAGCTTTCCAATGCATATTTTTCCATAATTTAATAATATCATGTGTAGATTTTATGAATTTTTTTACTATGGAACCAATCCAAAACCATGAACTATATGAGTGACATCATTTAAATTTGAACATACGATTGATGTAAATAAAAGGTAGAAAGATATAATAGACTATGACATGCATTACATTCGATTAAAATAAAATGGGTAACTAGTCCTTCATTACCATAAGTAATCACATGTTAGAAAAATCAAAATAAAAGATGATATATCTATATTGCCCTTGCAATCCAAATCGTTTGATTAATGTGACAGGGGAATTGAGAGTCCTTGCAAGACCTGGTTAGTTCCTCCTCGAGCCATGGAACTTAATGAGAAGCCCTGCAAGTCTAGGATCTGACCAGAGTGGGAAGGGTAGCTATTTTGGGGGAGTTGAAATCTCCTACAACTTCCTTACATTGAGATGAATAATGTGAGCAAAGGGTCAAGCTTGGAATGTGCTGCAACACCCAACTTCTCAACATAGTGACAACTAGCTCCAGTTTAGAGACAACAAAGCATCCATGGGAAAATAGGGTGGCATAGATGAGCAGGAAATGTTCATTGGTGTCAAGAAAAAAGAGGTAGTACCTCACCGTCCCAATATGCATCAGTAAAACCCAAAAATAGGGGAAATTTACTTGTTAACAGAAGATGGAGGTTTGAGGAAACACCTTGAGGTTTGAGATGCAGGAAAGATTCCCTAATGTCTATAGGGGACTAGGGTGTCATTTCCATGAATGGAAAGCCTCTAAGGTTACATGACAAAGAGTGCAAGCAAAGGGTTCAACCCTAGCTATAGTACATGGAGGATGGGGCAAACACGGGGAAAACCAACAAGTTGAAAATGAAGATGGGGAACATAGAAGCTTAATAGGTGATTGATTGCACCAAAGGAGGAATAGATGGCTGAGGCAAGGCAGTGGTCTCTAAAAAACAAGATTGAGTAGGTCAGAGAACTTGAAGGTTCAATTGGAAGTGGAGAAGGGAGGGGTGAGGTCGGGCGGTGCTCATGGTCCCTTCATATAGGAAGGGGGCAATTTTAGTGGCGTTAGTTGCTCCATTATGAATAGGGGTGAGAATCTAAATGGGTTTCATAGTCCATGAGGGAAAGTGAGTTATTCTTAATCTAAATGGGAGAGAGAGATGAGCTTGGAGGAAAAGTAATCTTGTGCATTGGAGGAGAGACTAAATAGAGAGGGATCGAGAAAAAAATGTTAAAACTTTTCATGGTCAATGAGAAGAAGTGGGAGGAAGAGGATGACTTCATCACTATTGGATCATGGACGATTAAATAGAGACTGTCAAATGTTATGCATAAAAAAAGGAAAAAGGAAAAGGACAGTGTGATAGGAGGAAAATCTGGGACTATATGTTTAATACTTGCATTTATTGAAATTTTAATTAAATCTTAATGAAAATATATGGAAACCTTTCCTAATTGGTTTGAGGGTTCAAACCAAGTCAAAATGAAACCAAAATTTGACCATAGACTAATTAGGTAGTCTATATCCTTCCTAGCCAACAGAATAATCTCTTTTCCATAATTTCATGTTTATTATTAACTTGATTTGTATGCACTTAAAAGGTGAATAAATGTGAAATGAATTTCCTTGGTCATTTAGCTAAGTCCAAAACTGAGATCACTACTGATTATCCACCTTCATATATTTTTATGCCATTTGGAGAGATTGTCTTGGAAGAGAGAGAGACAAAAAAGATTAATGATATTTTCCTATTATGTTAAAAACAATCAAAAGGAAAAGGAAACTTCTTATTGAAGTAATGCATTGATATTTTATAATTCCAATTCTATCATCTTGCTCTTTTATTTAGTTTAAACATTCTAAATGGTAGGAGAGATAGAAGGGAAAACTATTTATCATCTTTTTGTGTTAATTGAAACACATTATGTAATACATGAAAGAGAAATGGAATTTTGAGATCCCTTTTGTTTTCCTCACTTCATAATTCTATAAGGAATATCATCACATGGCCTTTTTACATTAAGCCCTCAACTATCATTATTTAAGAAAAACCATATCCTAAGGTTTTAGTTGGTAGTGAAAAATTGGGATGTTACAATTCTACCCACCTTAAAATGAATTTCATCCTTCAAATTTTCCTTCAGGTTACTATCCACCTTAGGGTTTTACTTACCCCTTATTTGGCGATAGGTACCTTATAAAATTTCATTTTTCATAATCTTTGCATGAAAAGAGATGTGTTTTATATGACATATAAGTTTCATTATAGATTTATTTGAACATGGATTAAATATTACTTTGTAACATTTTCAACTTATTCTTAGGGTTTATGAAACCAAACCTACCACTACACTTAGGGCATATAACTTTGTCATGATTTCCTATCATTACGTTTAGAGAACTATCTATTATTAGGTATATTTTACATATCTCGATATGTGGTGATCAAGAACATACCCAGAGATATGGGATCTTGTCATGCTACCTCTCCTAACCTACGAATACTTGTGTCCCATACTACATGAACTAGTAAGAAGGGAGAAGATTTATCATAAGTCTTATGTTGATGGCATCCCTTTTCGACTTTCAATTAGCTGGCCATGACAATTGAGAATGTAGAGGATATGCCTGTAGCTAGGAATAGGTTGATACTTGAGATCTAACTAAGTGAACCTATATTTTTATCTTGCATATTACTTCTATGGATTAAGATTCTAGTCATCCTAGGGCCCTATATCTTTTCTCAGTAGTGCATTCCTATAACTTAATTTCATATGTTCATTCTATGGTGACTATTTGAATCTTATTTTCTTTGTGTCCATCTACCGATTTTCTCTGATACCATATTGCAACTATTGGATCAAAGGACTCTAGAGGGAGTGAATAGATCTAAAATGCACTTAAAAAATCAATTATACATTCAAATTACTTCAAGAAGTAGGATTGCAAATATGGAATTTGATGTGCAACTAAGCATAGATAGAAAGGATGAGAGAGATTGAACAAGCACAAGAACTATGTAGAGTGGTTCCAATATCCAAACTTGGAGAAAGTCAGTCCACTACCTAGAGAGGTCAAGCCCTAGGATTATGCAACTATTGCATACTTATATTCCATTATAAGACATACAATAAGATCTTCCTTTTATGGGGCAAGGATACCTAGCCTTCCTTTTTTAGAACCAATAGGAACCAGTAAATCATACAAGGTCTTACCTATCCTTTGAGCAAGAGTCTTCAACCTATATAAGGGCTTACCCACTTTTGCAAGCAGTTGGGCACCTTTACTAAGAAGCAACCCTTCTTGCAACAAGTCTTCTGCCTTGAAGGAATTACCCACTATTCTCAAGGATCTTCAGCCTGCATCTTCTTCTTCAACTTGGAGAATCTTTCACCAACATAGCTCAAAAAAGGGGGTTGGGGAAAGAGAAGATGGAGAGCTTGACTAGGTTATAATAGAGTATCTCTCTCACAAACAACATGTATCACTCATATGAACGTTTGGATTTGTAAGAAATAGTGAGAAAGGGGATCTAGTGGACAAAATGCACTCAACTATAGCTTGGATCTAGAGCTTTAATAGCATAAAGGAGAAAACTTAGAATGAAGTCCTAGGATCCTACTTATAGTTGGGGATGTCCACCAGACACTAGAAGCACTTAGGAACAATTTCTAGTCATTTGAGATGTTGCAATAGATCTATTTTTTATGTTTGCAACACTCCAACGGCTAGAATCACTTTTTTTGCACATTTTGTACAGTGCAGTCGGACGCGTTTCCTTAAATGTAACTCGACCAATAGCACTATTCTACAAGCTTCTTTTGAGTTGTCGGTCGAGTTTATCTTGGAAGAAACTCAACCTATGGCTTAAAATTAGTTTGCTAGTGCATGATATCAGTCGAGTTTATCCTGAGGTAAGATCGACCGAACCTGGACATTTGACAAGACCCATCCTAGGCGTCAGTCAAGTTTCTTGAAAGGAAACTCAGCCGATCATACAGCCTGTAATGTATTTTGGAAATGTCATTAAAGTGATTAAACTTTTGAATTAAGTTCTCCTGGTTTTTTTCTAATCTTAGTTACAAGTCATAGCATCAATACAAGTGATTATAAGAATTTACCTAAGTCATTTAAGCCATTTCCACAAAAGTGCATTTGCATTGCTTTTGACTTGAACTTGATCAAGCTAGGGCTTAGTAGAATTGATCCTTTTCATGTATGTAATACCTAAAATAAATCTCAAATAGACATATTATATACATACGAATGGAATGGTTAAGTCACCATCAAAATATTGACAATGTATAACACTTTGGTCAACATTCTCCCCCTTTTTGAAGAGGACAAATGTAACGCACCGCCTCCCGGTAACCCCCAATTAAGGGAGACCCGATGGTCAGGGTGGTTATCCCAATTAACAAGATCAAAGGTTCGACAAATAAAAAGTAATAATTATACATTTTTACCAAACTATATTGAAAGTTGGAATAAAATAAAACTTTGCATACCTTTTCCAAAACCTTGGATATCTAACTTATATCCACATCTGGACTCTATTCTAATGAATCATCCTTGCACTTTATTTCTTAATTTCACAATATGCCACTTTACTATTTGTCCTTTTCAATTTGTACCTAAAATGTCAACAAACAAAATATCGGTCAGCATATAGGAATGTGCCAGTATGTGGGGACAACCAAAATTTCACAGATATGGCTAACAATCTAAATATCACAATCAAGTTAATTAACAAGCCAAATTACACTTTCAATGTGACATTCTCCACCACTTTAGCCCTAACCCTGGCATACCCACCTTAGGGTTTCTCTTTTTCCAATGACTGAAGGCCACCTTCTCAATCTCGAGCTTGGTACCTGGGGTCACCACTCATAGTGCCCATTAGTCATTCTATAAAGACCACCTTCTCAATCCCGAGCTTGGTGTCTGGGGTCACCACTCATGGTGCCCATGGGTCTTCCCGCTTGGGATTGACCTTTTGGCATCATCCATCAGGGTGGCATGTAGGAGTGAGAATACACACTTCTATTATTGTTGTGATAATCATAGTGACTTTATGATTTGCAAGTATGAACATCCAAACTGATAAGTTGCATTAAAAGTGATGAATTATCCAGGAAACTCTTCGGGAAACTAATGAGATTAACCATAATTAATGACATACCTGTCAGGCTGATTTGAGATAGAATTAATCCAATCAATGCAAGAAATCCAATAGGCAAGCAAGCACACAAAGATATCCTGAAATATGCATACAATTTCCTATCATTGATCATGCCATCAAGATCTATTAAACGTAGCTCGCTTCCTAGGGGTTTTAGTCCACTTTTAGGGTTCTTCTTCATTTTAACTATTTTAAACCCTAATTTTATACAATTACTCACAAACCCCAATTATCTCATCTATTCTTCACGAAAGATATTAAGGTTACCTTTTAACAACATATAACTTTAGTTTCGAATTAAAGGCACAATTAACCATCAATGAAGTCCATTATGCTCTTTTACATTAGAACTACCATTTTTATCCTTTTAATTCATGACAAGAACATTAGCCCTAATTATCATCTTTGGTTCCTTCCGGATTAACAACTCATAGTTCATTATGATCTAATTCACATATGAACTCTATTTATCATTAATTCCACCTTTATTCATTAAAAAACCCTAATTACCATATAAGAGTATTTATTCACAATTAGGAACTCTTATACTCTAAATAACTTAGAACCATCATATCTCAACTTATTCATGAATTTGAACAATTAATGCCATTAAGAGTCACAATGACTAATGATTCAGCCCTATTTTAGGGCTTTATCTTTTGTCGTTTTGCATTTCAGCCACATCTATACTTGTTAGATTACATGTTATTTCCCACAATATGCTTATTTCTATCAAATGCACTTATGGAGGCTTTTTGCATGTTTTATAGGTACTTTTTCCACTACTTGATGGCATGGAAAGCGGATGATCCAATCTAGGGTTTCCTCAGGCTTGGAGGAGCCCAAAATGAGGCCAAAACCACTTCCAACCTACCCCAAGTGGTCAAAGAATGTTTTGAAGCAATACCCTCCATGGATGATCAAGTTTAAAGCTCAAATGCATGGGAGAGACACCACCACGACCGTGGTACCTTACCACGGCAGTGTTGGACATGTCCCAAGCACAAAAAATCACTAAAACTCCCAGAAATTCATGAAAATGGCCAAAACGACCATGGTGATCAACATGCCCGTTGCCATAGGTCCCCACCACGACTGTGGTGAGCCCGCATGGTCGTGGCCATCCATGTACATATCCCTATGATCTCCACATTTTTATTCCCAAGACCGTGCCCATCCACCACGGCCGTGGTCTACCCTACCCACCACGGCCGTGCTACTCACAAAATCCACCCATTTTTCCACTACTTTCCCCATTTTACCCCTAACTTAACCCTAGACCCCCTAGACACCTATATATACCTAGATGGCGGTTGGGGCACGAGGCTAGCTACCTTCTACCCGCTCATAGCTCCCCAAATCTCCACCCACTCCATTCCACTCCATATCCACCTCAAATCCACTCCATTTCATCATTTCCACCACCAAAATACTAGTTTATACAAGTTCCTACCCATAATCCCCTTCATTTCACACCCTTGCACCTTGGAGGAGGGAGGAGGACGTCCTGCAGCTGCTGGAGAGGAGGATTGCTTCATCTACACCGAGCTCCATGGCTTCTTCTACCTCTTTATTCTCTCTTTTTGTATTTTCCATTTCTATGAGTGGATAGGCCCCTATGGGTGGGCTGTTTGGGGGAAATTTTGTTACTTTGATACCATGTTGGGGGGAAATGACATGTAAACGTTGTAATTCCATTTTTTAATGATTATATTCTATTTGCATCTCATTCTCCATGGATTGCTTGCTAGTTTGTGTGTGGAATCACCTAGGAATTTAGGCAAATTGCTTATATGTGTGAATTTTGGGATTTGCCCCTAGGTCCAATTCTTGGATCCCTAGGTTGCCTCCCATCGTCCTACATCCTAATCAATCTCCCTAAACCTAAGTGAGAGATCTAAGTAGCTAGATTAGGTAATTCTAGTGCAATTAGCATGGAGCCTTCTCAAGGCTAGAATGTGGGGGAATTGGGGTCATAAACCCTAATCTCACCTCCCCATTACTACCCTCGACCCCTAATTTCCCTAGGAATGCCTAATATATAAACCTAGACTTGATTAGACTCTAATTGAATTGTACCTAATCCCTAACCCAATTGAGCCTCGTAAGGGTAGCAGGGGGTGTTAGGGACTAGTTCCCCTATGCACAACCTAGCATATCCATGGCCAGTTAGTAGCTTAGGTTAATTCATTAGACTCTAACTTGTTGTTTGGTCTGCATAATATAAATGGAATCATAATGTTCATATGTCACCCCCCAACCTAAGTGATAAATTCATACCCCTAAATAGCCCACACATCTCTTTACTGCTTGAAACCCTAATTTTATGCTTGCTTAGCTTAATTAGTTCTTTCCTTGCTTAGTTAGCTTCTTGCTTTGCTCTTATCTTGTTCATTCTAGCTTAGCTCTTTAATTGCGCTTTTGCTTCTCTCTTGCTTGCCTTAATGTAACTTTCCTTTTCATACCTAGATTAATCCTTTCCTTGCTTGCTTAGTCTTAATCTAACCTAGGGTTGACATAGATTTCATTCTGGCCTTTGATTTCTTGCTTGTTCATAATAGTTTAACAATCAAATCAACCTTAAACCCTTAACCCTAGTCTCCGCAGTAGGAACCTAGCAAAACTAACCTAGCCCTAGCACCCCCTCTTTTCCATGTGGATCAACCATGTACTTGGCACCTTCCTATACTACGATACGATCTCGTGTGCTTGTGGGTGTAGTGGTTTAGTAGGCGTAGGTGTGTTAGTTTAGGTTTATAAATTTCGAAAGAAAAAATCCAATCACATGTGTTCCGACCTTGTGGGGCGCATCTAGTCGGGTCAAATCGGCTAGTGTGTTGCACCTCTAGCAGAATTACACCAAGCTTTCTGACATCGTTGCCGAGGATTAGAGGCACTCGGCCTAGCTAGTTAGTTTTTCTTTGACTTTTCCTACTGCCCTCATCATTGCTATTCTTTATTCATTACTCTTTGCATTCTTTGTATATATTGGTTTGCTAACTTGCTTTATTTTGTTTGGTTGTACCTTGTGCATGTGACAAGCCACTCGGAGAAGACAAGATGGAAGGACAAAATGCACAACCCATCCATTTCCTCCACCACCCTACTTCCAAGGCTATCCTAAGCCTTACACACCTCCACCACCTCCATTGCTGCAACCTTCCCACTACTTCACTTTCCAACCTCAATTCCCTCCTCCACTACCCTACCTCCAAGGCTACCCTAAGCCTTACACACTGCCATCACCTCCATTGCCACAACCCTCCTACAAGTTCACCTTCCAAGCTCAATTCATTCTACCACCTCCATCACCACAACCCTCCCACCAATTCACCTTCCAACCAGCTCAATGCCCTCCTCCACATAAAGTCCAACAGCCATCAACACTGATGCCACCACCACAACTATCACATGCTACCCCTACTTCCCATGAGCAAATGGATATGATTGAGACCCCTCTCTTTCATGCCTATGAAAACCTGTTCCTCAAGAGAGAGAAAACATATGGCATGAGATTTTTGAGGGTCTTAAGGCTGATTAAGATCTATGATGATGATCCCAAAGGAGAGAGAATTGCTAAAAAAGACTTACAAAGCTCGCATGACCCTTGGGAGGAAGATCAATCAAGGAAAGTATTTGAGAGGATTGCTTATGATGGGGGTGAAAACATTTTGTTTTTGGACCATGGTTGATGGTGAAATAACAACAAGCCCAGCTGAAGGCATGAAACTTAGCGCTTGTGGGTGGCAACCCACATAGGTTTGGGAAATTTTGACCCAACCTTCACTTTTTGATACAATTGCTTTGTTTTTACACTTTCCAAGAAAACACACACACTTGTTCTTAATAGTTTTTGTCTAGTTTTAAGATGTGCATGTGGTAAAATGGTGAAATGAAGGAAATTTTAGTATAATTGAGAGAAGGATTCAAAGAAAAATCACTTTGGGTCATGTTTTTGAGTGTTTGATGTTCCTCATTTTGAGAGTAGTAGCTACAGGGACCACCACAACCGTGGCACATCAATACGACCGTGGTCATTTACATGAAAAACACACCAAGTCCCTGGATTCAGAAGCAAAATTGAGAAAAGATGCCAAAGGACTACACCACGGTCGTGCCAGGCAGCACGGCCGTACAACCTGAAGCCACCACGACCGTGCTGCGCAACACGGCCGTTATGCAGACCAATTTTAGCCACTGAAGGTAGATTAGTGCGGCAACTACTACACATATCCTCCACCACAGGGAGGAACACCGCCAGAGCCTCGAGAGAGCCACGATCGTCTACCCTATCATCCTAAACTCTAGGATCATGTTGAGTACATCACGATTCAAAAGTTCGGGGTGGTAGGGTAGGTATGCCCTAGTTTCACTTTGCATTTCACCTGCCACATCCACTTTTGTTTTCTTGTTTTTTCTATCTACGTTAGTCATCTCTACTGCTTTGCATACTTGCATGTGATGTAGGTTTCTTTCTTGTCATTTTTGTGTAATTTTCAAAAAAAATTGCTCTTTTTCCATGCATTGCATATCATGTAGATTTTTGGTAATTTTTGCATGTTTTAGCTATAATTTGCTTGTTTACTGCTTTAAGTTCAATAATATAGGTTTATATTTGATTGGAGGCAACTTGTCACCATTTTGGCCAATTTTGCCCAAATTTTAGATTTCTTGTCTAAAAGTTTGTTTCAACCCAATCTCTACTTTTTGGATTAAAAATGATGACCTTTGACAAATGCAAGTGACTTATCATTGTTTATTGCTAAGTGGTATCAATGTTTGACTTTTTACATGTGCATCACCTCTCTTATGGTTGTGTTGATTTGGCTGAATTGTGAAGTTGAGCAAGCTTTGAACGCTTAGTGTTTGTAGGATCACTTGATTGATATATCAATTTCATCTTGTTCATTCATGTGGTGTGATATCTATGATGAAGTATTGGATTAACTTTCATGCATGATGTCTTATGTGGAGAATCATACCTATGACCCCTCTTTGACCCAACTTTTCACTCACCATCTTCTTACCCCTCCACCTCATGAAAGGATGCCAAAGTGCACATATCAACCGTTGCCACCTCAAAAAGTTTGGGGTGACCACATATCCATCTCTCTGCATCACTGTATCCACCATATGCCCTATCTATGTTGGATAAATTGGACATTATGATAAATCCCTTTGTTTCGATGATGACAAACATTTCATTCTTGTTGATCTAACGCGCTACTTGAGTGTTGCAGGAATAAGGTGGATGACAAAACTCTAGGGAATCTATATGCTTGAATGATTGTAAATGTCATGAAATGTAATCAATTGTAAACTTGTACAAATATATAATGTACAAGTACTTAGACTTCATCTAAATCAAGCGTTAGATCTTCCCTAGCTAAACACCACACTTAGTCATGTCATCCCCTTTAATAGTGTCACATATGCACACTCGTACACACACTTAGTGCCTTAATTGAAAGATTGAAACAGGGTCAATCTCGGTCGACAAACTCCTCGACCGAGACACTCTCGGTCGACAAACTTCTCGACCGAGAAAGATCCAAGTAGCCGTTAGACACAGCTGACAAGGTAGTTGGTAGTTGCAAATGAACGTTGATCCAGAGAGCCTATCAGTCGACAAAACTTCGACTGAGTAGGTATCTCGGTCGACAATTTGTCGACCGAGATGGACTCTGACAGCAACTGCATAATAAAGCAACTAGCCGTTACTAATGCACCTAACTTATACCTAACGGCTAGTTAAGCACTTAGAACCCCCTAGAAAGTGTCTAGAACGTCCTTAAGCACTTGTAGGTCATTCCTATAAATAGGACATGCCTTAGGACACCTAAATACACCTAAGCTACACTTGTGCTACACTTGAGCGTGAATACTCATTGGCAATCTGTTTTGAGCAATAGAGCAATTCCAACATTGGCTATTCATTCCCATTGCTCTAATTTCGTGTCCTATAGGCTAGCATCTCCTTTCCATAGCACTTACACTTCTACACTCATTGGTTAGGAGATCAATACGCTTGATATAGGCAAATTAAGCCTTGTGCTTAAAAGGATAAGTTGTAATTTCTGTTTTCCTTCTTGTTCCTTTTATTCTTTGTATTCTCCTTGCTACTCCTAGGGTTGGAGGCTGCAGATTGGAGAAGGTTTTTCTCGGAGGAGAAGGTGGACTTCAAGCTACTTCAAGAAGGCTATCGCAATGGGAAGCTACTTCAAGAAGGCTATTGCAACGGAAAGCTACTTCAGGAGGAAGGCTGCTTCAAGGTTGGTGCAATTACTTCTAGGTGAAGGCTGCTTCAAGGTTGGTGCGATTACTTCTAGGTGAAGGCTTCTTGAAGGGTTTAGGGAGAGAATTGTAATTTTATGTAAAGTCCTTGCGAGGTAATAAAATTAAATTCTTTCCAAATCCCGGTTGGGTAAGCAACCGGGTAGTGGACTGACAACTTTAGTATTTGCTAAAGTTGGAACCACTCTAAATCCTTGTCCCCTTGTCCAATATTTTGTGGTTGGTTTCAATAATTGTTAAAATTGTTTTAAAACTCTATTCACCCCCCTCTCTAGTGTTTTTCAATTGGTATCAGAGCAGGCTTCAAGGAACCCTAACCAGGTCTTGAAGAATGGAGGGTAATGGTGATTACAATCACAACAAAAGGTGGTGCTTGGACAAAAATATAACATGTTGCAATTGGTGCTTAGGAACAAGCCACACAACAACTAGATGTCCATGGAGATCAAAGAAGGAAGATGAGCACAAAGATTGTCTTATTGTTACAACTAGTGAAGAAGAAGAAGAGGTAAGTCTTTTTGATTTATCTAAAGAAGAACTAGTTGCTAGTCTTGGAAAAACACATATTAAATATGTTGAGTGCAAGAAGAAATTAAAGAAATCTATTAAAGCAAATGATGAGTTAAATGCTAGACTTCTTGCTCTTACATCTGAAAATGAAGATTTATATGCTAAATTAAATGATCTCGGTTTTGAAAAAGATAGCATTATTTCTGAAAATCATACTTTGAAATCATCTCTAAGTAGTAGTAATGTGAAGATTTTTACTCTAGAAACAAATTATGATCTTCTATCTCAAGAAAAGGTTGGATTACTTGCAAAGTTAAATGATCTTCAAAAACAACCTGTCTTGTGTACACATCTAGATTATGATAATATAGTGAAAGAAAGGAATTCTTTATCATCTAATCTAGATCAAGAAAAACTAGATATTAAGAAAAGAATGGATGAGATTGCTAAGTTGCACCAAGAAGTTAGTAGGTTAAGCAACAATGGAATCCTTGATAAAATATTGGATGATTCCTATCATCAAATTGGGAGAAGAGGACTAGGTTACAAGCCTAAGGGGAAATCTTATCAACAACCTAGTTGGAGAAAGACACGAGAACATCAATCTATATATGTACCTAAAGGAACAAATACATTTGTACCAAAGAACAACCTAGAACAAAACCATAGAAAAAGACTTGAGGTTGATTCTATATGTTGCCATTATTGCTTACGTCTTGGACACTACTCTTTTTCATGCCCATACAAGAAAAAGGATGTTGAGTTGGTATGGGTTCCAAAACCCCCAAATTGAATTGATTAGACTAAGTTGAGATATGACCGAAGATTTTAATTGCATATCCTTATGTCTATCTCAACTTAACATAAAGAGATACAAAATGATTCAAGTAACTAAAATTTCTAACTTGAAAATTTATCTCAATTAAGGTCCTCAAAACTTAAAGATTTGAATATGAATGTTACTTTGATATTCATATGCTCTATCTCAACTAAAACTGATTTTTAAATTGCATAATTGAATTAAATATAGTCAATATTTTACTTGGAATCAATAAATAGTTCTGAAGATAATACAGAAACCTTATCGGTCGAGAAATCTTCGACCGAGAAGTCAGTCGGTCGAGAAATCTTCGACTGAATAGGTCACTGATTTCAGTCTGCAGTAACATTGATGAATAATTTGATTGATCAAGTGGCTATCTATTTGTTGTTAATGACTATTTTACATGCAAAACAAGTTGAAGATCATTTTTGAATATAAATGATATCATTTCTATTGATCCTCTAAATAAGGAAAATCATGTTTAGAAATCACTATTTTATAATGTTTTACATGATTTTTTAAGCATCTCCTGGTCTATCTATATAGAAATCATGTGTTATGGCATTTAGTTTAAATGATCACAATCACTGTATTTCATGGAATTATCATTTTATTGTTCTATCATTACATCATGGATATGCTTTCACTATTTTATCATTCAACTCATAAAGATGATGCTATGTTACATAGAACAAATAGATAATGATTATTGTATGCGTGGATCCTTGATGATACATAAAATAACTTTAAGGTTTGCAAAACATAAAATAAATAATTTCTCAATTGGTATCTATAAGAAATTGAGATATCATTCATGCCTTCAAGGATATAAGTCTTTTCTTGAAGAATCACATGATTAATATGAACAGAAATAGGACTTGATTTATGCACTCATAGTAAAAAGGACATCATTCATAATAGGTTTTATTCAAAGTAATTTAATTGATATCTCTTTAAGTTACCTGCAAAATTTATACTTCACATATGAAATTTGCAGATTTTGCCTCTTGGTTGAAATAAAATTTAGCCAAGGGGCGCTATGGTCGAAGTCAAGGTCGACCTAAAATAAGCTTTGACAAAATGCTTATTTGGACATCATTTTATTATACTTAATCTTAGTATACTTTTGATAAAGGTCAAAATCAAAATTTAAAATCATCTGTGACCTTAGAAGCTTTAAATTGCTTTTATTGTAAGATTAAGGGGGAACTCATACAAACAAATTTGATTATTTGCTTAAGAATCTTACAAAAACATGGTAATCATCATTTGGAGCTTATTAAGACCTTAGTACTTTTACTCTTGGTTATGACGAAATCTATGAATTTCATAAAAATGATATATCTTGTTCTTAAAGGAACTCTCTAAACAAATCAGGGCTTAACATCCCATGCATTTGGTTAGAGACATTTTTATGTACTTTAAGATTAAAGGATTCTCATTTCATTTTTAGGGCTTAACATCCCTTATAAAATGGGTGAGAAATCAATATACATTCATCATAAGCTTAAGGGAATCTCATATCATTTCAAATCTTAACATCCTTTGCAAATGATTGAGAAACAAATTGTGGCTAAATTAGACAAAAATGATATTAAATCCATGTTCCTAATAGAATATCTATTTAAGGGGGAGCATAGTATAAAATTAAGGGGGAGAAGAAATATAAAATATTCACCTTGGATATCTTTTTGAAATGTCAAAGGGGGAGAAAGAATATAAAATCAAAAATATAAATGAGTTTCATCTTGATGGACAAGCACTCACTTGCAAAACAAGAATGGCTACAAAAGGTAATCTTCAGGTATGAAACTCACATGCTTTATATTTCCTTATTTCATATTTAGGAAATGTTTGTCATCTTCAAAAAGGGGGAGATTGTTGGATAAATTGGACATTATGATAAATCCCTTTGTTTCGATGATGACAAACATTTCATTCTTGTTGATCTAACGCGCTACTTGAGTGTTGCAGGAATAAGGTGGATGACAAAGCTCTAGGGAATCTATATGCTTGAATGCTTGTAAATGTCATGAAATGTAATCAATTGTAAACTTGTACAAATATATAATGTACAAGTACTTAGACTTCATGTAAATCAAGCGTTAGATCTTCCCTAGCTAAACACCACACTTAGTCATGTCATCCCCTTCAATAGTGTCACATATGCACACTCGTACACACACTTAGTGCCTTAATTGAAAGATTGAAATAGGGTCAATCTCGGTCGACAAACTCCTCGACCGAGACACTCTCGGTCGACAAACTTCTCGACCGAGAAAGATCCAAGTAGCCGTTAGACACAGCTGACAAGGTAGTTGGCAGTTGCAAATGAACGTTGATCCAGAGAGCCTATCGGTCGACAAAACTTCGACCGAGTAGGTATCTCGGTCGACAATTTGTCGACCGAGATGGACTCTGACAGCAACTGCAGAATAAAGCAACTAGTCGTTACTAATGCACCTAACTTATACCTAACGGCTAGTTAACCACTTAGAACCCCCAAGAAAGTGTCTAGAACGTCCTTAAGCACTTGTAGGTAATTCCTATAAATAGGACATGCCTTAGGACACCTAAATACACCTAAGCTACACTTGTGCTACACTTGAGCGTGAATACTCATTGGCAATCTATTTTGAGCAATAGAGCAATTCCAACATTGGCTATTCATTCCCATTGCTCTAATTTCGTGTCCTATAGGCTAGCATCTCCTTTCCACAACACTTACACTTCTACACTCATTGGTTAGGAGATCAATACTCTTGATATAGGCAAATTAAGCCTTGTGCTTAAAAGGATAAGTTGTAACTTCTGTTTTCCTTCTTGTTCCTTTTATTCTTTGTATTCTCCTTGCTACTCCTAGGGTTGGAGGCTGCAGATTGGAGAAGGTTTTTCTCGGAGGAGAAGGTGGACTTCAAGCTACTTCAAGAAGGCTATCGCAACGGGAAGCTACTTCAAGAAGGCTATTGCAACGGGAAGCTACTTCAGGAGGAAGGCTACTTCAAGGTTGGTGCAATTACTTCTAGGTGAAGGCTGCTTCAAGGTTGGTGTGATTACTTCTAGGTGAAGGCTGCTTGAAGGGTTTAGGGAGAGAATTGTAATTTTATGTAAAGTCCTTGCGAGGTAATAAAATTAAATTCTTTCCAAATCCCGGTTGGGTAAGCAACCGGGTAGTGGACTGACAACTTTAGTATTTGCTAAAGTTGGAACCACTCTAAATCCTTGTCCCCTTGTCCAATATTTTGTGGTTGGTTTCAATAATTGTTAAAATTGTTTTAAAACTCTATTCACCCCCCCCCCCTCTAGTGTTTTTCAATCTACACCCAGGGCAAGAAAAAAAAAGAAAAAAAAAAAGCAAAAACAAAATAAAAGGATGCTCCTGTTTAAGAGCATTCAAATAAAGAAAAGATAAGTGTGTAAAAACACTCCAAAAATCTTACCACAACCCTTTCTTCCATTTTCATACCCATTGAGCTAAGAAGCATCAAACTTAGCTCATTTTTCCCTTTTTCGCAGCCACGTGGGTCATTTGGTGTGATTTGAAATATAAGATTGAATGCATGAATGTGAAACAACACTCGTAGTCATTCTTGATTAACGCCATCATGAAACGGTTTACCTGGAACTTTATGGAAGAAATAAGGATAACTTGTGTATTCTGCGCTATATTTGAAGTTCATATGCTTTGTGCTCTTTTCACGATTGGTTTGTGAAAGCAGGAGAGGAGAGAGGTGAAATGCATGCACATAGTCATCTTTGATCCCATTCAGTGATAATAATATTTTACATTGCATTTGTCATGTCTTGACTGTGAAAAGTTTGTCGAGATATTGAGTTGGAGCATACTTGAGGACAAGTATGTTTCAAGTTTGGGGTGGTGATTCAGCCCTATTTTAGGGCTTTATCTTGTGTCATTATGCATTTCAGCCACATCTATACTTGTTAGATTACATGTTATTTCCCCCAATATGCTTATTTCTATCAAATGCACTTATGGAGGCTTTTTGCATGTTTTATAGGTACTTTGTCCACTACTTGATGGCATGGAAAGAGGATGGTCCAATCTAGGGTTTCCTCAAGCTTGGAGGAGCCCAAAATGAGGCCAAAACCACTTCCAACCTACCCCAAGTGGTCAAAGAATGTTTTGAAGCAATACCCTCCATGGATGATCAAGTTTAAAGCTCAAATGCATGGGAGAGACACCACCACGACTGTGGTAACCCACCACGGCCATGGTGGACATGCCCCAAGCACAAAAAATCACTAAAACTCCCAGAAATTGATGAAAATGGCCAAAACGACCGTGGTAATCAACATGCCCGTGGCCATAGGTCCCCACCACAACCGCGGTGAGCCCCCACGGCCGTGGCAATCCATGTACATATCCATGTGATCTCCACATTTTAATTCCCACGACCGTGCCCATGCACCACGGCCATGGTCTACCCTACCCACCATGGCCGTGGTGACCCACCACGGCCATGCTACTCACAAAATCCACCCATTTTTCCACTACATTCCCCATTTTACCCCTAACTTAACCCTAGACCCCCTAGACACCTATATATACCTAGATGGCAGTTGGGGCACAAGGCTAGCTACCTTCTACCCCCTCCTAGCTCCCCAAATCGCCACCCACTCCATTCCACTCCATATCCACCTCAAATCAACTCCATTTCATCATTTCCACCACCAAAATACTAGTTTATACTAGTTCCTACCCATAATCCCCTTCATTTCACACCCTTGCACCTTGGAGGAGGGAGGAGGACGTCCTGTAGCTACTGGAGAGGAGGATTGCTTCATCTACACTGAGCTCCATGGCTTCTTCTACCTCTTTCTTCTCCCTTTTTGTATTTTCCATTTCTATGAGTAGCTAGGCCCCTGTGGGTGGGCTGTTTGGGGGAAATTATGTTACTTTGATACCATGTTGGGGTAAAATGACATGTAAACGTTGTAATTCCATTTTTTAATGATTATATTCTATTTGCATCTCATTCTCCATGGATTGCTTGCTGGTTTGTGTGTGGAATCACCTAGGAATTTAGGCAAATTGCTTATATGTGTGAATTTTTGAATTTGACCCTAGGTCCAATTCTTGGATCCCTAGGTTGCCTCCCATATTCCTACATCCTAATAAATCTCCCTAAACCTACGTGAGAGATCTAAGTTTCTAGATTAGGTAATTCTAGTGCAATTAGCATGGAGCCTTCTCAAGGCTAGAATGTGGGGGAATTGGGGTCCAAAACCCTAATCTCACCTCCCCATTACTACCCTCGGCCCCTAATTTCCCTAAGAATGCCTAATATAGAAACCTAGACTTGATTAGACTCTAATTGAATTGTACCTAATCCCTAACCCAATTGAGCCTTGTAAGGGTAGTAGGGGGTGTTAGGGACTAGTTCCCCTATGCACAACCTAGCATATCCATGGCCAGTTAGTAGCTTAGGTTAATTCATTAGACTCTAACTTTTTGTTTGGTTTGGATAATCTAAATAGAATCATAATGTTCATATGTCACCCCCTAACCTAAGTGATAAGTTCATACCCCTAAATAGCCCACACATCTCTTTACTGCTTGAAACCCTAGTTTTATGCTTGCTTAGCTTAATTAGTTCTTTCCTTGCTTAGTTAGCTTCTTGCTTTGCTCTTGTCTTGTTCATTCTAGCTTAGCTCTTTAATTGTGCTTTTGCTTCTCTCTTGCTTGCCTTAGTGTAACTTGCCTTTTCATACCTAGCTTAATCCTTTCCTTGCTTGCTTAGTCTTAATCTAACCTAGGGTTAACATAGATTTCATTCTCCCATTTGATTGCTTGCTTGTTCATAATAGTTTAACAATCAAATCAACCTTTAAACCCTTAACCCTAGTCTCCACAGTAGGAACCTAGCAAAACTAACCTAGCTCTAGCTCCCCCTCTTTTCCCTGTGGATCGACCCTGTACTTGCCACCTTCCTATACTATGATATGACCTCGTGCGCTTGCGAGTGTAGTGTTTTAGTAGACGTAGGTGTGTTAGTTTAGGTTTATAAATTTCGAAAGAAAAAATCCAATCACATGTGTTCCGACCTCGTGGGGCGCATCTAGTCGGGTCAAATCGGCTAGTGTGTTACACCTCTAGCAGAATCGCACCAACTAACATTAGGGTTTTAAGGCCCATTAAAGCTCATTCATGTACATGGAACTCCAAATTAAACCAATTACATGCAAATTTCATCATTTTCGATCTTAATGTATCTTTTTATGGTTAACAAGTTAATATCAACTTTAATCATCCTTAAAACCCTTCTTAATACATTAATCATCTCAAATTAGGGTTTCTTAATCATTAATGCATTAAAGTTTATAACTTTCACTACTTTTCGAATTTCAAGAGGAATTAGCTTCTAAATATATTTTTATTGGATTCCTTGCATTTTTCTAAGCAAGATTCATATTTTATACACATGCATTTGATCTACCAATAAAAAGATATGAATTTTGCATTATTTACTTACTTGGACCAATCACAGAGTGCCACGTCATCCTTTGCATGCAACGTAGCTCGTTTTGGAAACATAACGTAATGACTCTTTTACCCTTGTGTAAGTCATGGGTTCTTCAATCCGCGGAGGGGAAAATGGTCCAAAGCCTCTCCGCTCTTCTTCTTCCTCACGAAACCTAGCGATGTCGCCGGCTAGGTCTATCTGTAGGGGTGTGTCTCCCACCCCAAGATTGTGTAGTCGCCCATAGAGGTCCCTCGACCTCCGCCACCCTCTGCCGCACTCAAAATGGCCTCCAGCCAAGACCGAGTTGGTTGGGATCTGGAGCTTCGTGTTTGCTAACATCAACCCCTGCAGATGAGCTACAGGTGACTAGGGCAAGGATTCCCTCGAGTTTGCAACCTCACAGCTAACCGGCTTTAAAGGGGGGTGTCAAGACTCCCCTCGAACACCTTCTTTCACTCTTAGGGGTTACTCTATTCCCTATTGTTAGGGTTTTTATGAAAAGAACAAGGAGAAGAGAGAAAGGGATGTGTGGGATCTCCTTGGGCTCGACCCAGAGGTTCTACCCCTTATATAGGGGAGGGTATCCATGCCCCAAGGTGTTCATCCACGAGTTAATAAGTCCAACTCTCAAAAGGAAACATATTCCTTCATTGAGAAGCAATCTTCTCTCTCCTAATTATCCTTTTATTTTGTAATATTTGTATTTTCTCTTTCTTTTCATTCATTGCGGCTCTTTGGACCCCAAGAAACTCTAATATTTTGAATTCCTTTTTAGTGGACACTCATTATCCTTCTAGATGCATCTATATCCATTATTTCTCATTATCTTAATCATTTCTTTAGTAAAATATCTCTTTTTGAGGATTTCTCTTTATCTCTCTTTTTTATTTTCCTTATTGGAATTCCTTTTAACATTAGAAATCTTATGGATATGAAAATCCACCAAAGATAACTCAACCATACCTCTTTCCACTTATTTCCCATATTTTATCATTGTTTTCAATTTCTTTCTTAATAAAGAAATATTTAATTGATCTTTTCTTTTCTTATTGCATTATTTTTGCAACTTTGGACTCCTTGGAACTCAAGAGGCACGAAATCCAACTTTGGATAACATTCCTTTTCCTTCTAGAGGTTTATATATCTTTCTTTTCTCCATTTTCTTATTTACTCATTTAATAATGGAGTTTCCTTTGTCTTTTCCTTGTTATTGGGCCCAATAGCCAATAAAGCCCACAAAAAAACCAACAAGGCTATTGTAAACGAAATCCTTTTATTCAAGACAAATTATATCATTATTTGTTCAAATATGTTTCATATGAGAAATTACATTTCTCACCAAAAGAACCCAAAAATTTGGGTGGTAATATCCTTCCCCTCTTATAGGAATTTTGCCCCCAAAATTCCACCAGGCACACAAACA
The DNA here is from genome assembly GCA_963693085.1 of Alisma plantago-aquatica. Taxonomy (NCBI): domain Eukaryota; kingdom Viridiplantae; phylum Streptophyta; class Magnoliopsida; order Alismatales; family Alismataceae; genus Alisma; species Alisma plantago-aquatica. Next base: position 500,470,261 of record OY856413.1, read on the forward strand.
AATAGGATTAGCCTTTATTATGTCCATCATGTCTCTTATGTGGCTTCACCCTCTCCATGGTTCTCCCCAAAAACCTTCATCATCTCATATTCTTTCATCTGAGTTCTCTCTCACCTTGGTATATTGTACCCTCATAGGTGACTCAGTACATTTCATCTTCTCATAAAGCAGAATAGGTTCATGGCTCAGTACATGGCTTGGGTACCTCACATAGTGCTCTAGATCGGACTTATGGAACACATTATACATCATGTTATCCTAAGGGGTAAGTCTAAACACAACCATCTTCACCAATCCATCTCAAATGGACCCAAGCAGTCGGGACTCAGCACTCTTAGATATAACTTCGAGGGGTCGGATTTTCATATCACATACTCTCTCCCACAGTGAACTGCATGTCAGTCTGCTTTGCATCAGCTCATGACTCATGTCACCCCTGGGCTCTCTCTTAGCCATTGTACAATCAAAGTGACTTCATCTTCACACATTGTGGTTCTTTCGTGACCTTCGTGAGGTCCCTACACCAACATCATCTTAATGAAGTGGTGGCCGACACAACCTCCTTTACAGAGCTTCTTTACATCATGATATTGGCTATGGTGGTTATCATCACATCTTGTAGAGGACAAGAACTGTCTCTATGTATCACCCTAAACAAGCACACATGCTCTTGTCAAACCCACTAGTCTAGATTATACTAACCATTAGTTAGGGGAGATAAATTGTACTAACATCAAGTTTTTCTACTTCCACCTCATGGAAGTGAATCTTTAGGTTATAAAGAACTTTTGAACTCGCATCATGGTGTAGTTGAACCATCTCTCTCTCATATGTAATTCAACCGGATCCGTCCCTTGACAATATTCTTTCTTTCTCATGTCATCTAGGTAAGGCGATCTACCATAACCCATATTGCATCTTGACCTTCCTTGGTATAGGGGAGACTTACCACAACATCCATAGTGATCAACTCCCAATTCTACTCGGGGACTCGTCATCCTCTATACCAACTCAGTGGGTTACTGGTGTTCATCCTTCACCTCGTGACATGCATGGCGACAAGCCTCATGCATCTTTGTACACTTTTCATCTTAGCCATCAAAGTACCGCTACCACTTATTATCTTAGAAGTACCATGGTGCATGGTGGTCTTAAAATCATGATCTCCTGTATGTCATGATTCCTCAAGATAGATTCCTCGGAAACCCTAAACCACTCTAGTTGGGGTTTCATCACCTTCCTTTCCAGAGAAGTGCATCTGAGGTTCTAGAACCATCCTTTTATTGCATTAAGGCCTAGACTGGCTAACCAAATAACTACTAACTTAATCAACAATCTCGTTACATCTGAGTGTTAGCCAAAAATATCTCCTTTTTCAAACTTAGGGTTAACCTAACAGCCTCTTCTAACCTCTAGCTAACTAGGAAGCTACATCTCAACCACTTCACATCCTTATGTTGAAGACATACACCTCCATATATTTCACTTATCATCTCATCTCGGGCTTTAGGTCTATCTTGAACAAGAAAACTTAGAGCTCATCTTCTTGGTTATCAAACTCAACCTTGTATAACTCGCAGATTCCACATAGCTCATGATAAAAGCATCCTCACAAGATGACTACCTTAGTTCTCTTAATGTTTGTAAACCATGCACATATCGTTCACTCCACAAGGGTATGTTATCATCTCTGTCCTCATACCTCATAGCAACATTCCAACTCACATCATCTTTATCGTTGGTGTATGGCATGCGTACTTTCCTATCTCTCACTCCCATAACAAGAGGAAATAAGCATTTGGTGGCCGTCCAAACACAAAGTTCTTCCTGTTCCAAGAGTAGAGATGGTACATCTCACATTATCAGTACACCTTCAAAACTAAGTTGAAACATGCAACTTATGTCTCTACATCACAATCACCTCAATATCAAAGTTACTTCCATGGAAAACTGGTCTCGAACCTACTTGGGTCACCACACAATCCTTGGTCATCTCCTCTAGGTCTATAGGGTGTCGACACTTTTGGGGTCATCCCTCTTCCCTTATGCATCCAGAGAGTGCCATCCTCATCTACACTTTGGGTCCCATGAGTTCATGAAGCTGATCAATCTCCTAGCCCATGGCCCTCAGACAATGATAGTTGTTACCTCCTGACCCTATGCTCATGTACAACTAGGTAATTAGGCAACTCCTACTTCCATCAGTCTTATCCCTACCTGACCCTAGGATAGACTTAGGATTCTAACATAGTACATGTATAACTTAGAACCTTATCCAAGTCTCCATCATCTCTCTCTGCATTCCTGGGATGACTTTCATCCTTTCATAGGGGTCATGGCGACCTGCCTACCTTGGTCAGGCCCCATACCAGTTACCTCCATGGTAACACATCCACATGCACTTAAAGATGGTTATCTATTGGTCTACAGTTTCATTCTCATACTATGTACTTTACACTTAGCTTCACAAGATCCTATGAGACCTCCTTAGGTTACTTTAAAACCAACAGAAACTAGTATACACCCTACAAAATGGTCCCTCTCCTAGGATGGGAGGAAACTATCTCTTGATAACAACAAAGGTCACAAATTTCCTTATGTCTTGGGTTTACATCATGCTTAACCCTAGCAAGCTACTAAGGCACAAGCAGACCACCTACTAAACCATGCCAGGTCACACTTGTTCTCATCCTCAACATTGGACCAAGAACAAACCTTCCTATGTCACCAACTTAGCTTTGAGGGGTTCATCAAACATACCTTAAACTTAAGGGGATTCCCTTTCCTATAAACATGAGGAGTACCCTGCTCGAATCTATAAAAATTCAAATCTCATCATGAGCATTAGGTACACCACTTCCCCTCTTAGGCCTAGGAACCCTAGGTTCATTTTTCTGATGTCCAACTATCTGCTCAAGTTTTTAGCCACTAGCCAAGCATGTACAGGGTATGACATGCACTTCCCATGATCCATCCACTTGAACAACACTTCAGAGTGGAGTCCTCCTCAAGGACAACCAACTAGGTATAAGGCCTCACTACTGGTTACTTACACCTCCTCCGGGTCTAAGGAACTCTTCTTCCTATCTGTAACGACGGGTTATGGAGTTGCATGGCCCTACCCAAAGGTAGCCCAATCCATGACTCATGGTGACTTGATGGTCCTACCCCATTGGTAGCCATGTACTAAGTCATTCAATGACCTGATGGACCTACTCCATCGGTAGCCATGTACTAGGTCAATCTATTAAGCTACAGAGGGGACTAGGATCTAAGCTAGTAGGGACATATCTTAGATGATAGTCATATCCACATTATAATTTGCAAGAATTAAATGCAATCCAACATTTTAACTCATGCCATCGATAAAACCTCGAAAATCCTCAGGAAACTAATTCGAGATATTCATAGGTGTAACTACATACATGTTAAGCAGACTCATGTGCATGAATAATTCAAACGAGCAAGTAATCCAGAATCAAGAAAGCACACAATTCAGTCCTGAAATTACATTCAATTCCTCTTTATCAAAATCTATCCAAACCATCTTGCTACTTATGGTTTCTATTCCTTTTTTAGGGTTTCTTCCTCTTTTTAGGGTTTACTTTGCAATTAGGGTTTTACTTCCCTTTACTCTTTTAAACTCAAATTTTCTCATCTATCTTTCACGAAAGTTATTAAGGTTACCTTTTACAAACACATAACCTTAATTCCAGATTAATGCACAAATAACAATCAATTAGGTCCATTAAGCTTCTTTTACATTAAAGCTACCATTTTTATCCTTTTCAATCTATGACAAAGTTATTATGTTCGTTTATCATCAATTCATAGTTCATTATGCTCTAATACTCATATGAATGTTATTTATCATTAATTCTACCTTTTATCCACTAGGAAACCCTAATTTCCTCATTAAGGGTATTCAACCACAACTAGGAACTTTAATGCTCAAAATAGATTGGAATAATCATATCTTAACTTTATTCACAATTTTGAATAATTAAAGCCATTAAGAGTTGCATTTGCCAACATTAGGGTTTCAGGGCCCATTAAAGTATATTCATGCACATGAAACTCTAAATTAAGTAATTATATGCAAAGTTCATCCTTTTTGTTCCTAATGTTCCTTTTTATCATTAACAGGCTAATATCAACTTTAATCATCCATTAAACCCTATTAAATATATTAATCAACTCAAAATAGGGTTTCTTAAGCTTTAATTCATTAAAGTTGATAACTTACACTATTTTTCAAATTTCAAGAGGAATCAGGCTTCAATTATATTTTAATGGATTCCACTCATTTTTCTAAGCAACTTTCATATTTTATGTGTGCTAATCCGAGCTACCGATTATTAGATATGAATTTTGCAAACGTTACCTTTTTGGACCAACCAGAAGCCACCACGTCACCTCATGCATGCAACACGGCTCGCTTGAGTTTATAACCAAATTACGATCTTTCCCCCATTTAATTCAATCTTCTCTTCAGCCTGTGGAGGGGCAAATTTGTCCAACGCATGCAGATCATCTTCTACCTCGGGTAACCTAGCATCAATGTCGATCTACAGTGGATTGCAGGCGCGTCCTCTCTCCTCCAGGGCCCGATGGCTACCGTCGATACCTTCCCTAGCTCCGCCACACCCCGCCGCCGTTGGGGCGCTACCTATCTCACAACCAACATGGCTAGTTTGAGCTTGGGGAGAGCTGCAACCCACGGCCGTGTTGCAACTGTGCGGCTACTACTGTAGGTGATCATGCGTGGGTTGGAGGCTGGGAAGGATGGCCGACCTTCCGCGGTTGGTCGTGGATGTTTCCAGCCTCAAGCAAGACCATAAACACCTCCATTCACTCCAAGGATAGGACCTTACCTTTAAGGTTAGGGTTTTGACGAAGAAGATGAAGAAGGGAGATATAGTTGTGTGGAATCCCTCTGGACTCGACCCCAAGTCTTCCCCTTATATAGGGGAGATTCAATGAAGCCCTAGGATGGCTTTCCCACAAAGAAATGAATTCCCTCTTCTAATAGGAATCACATTCCTTCAAGGAGAAGTATTCTTCTCTCTCCTCATAACCTCTTTGATATTCTTATTCTTGAATAGTTAGGAATTCGAAATTCCTCTCATTTATTCTCTTTATTCTTTCTTTTTAAACCATTGGCACGAATTTCTATTTTCCTTTAGTAGAAACTATTTCCTCTTTAACAATACCACATAATCCATTAATAATGTATTCACATTATATTATTATTGTGTTTTATAGGTATTTTCTCTTTCCTCTTTCTTCATTGGGACTCCTTGGATCCCAAGAAACTCTATTATTTCGAAATCCTTTTTATTTGATACTCATTATCCTTCTAAATGCATCTAAATGCATTATCCTTCATTATCTTGTTTTATTCTTATTAAAATATTTCTTTTTGAGGATTTCTCTTTATTTCTCTTTTATTTTCCTCATTGGTATTCCTTTTATCATTAGGAATCCTTGGGATACGAAACTCCACCAAGGCTAACTCAATTATACCTCTTTCCACTTATTTTCCACATTTTACCATTGTTTTCAATTTCTTTCTTAATAAAGAAATACTTAATTGATCTTTTCTTTTCTTAGTGCATTATCTTTACAACTTTGGACTCCTTGGGACCCAAGGAACCCATGTGGCACAAAATCCACCTTTGGATTAAGTTCTTTTTCCTTCTAGAGGTTTCCACACCTTTCTTTTCTCAAAAACTCAATTATTCATTTACTAATTGAATTTCCTTGTTATTGGGCCCAATAGCCAATAAAGCCCACAACACAATCATCAAGGCTATTGTGAACGAAATCCATTTATTCAAAACAAATTATATCATTATTTGTTCCAATATCTTTAATATGAGAAATTACATTTCTCACCAAAGGAACCCAAAAATTGGGGTTGTAACACTATCCCTAGAAAGTAAACACCCATATCATCTGCACATAGGTACTAGCAACCTCATCCTCTCTCTAGGGTTTGGTTCCTCTAAAGACAACCAAGATACCATCAGCCTCTAGGGATCAAGCACGAGGCAACCGCTATCATCCACTTAGGTCACACCATCCTCAACTCCCATTGTTCCTCATATCTCAGAGTTTAAGCTTCCAACCTTCTTGCTTGGGTCCTACTCTCTCTCTCTAGAGCTATCAAATAGCCACACTACCAAAGGTCCTCTCTTCATGAAGGTGGATCAAGCTCACAAGCATACCCCTACATGGGTGAAGTCTATGTTCAAACTTATGTTCTCTCAAGATTATCCATAGCCCCTTTATGCTTATCTCATAAGCTATCCAACATACTCTACTAGACAGTGTTTTAGCCTACTGTCAGCACTCCTGACGTACTCTGGGTGCATACTATGCCATACTTGCATAAGCCCATAGGGTTTCTATAGGTTCTTCACTAACCTCATCATTGATGGAGCTATCCTTCGTTCTAACATGCACGACCCTTTCCAGGGTTGGGTCGCCAAAGGTACTAGGTCTTTCAACCTCACATGGCTTATAACGTCATGGGCATCCAAAAGCATGTCCACATACCTGGTCTATCATGACATCTAACTCATCATGCCATCTCTCTCTAACCACCACTTAGGGTTAGGGTTAGCATCATCCTCAAAGGATGTTCCAGGTCTCTACTTATAATGGAGGTCTCTACCTCCAAGACTAACTCCCTCTATTCATCCTCATGACAAGAAGGTTTAGCCTCAGGTCTCTCCTGAGGGCATGACAACTCATGTCATACGACCTAAGCATGCATCTATTCTTTAGTTTACGCTTAAACTATTAAGCTTATGTTCATGACATATTATTTACATGCTTTTCATTAATTTGGTGGAGGATTCCTTAAACCTTATCAACTTTACCCATACCATGAGAGGGTGAAGAAGAGAGAGAAAACCCTAATCCTTAAAATCCTTAACAACATTTGAGTTGAGAAGGGATGAATAAGATGAGAGAGTCCTAAAGGTATCTTATTTCGAGTCAAATCTTGAGACATTGGCCAGGCAGTCACACAAATCTGGGAGTCCTCATATTCCAACTAGCGGTGCGGAGGAAAATATTGCCAGCCCCCAGATGTGATCCTTTTCTAGACACCTCTGTCTTTCAGAAAATCCTCTAATAACTCCCTCAGTTATATGGAATTTGTAAAATTCAATAATTATTAAAGATTAAATGAGGAACCTATGCTCTAATACCAAATGTAATGACCCCGCCTCCTGATAACCCCCAATTAAGGGAGACCCAAAGGTCAGAGTCGTTATCCAAATTAATAGGATCAAACGTTCGACAAATAATTAGTAATAATTATAAAATTCTACCAAACTATATTGAAAGCTGGAATAAAATAAAACTTTGCATACCTTTTTCAAAAACTTGGATATCTAACTTCTATCCACATCTGGACTCTATTCTAACTACTCCTCCTTGCACTTTATTTCTTAATTTCACAATATGCCACTTTACTATTTGTCCTTTTCAATTTGTACCTAAAACGCTGAAAAACAAAACGTCGGTCAGCATATAGGAATATGCCGGTATATGGGGACAACCAAAATTTCGCAGATATGTCTAACAATCTAAATATCACAATCAAGTTAATTAACAAGCCAAATTACGCTTTCAATGTGACATTCTCCACCGCTTTTTCCCTAACCCTGGCATACCCACCTTAGGGTTTCTCTTTTGCCAATAAATGAAGGCCACCTTCTCAATCTCGAGCTTGGTTCCTGGGGTCACCACTCAAAGTGCCCATTAGTCATTCTATAAAGACCACCTTCTCAATCCCGAGCTTGGTGTCTGGGGTCACCACTCATGGTGCCCATGGGTATTCCCTCCTGGGCTTGACCTTTTGGCATCATCCATCAGGGTGGCATGTAGGTGCGAGAATACACACTTCTATTATTGTTGTGATAATCATAGTGACTTTATGATTTGCAAGTATGAACATCCAAACTGATAAGTTGCATTCAATGCGATGAATCATCCGGGAAACTCTTCGGGAAACTAATGTGATGAACCATAATTAACCACATACATGTCAGGCTGATTTGAGATAGAATTAATCTAATCAATGCAAGAAATCCAATAGGCAAGCAAGCACACAAAGAGATCCTGAAATATGCGTACAATTTCCTATCATTGATCATGCCAACAAGATCTATTAAACCTAGCTCGCTTCCTAGGGTTTCTAGTCCACTTTTAAGGTTTCTATTGCAATTAGGGTTCCTCTTCATTTTTACTCTTTTAAACCCTAATTTTATACAATTACTCACAAACCCTAATTATCTCATCTATTCTTCATGAAATATATTAAGGTTACCTTTTAACAACATATAACCTTAATTTCAGATTAAAGGCACAATTAACCATCAATTAAGTCCATTATGCTCTTTTACATTAAAACTACCATTTTTATCCTTTTAATTCAAGACAAGATCATTAGGCCTAATTATCATCTTTGGTTCCTTCCAGATTAACAACTCATAGTTCATTATGATCTAATTCACATATGAACTCTATTTATCATTAATTCCACCTTAATCCATTAGAAAACCCTAATTACCATATTAAGGGTATTTATTCACAATTAGGAACTCTTATACTCGAAATAGCTTAGAACCATCATATCTCAGCTTATTCAAGAATTTGGACAATTAAAGCCATTAAAAGTCACAATGACTAACATTAGGGTTTCAAGGCCCATTAAAGCTCCTTCATGTACATGAAACTCTAAATTAAACCAATTACATGCAAAGTTCATCCTTTTCGATCTTAATGTATCTTTTTATGGTTAACATGTTAATATTTTTTTTTGATAAAGGGCGCCCGCCATTTTATTAAGTGATCAAATCGTTTGCAGCTAGTACAAGGATCTGATCCTCAAAACCCTCCCTAACACAGTGAGGTTTAACAAAATTACAGGAAAAAGAAGCCAAGGCATGTGCTACTCTATTGCCTTGCCTCCTAACAAACAGAAAATTAAAAGACAGGAAACTAAAAGACAGGTCTCTGATGTCACTGATGATAGCCTCCTCGTAGTTGCGTCCGCCCTTCCCCATTTTAACTTCTTCCACCAACAGTAGGCAGTCTGTCTCCACCACTATGTCCATGTAGCCTTCCCGAAGAGCAAGCCGCATGTCGTGTAAAATAGTTGTACCCTCCGCACTAAGCACTGAGTACGCCTTCTCTATCCGACACTGGAAGGTCCACAAAAGCTGTCCGTGCTCAACCCTAATGGCTGCGCCGCAACCATTGTCATTTGCCATGGTGAAAGATGCATCAGTATTAATCTTCACACTGCCCGGTGGTGGCCACTGCCATGTCACTGGTCCATGCACCGCTTCTGAGTGTGACATCGCCTTGTGATAACGAGCATAGTCTTCCACCAAGTCGATAAAGCTAGCCGCAAGTCCCGGGAGATAAGGCAGGTGGTCGTCAAAAAGAGCCTTGTTTCTTGCTGTCCATGCCACCCACAAGAGAGTGGCTCCCTCATCTCTGCGCCACTCGTCCCCCTCCTCAAGCAAAATCTTCACAAAGCTCCCCACATCATGTGCCTCCACCTGCCCTGTCCAATCGAATGCGCCCGTGACCCAAATCTGCCTAGCCTGAGCACAATGTAGTAAAGCATGGGAAGTGTCCTCTCTCTGGGCGCAATGTTGGCATCTGTCATCCTGTGTCACCTGCTTCCGCATAAGTTCTGCCTTGGTGGGGAGGATGTTCCTAACAACTCTCCATACAAAGTGTCTCAGTTTTGGTGGCCATCTCTGTTTCCAAAGTTTCTTCCATAAATCTGTGTCCGCACCCTCTACTAAGTCTGCTCCCACCCGCAGAAGGAAGTAAGCACTACGGACTGAGAAAGTACCATTACTCTCCTTCTCCCAGAACAGAATATCTTCTCTAATGCGCTGTGATAGGGGAATGTTGAGAACTCTCCTGGCTATGTGTGTAGGGAAACACTCCTCCACCACCTCCGTATTCCACCTCCTCTGCCCCCCATGCATCAAATCACTCACTGTCCTGTACTCCACCAGTCCCTGTATCAAATACCTATGCAACGTGCCACTAAGCTGCGGGATCCACCTATCCCTGTAGATGTTTATTCTTTCCCCGTTCCCCACCCGCCAAATAAAGCCACTCTTCACCTGCTGCAAAGCCCCCCAAATACTCCGCCAGGTTTAACTAGGATTCCCCCCCAACTCCACGTGCAAGATAGATGAGGACCTAAAGTATTTCGCCTTCAGTATACGCTCTGCCAGGGAGTCGTCGTGTACTGCCAACCTCCACCCTTGTTTAGCTAGTAGCGCAAGGTTGAAGGCTTTCAGATCCCGGAAACCCATTCCCCCACAATCCTTGGGCCTGCAAAGTCTCTCCCAGCTCATCTAGTGAATCTTCCTTTCCCCTTCCTTTGACCCCCACCAAAACCTCGCCATCATTGCATGAATATCATCAATAAGACCTTCGGGAAGCTTGAAGATTCTCATAAGATACGTCGGAATAGCTTGGATGACCGCCTTAATCAACACCTCCTTGCCTGGCCTAGAGAGAAGTTGTTCCTTCCATCCCAATAATTTTTTCCACACTCTATCTTTTATCGCAGTGAACATAAGCTTCTTTGATCTCCCAACCACCATAGGAAGTCCAAGATACTTTTCATGTTTGTCCACCTCCCTCACTTGCAACCAATTTTTGATCAACTCAAGTCTCTCTCCAGTGACGTTCGCACTGAAGGACACCTCTGTCTTCTCATAATTGATTTTCTGCCCAGATGCCCTCTCATATTGGCTGAAAATATCAGCTAAAGCGGAGCATTCTTCTGAGGTAGCCCTTGTGAACACAATGCTACCATCTGCAAAAAATAGGTGAGTGACCCGTGGTGCCCGTCTACAAATTTTCGTCCCATGGATTTTGTGTTCCTGTGCTGCTTTATACAAAGAAAAGGACAGTGCTTCAGCGCAAAAAAGAAAAAGGTAGGGGGATAAAGGATCACCTTGGCGAAGACCTCGAGATGGATTTGAAGATCCCCTCCTGCTGCCATTGACGATGAACTTGTGGGAAATACTAGTAACACACTCCATCACTTTGGACCTCTAGATATCCGACACTCCCATCCTCCTCATGACCTTATCCAAAAAAATCCACTCGACCCTATCATACGCCTTGCTCATATCCAACTTAAGAGCCATCAACCCTTCTTTCCCCTTGTTCCGATGCTTCATGGTGTTAAAGGTTTCATAAGCTACCAGGGCATTGTCCGTGATCATCCTTCCTCCTATAAAAGCACTTTGATTCTCAGAAATCATGTCATGCAACCACGGCTTGATTCTATTTGCCAGAACCTTAGTGATGATTTTGTAAGATACATTGCAAAGGCTAATTGGTCGATACTCCGATAACCGTACTGGGCTGTTTGTCTTAGGAATGAGCACAATATCCGTCTTATTAACATCTGATAAACTCACATCCCCTGCCCACCATTTAGAGATAAAGGATAACAGGCTGTTTTTAACAATCTTCCAGAATTTCTGATAAAAAATAGCTTTCATTCCGTCTGGGCCCAGGGCCTTGTTGGTGTGCATTTGTTGTAGCACCTTCCATACCTCCGCCTCTGTGGGAATACACTCTAAATCTGGAAGAGCGGCCTCCGACACCACTCGTGGAAGCCCCTCTAAAACCTCGTCCATCCCTGAAGGGTTTGAGCTAGTAAAGAGGGAGTTGAAATAGTTTGAAATAATTTTAGCAATAGCCTCCGGCTCCGTGTGCCAACTGCCATCGTCCTTAAAGAGACCACCTATGGTATTCCTTCGCTTTCTTTGGCTGGCCTTATGATGGAAGTATTTAGTATTCTTGTCCCCATCTTTCATTTCATTTGTTCTGGCTCTGGAGAACCAATAGCTCTCCTCCAACCGTTGAAGTTCATGCAATTCTCTGGCTAGCGCCTCACATTCCTGTAACATGTCATGAGAGGGTGGTCGGTTTTGAACTTTGGTGAGCCTCTTTTCAGTCTTTAGTATCCTCCTTTTTATATTACCAATTTTTTCTGCCGCCCAACCTGCCAACGTTTCCGCACATATCATTGTCTGCCCTGGGAGACCCTCCGCTTGATTGATGTCCCATGCCTGTGTGACCACCTCCTTGCACTCTGGTGAAGAAAGCCAGAAGGTTTCAAACCTAAACCATTTCCCCAGCTGCCTCTCCCCCTATTTTTTGCGTTCCGCCCACAAAAGAATTTGCCCATGATCGGAATTATGAATGTGAAAGTTTGTCACTTTTCTGATATTGAAGATGTCACACCATTTCCTATCCACCAAAAATCTGTCCAATCTTTCCATAATAAGATTGTCTGCATGCAAGCCACATTTCCACGTGAACTTATTCCCAGAAGAACCCAAATCCATCAGCTGGCACCTGTCAATAGCCTCCCTGAAATTGTGTATCTGCCATTCCCTCCTTGGTTGCCCTCCTTTCTTCTCCATGTGAGACAAGATTTCATTGAAGTCCCCACCTAGCACAATGGGCCATCTAGCCTGGTCACAGATGTCCTGCATTAGCTGCCACATACGATGGCGTTCATTTGTATCTGCCCAACCATAGATGCCGACAAAGTAGAAATACTCTGGACTGCCCTCCACTCCCACCACCGCACTGATGTGATGATCTGAAAAGGACTTCACCTCTACCTCGTCCCCCCTCCACCATAGACCCAGACCCCCCGCCCTTCCTCTACTATCAACTCTGAACCCCGAGTTGTACCCACACTTCCTCCTCACTGCCTCCTGATTACTAGCTCTACACATAGTCTCCATTACAAAGACTACATCGGGCATCTCTCTCCAACACCTCCTCCTAAGAGAGTTTACCGTCCCGGGCCTGCCCAAGCCCTGGACGTTCCAACATAAAGTTTTCATTGCCCTTCACGGGCCTGTTCATCCCCAGTGCCCACTACTGAAAGAATTAGAGGTGTTTCCTGAGCCTCCCTCCTCAAACGCTTGCCCCCTATTCCCCATTCTCCTTCTGCCTCCTCCTGCGGTTCCTCAGCCCCCATCCTTCCCCTTTTCCCCCCGACATACCCTGCAGATTTGGCCTTGCCTTCCTCCTCCTGTACCCCCTGACATGAACCCAACCTTGTATACCTCCTCACTCTCCTTCCCTTTTCCCCCTATATTCGTCCGTTGTCTTCCTTGTATCCTTTCCACAAGGACCCCTAGCTGACCTTGGGCAAACCTTTCCTCATCTGTCGTGTTCCCACCGTCAAGAATCTGCTCGTGGCATGTCCCCTTGGAGCTTGCTCCCCTTTGCCCCTGTAAGAGTTGTTCTCTTACTGCAAAATGCCCGTCCGTCTGGTTTGGGTTGTCCCTGGGTGATGCTGCTCTCCCTGCATCAGCTGAGACCCATCCATGTCCACGATAGGTGGACGTGCTTCTGCATGCATCCGCCCGTGCCCCGCATTGTTGCCTCCCCTTCCTTCGCCCCGCCCTATCTCAATAGTGGCATGGATGTCACCCATCTGGGTTTGAGCGTGTCTCTCCCATGTTGTGCTGGCGCCCGACCCTCCCTCATTGCCGAGATGCCCATCCCCCTCTTGACGCGAGTTCATCTTCGTCCCTTCCTGTAAACGTTTGTTGAGGTTCCCACGTTCTGCGTCTCTCCCAGCGGCGCCCACGCCCTTCTCATCGCTGACCTTCCGCTTAGCAAAAACTTACTCCAAGACCTCCATCACGATGGATTCCCCGGTCTCCCCCTCCTCCTCCACTCCCTCCTTGCCGCACTGGTGCATGCTGTGTCATCCACTGTCCTCCCCATTGCCTTTTCGTCTACTTCCCGCAGCCGTCTTCGATCCTGATGGCTTGGAGACAAACCGGAGTGCTGTGGATGCACTATCTCTGCCCAGTAGCTCTTCTGTTAACGATATTTTCCAACGCTTCGTCGGCGACGCCTTGACCCATGGTCCCCACCTCTGCGGAGCCAGACCATCATCGTCCTCCTCTTCTTCATCCCTGTAATCTTTTTCTAGGTGCCCTATAACTCCACAAAAATAGCAGAAGGTCGGCATCCTCTCGTACATGATCTCCACCTCCACTACCTTCCCCTCCCTATCCCGTATCTTCTGTTTCTGTCAGATCAGTTTGGTAACATCGATCTCGACTCATGCCCGGCATGACGCGCCCCAGCCTAGGTCGCGCCTATCCACCGCGCTCACCCAGCCGATCTTCCCCGCCACCGCTTTGATCGCCTCCTCCGACCTGTACCTGAGCGGTACGCTGTAAAGATGGATCCAAAATTGTCTTGAATTGAGGATCATCTCCGTCGGTGTATCCTCTGGCCTGATATCCTTCACCACAAGCAAGTGGTTGTCAAAATTCCACGGCCCCTCCGTAAGCACTTTTTCCTTGTCCTTCCAATGCAAGAATTGAATCACGAACAAATTACTGGAGATCTGCCGGAATCCCGCTTCCTTCCGCAGTGCCCATGCGCTGACCATGGTGCGTTTAAAGGCTGGGAAATTGTATGGCCTCTTCGTCAATAGCCATCCAACCAGGGCAAGTTCAATGTGTTCATTCTCTTCTCCTACGATTGTGTCCTTTAGGTTGAGTATATCTGTCTCCTCCTCTTCCCTAACTCTGAGAGATGCGTAGCGTTCCACAAGCTCGTCCGCCATGGAACGGAGGGTACCTGCAAAGTGCAAGAGGTATCGCCTCGGTGGCGAGGGAAACCCTGAATCGCCGGCATCGCCCAGAGAACCCTAGGAGACGCGCGTGACCAGGGAGTCGGTTAACATGTTAATATCAACTTTAATCATCCATAAAACCCTTCTTAATACATTAATCATCTCAAATTAGGGTTTCTTAATCATTAATGCATCAAAGTTGATAACTTTCACTACTTTTCGAATTTCAAGAGGAATTAGCTTCTAAATCTATTTTTACTGGATTCCTCGCATTTTTCTGAGCAAGATTCATATTTTATATGCATCCATACGAGCTACCAATAAAAAGATATGAATTTTGCATTATTTACTTACTTGGACCAATCACTGAGTGCCACATCATCCTTTACACGCAACGTAGCTCGTTTTGGAAACATAATGTAATGACTCTTTTACCCTTGCGTAAGTCATGGGTTCTTCAATCCGCGGAGGGGAAAAATGGTCCAAAGCCTCTATACTCTTCTTCTTCCTCGCTAAACCTAGAGATGTCATCGACTAGGTCTATCTACGGGGGTGTGTCTCCCGCCCCAAGGTTGTGTGGTTGCCCATAGAGGTCCCTCAACCTTCACCACCCTCCACCACACTCAGAACAGCCTCCAGCCAAGACCGAGTCGGCTGGGATCTGGAGATTCGTGTCTGCTAACATCATCCCCCTATAGATGAGTTGTAGGTGACCAGGGTGAGGATTCCCTCGAGCTGGCAACCTCATAGCTATCTGGCTTTGAAGGGGGGTGTCAGGACTCCCCTCGAACACCTTCCGTCGCTCTTAGGGGTCACTATATTCCCTGTTGTTAGGGTTTGTATGTAAAGAACAAGGAGAAGAGAGAAAGGGATGTGTGGGATCTCCTTGGGCTCGACCCAGAGGTTCTACCCCTTATATAGGGGAAGGTATCCACACCCCAAGGTGTTCATCCACAAGTTAATAATTCCAACTCTCAAAAGGAAACATATTCCTTCATTGAGAAGCAATCTTCTCTCTCTTAATTATCCTTTTATTTTGTATTATTTGTATTTTATCTTTCTTTTTATTCATTAGGTCTCCTTGGACCCCAAGAAACTCTAATATTTTGAATTCCTTTTTAGTGGATACTCATTATCCTGCTTGATGCATCTATATCCATTATTTCTCATTATCTTATTCATTTCTTTAGTAAAATATATCTTCTCGAGGATTTCTCTTTATCTCTTTTTTTAATTTTCCTTATTGGAATTTCTTTTAACATTAGAAATCTTATGGATACGAAAATCCACCAAAGATAACTCAATCATACCTCTTTCCACTTATTTCCCATATTTTATCATTGTTTTCAATTTCTTTCTTAATAAAGAAACATTTAATTGATCTTTTCTTTTCTTATTGCATTATTTTTGCTACTTTGGACTCCTTGGAAATGAAGGAACCCAAGAGGCACGAAATCCAACTTTGGATAACATTCCTTTGCCTTCTAGAGGTTTCTACATCTTTCTTTTCTCCATTTTCTTATTTACTCATTTAATAATTGAGTTTCCTTTGTCTTTTCCTTGTTATTGGGCCCAATAGCCAATAAAGCCCACAAAACAACCAACAAGGCTATTGTAAACGAAATCCTTTTATTAAAAACAAATTATATCATTATTTGTTCAAATATCTTTAATAGGAGAAATTATATTTCTCACCAAAAGAACCCAAAAATTGGGGTTGTAACAACAAACCATTCCTCAACATATTGATACCTTGTGAATTGTATAGATATACATGAATTAACAATTGCAATTTCTCCCCCTCAATTCATGCTTACCTTAATTTATCTATTCCTTCACTTGTATGTTTTGTGTCTTCCAAAAGGAAAAGTAACCATAGCACATATATGTTCTTGAGTCCTCTTACAAGTCAAATGATATTTCTAAAAAATAGACTAGAAAAGGATAACAATACAATATGATTGAGCTCACTTCTCCCCCTTTGTCATATCAAAAAGTAGGGGTGTATAAGAGCTAAGAAAGACATTTCTTATCCATAGGAAAAAACTACACAAGCAACCATTATAGCAAGCACCAAAATAGACAAGTTAGAGAGAATAAGCATGCTAGAGTCATTATAAAAATATGGAATAACGTATGAAGAACTCATAAGATAAGGCCAAGCATAGAGTTAAGGTACACATAGTCATATTACAAGACTAGATATGTCCTCTCTAGATGAAAACTACAAAATGGAAAAAAATAACAAGATATGAAAATAGTATGCCTCTAATACAGTGGCAAATGTTCATTACATAAAAGCCTGCAAAAAGATATATATATGAGAATCCTATAGATTAATAACTAAAAATATATGGAATCTATGTCAACAACCTCATCGGTATCATCATATGGCTGGTAGTCCTCATCTCCATCTAAAGGTGCATCTGGAGTAACATGTACAGCCTCACCATCATCTTCATCATTAGATCCATCATCACCATTAGCAGCATCATCTTCACCACCATCAGCTTCATTATCATCCTGCTCATCAACCATTTCAGTGTTCTCATCAAAACCAAAAGACAGAGGACTGGGCCACATGTGGTTTTGCTCTGCCCAGGTGATGCCACACTTGAGTGAGCCTTTGCTTTCTATAGAAACCCAATCATAGCTAGCAAGGAAGGTAACAACATGTCCAACTGGAAGAGTAAGAACTTGAGAGGTAGTAGGATGAGAGGAATAAGGGGTAGGTCCACCTGTAGAGGTAGGGGGTATAGCAGAAGTAGCTGGTGGAGGGGTTAGGTAGAACTAATTGTATGCATAGGAAGCATAGTCAGCACTTGGGTAGGGCTGGTAGGTAGGGTAGGAATGGATGTAAGATAAGTTCATGTTCAACATGATTTGAAATAAATCATGATGGATGTGGTCATGTACATGGAGGTTCTAGGCATGTTGGTGTATCATGTACCCCATCAAGGTTTTATTAGATACTGAAAATGAGGCACGTTCAAGACTAGGAGGAGGTGGAGGAGCCTAGGTGGAGGTTGAGGTGGAAGCACCACATGTGGTAGAGGGGGTAGGATGGAAAGACTTCTTGATAGTGGGTTCACTAATGTAAACAATCTACTATCTTTGTAGACAAGATCATGGAAAAGGGATTTCTCATAATAGTGAGTGAACACACCTCAAATCAAGTTGGGATAGGGTCAATACTACTAGTGTTTTTCCCTGGGTCAAAAGTGGTCATGTGGTGAAGAATGTAACATACCCATTGGAATCCAAAATCATCCAGGAGATAGTACATTTACACAATAGTGTTCTCTATAATATCCATTTAATTTTTCCTTGGGTGGAAATTACAGTTGACTACTAATGCAATGAAGCGAGTCTTGATGTTGAGGGAAGAAGAATGAAGGATGGATTTCTTCTTATAGGGAACATCAGGTTTCTTGAAAAACTTGTGGATGTCAGGGAGGGTAAGCTCAGGTTCAAAGATTTTGTAGAACTTCTCGAGGTCAAGCAGGTCAAGATACTTATGATAGGAGGACATCCATGTGTTTGCGAAGTCAGTTCCATTGAAATAGGAATTCAATGAATCCTTAGAGATGGTAATATTGGTATCCGCAATCATTGAGGTCAAGATAACTTAGGTATTAGGAGGTGGCACAAGGGTAGTGTAGTTCCACATGATGTTAGCAAATAATTGGTGGACCGCTTTTTTTCTAGACATAGAATTAGTGTAGAACAATCGCTTTATACACAAAGCACAAAGATGATGAACTTAGAAAACAACAACAACTTCCTTTATCAAGGCACTATTGGATTCAAGCAAAGCACGAAAAGGAAAATGATTTCTAGGAAGAACCTCCTTTTACCTATTCACTACTTGAGTGGAGAAGAATGAGGTGCCATCAAAGTACATATGCCTTAGAGCCGTGGAGGTCGAATGTACCCCAGTTGGTATAGTGTGTTTCCATCAATTTGATGCCATGGATGTCGATGAAGATGAAATGGACTTAAAGCAACAGAGATGGCAAGAGTTGCGGGCCGCCTAAGGTGCTACATCAAGGTAGGAAGGGGATAGTACATGTGATATGGGGATATAAAGAGTATAGGAGAGCTTTAGGTAGCCCTAGGGTTTAAGGATGAATAAGAAGAAGTGGCTATCAATCGACTTTCTCTAGTTCAGAGGGAGAAAAGTTAGTCGACACCTTAATATATCTTCATCCCAACATTTTTATCACTTGAGTTTTGGGTTTGGGAAACTTAGATGGCATTGCAATTTTGTTTAGTCCTTCACTTGTTGTTGGTCGAGTTTCTCCCAGAACAAACTCAATCGACATGTTAGTCTATCCAAAAGCTGAGAAATTTAATTCTAAACCACTATAGTGTTGTATAGTTTATTTTTATAGCCTATCATATATTTTGAACATATTGAGGCACATTCTACTTGTCATTGGCTACTATTTTGTGGTAATACATGTGTTTGTGAAAAATAGCCAAACACAAACAAAAGAAGGCATTAAAATGAAGCAATTACAGCATTATCATGTAAGAAATGAGAAATATATGAGCAAGAATATATAGTTATAGATCATCTAGCTAGAAGGCATGTCAATATCATCCAGAGAAATAATAAGCAATTTTTATCTAACAAAGGTAAATTGCTCTCTAGCTAGAGGTTTGTGAAAATTTCCGCAGGTTGATTTTCCATGTCTACATGCTTGACATAAATATCCTTTTTGGCAATGTGGTCATGAAGGAAGTGATGGCAGACCTCTATATGTTTGGGTCTACTATGCAATATAGGATTGTAAGAAAGATTGATTGCACTAGTATTATCACAATAGATAGGAGAAGCATCAAAATGAATGTTAAAGTCTTAGATCATTTTCTCCATCCATATGACTTGGTCACATCAACTCCCAGCTGCATTGTATTTTGCCTCGATAGTCAAAAGAGCCATTGTGTTTTATTTCTTAGAGAACCAAGAATGGTCCTAGGAAGAAGAAAGTGCCACTTGTACACTTTCTATCAACTAAATACCATGTATAATCCACATCACTATAATAAGTAAGAGTAAAGTCCCTTGACTTGGGATACCATAGTCCAAAATTTTGGGTTTTTGCTAGATACCTCAAAATCTTCTTAACTGCTATAAGGTGGGATTTTCTAGGAATTGATTGAAATCTAGCACACAAACCAACACTAAACATAGTATCATGTCTAGAGGTAGTTAAATAAAGTAATCTACCAATCATACCTATATAGATCTTCTCATCCACTTTCTCACCTTCCTCAACTCTATCAAGTGTGGCAGTCTTTGACAAAGGGGTGTCCATCGGCTTGGTGTTCTCCATTCCAAAGCACTTATGAAGTTCACTTGTATACTTTCATTATTTGATGAAGTTTCCTTCCTTTGTTTGTTTGATTTGAAATCCAAGGAATAAAGTAAGCTTCCCCATCATATTCATGTTCAACTCACTCTACATAAGAGAACTAAACTCCTTACAAAGATCAAAATCAGTTCTGCTAAAAATGATATCATCAACATAAATTTGAATGATCAAAAAGTTGCTAGAAGTGTGCTTTAGAAAGAGGGTAGAATCAACTTTGCCCATGATATATCCCTTGTCTAGAAGAAAGTTCTTTAATTTTTCATACAAAGCTCTAGGGGCTTGCTGAGTCCGTAGAGATCTTTTTTCAAAAAATAAACATGGTTAGAAAGCTTATCATGTTCAAAGCTGGGAGGTTGAGACACATAGACATCCTCCTCAATTATACTATTAAAAAACAACTTTTAACATACATTTGGTAAAGCAAGAAATTCTTATAGACAAGAAAGGAAAGTAACATTCTAATAGTTTCAAGTCTAGCAATAGGAGCATAAGTTTCATCAAAATTATTATCTTCTTGATGATTGTAGCCTTGAGAAACTAACCTTTTTTTGTTCCTTACCACATTTCCACTTTCGTATAGCTTGTTATGGTAGACTCACTTGGTGCCAATGATCTTCTTATCATTTGGTCTTGGCACTAAAGTTGTAGAGAACCCGCTTCTCGATAACCCCCAATCAAGGGAGACCAAGAGGTCAGAGGCATTATCCTAAATACAGGATCAATGGTTTAACAATTAATCCGAAATAATTATCAAATTATATGAAAACTAAACTTGAAAGCTAGAATAAAATTAAACTTTTCCATACCTTGCCAAAATAGGATCTAAGACTTCTATCCGCAATAGAAATCTAACTATCTAATCCTCCCTGGAAAAGTTAACTTTATCTTCACATGTTTCGTTTTACTGTTTATCCATTTTTGTATAATACCTAAAACACTCACAAACAAAATGTCGGTCAGCATAAATGAATATGCCGGTATGTGGGGACAAACAAAACATTGCACATAAGATCTAACAACATAATCACATCAATTAGTTATTAACAATGCAAAATTACATTTTCAGTATGACTCCTCAACCACTTTTACCACCTCTGGGATACCCTCTCTAGGGTTAAGTCCTTGCAAGTGACTTTAAGGCTACCTTCTCCATCCTGAGCTTGGTACCTGGGGTCACCTCTCTGGGTGCCCTGTGGTCTTCCCTCTAGGGCTTGACCACCTTGACCTTCCCTCCAGGGCTTGGCCCATTATCTTACATCCAGAGGGGTATGTAGGTTCGAGTGAGTCACACACATATATAAATTGTGATAATCATATTCACTTTAAGGATTGTAGTAATGAAACATCCAAGCAGTTTAATTGCATTGCAATCGATAAAGCCTTGAGAAATGTTGGGAAACATAAAGCATGTACTCATAATTAACCCCATACCTGATCTAGAGTAACTTGATGTCAAAGCAAGAATAATTAATCAAGCAATCAATCACTGATCCTGAAATTAATGCATAACACCCATGTGTCATTAAACATCCTTAAGATTAACTCGGGTACCACATTAGGGTTTCTAGGTCTCATTAGGATGCATTAGGGATTCTTAGATCAATTTCTCAAACCTTATCCTTTTTAGGTCAACAAACCCTAAAATAGCTTTTCTACTCATTAAAAACCCTAATTGCTCAAACTATCCACATTATAGTCGTTTTATCATCTACTAGGCTTAATATTAACCTAACATCAGTTCTATACAAAGGATCTTGAATTATATCTCGTTAAAACCCATTAACACCTAGATTAGGGTTTCCAGGCACGTTTTTTGGTGGAGTACAGGGGAAACTTGGCACATGGGTGGCGATGAACCAAAGTAGATTAGAGAAAATTAGCTGAGGACAAGGTCTCTTGTGATCAAGGCTAATTCTTGTATGGCCTTTTATAAGTAGAGGGGGTGAGAACTAGGGGTATTTCCATTTCCCCTCGAAGTCCTAACGGGATAGGGAATTGGGCATTTTCCAAAGCTGCCACGAAAATCAGAAAATTAGGGCTCGTTGGGTCCGTCTGACTCTCTCGAAACTAGTGGAGAAGGAATCGAGGAAAACCATTAAGAGAGGAGATAGAATGAGACATTGGTTCTTCACCAACGTATAGCCCCTTTCCCGAACTGGCTCAGGGTAGGAGATGATACGGATACCATTGGTGTGTGATCGAATGGTTTACATCCAAAGCAAAAATTATAGGGTTGGGTCCTAATTTCCAAAATTGTGTGACATTTAATACATACTATGTTATTTCCTTTCCACTTTAGGAAATATTCCAAAATTCATATCTCCTCAACCACGAATCCTTTTAAACAAAAATTTTAAGGGAAAGTCCATAAGGACTCAAACTACTTATATTCCAAGTTTGAAGCCGAAACTCAAAAGGAATAACTCATTTTGTTCATTTTCAAGTCAATGACTTATAAAGCTTGTATTATGTATAAAAACACATATTTTCTCTCTCCTTCTTTCCTAGTTTCTTTCTTTTGATTCTTTTTACAATTAGAAACCATGTTAAGTTGAAATCTCATTCATAATGATTCCATTATCCATAGTTCTACATATTTCTTATATTTTCATCATTATCTCAACTTTCCTTCTTAATAATGCTTTATTTGATTTTATCTCTTTTTCTCCTATTATCTTTGCAACTTGGACTCCTTAGAACCCAAGAAATCCTAAAGATATGAAATCCCTCCTTGAAGGATAATTACTAACCTTCTAAAGGCTTCCACATCTTTCTTTTCTTATTATCTTAGTTATTCCTTTATTAATTGATTCCTTTTCCTTTTTATTTCCTTTTTTCTTATTATTGGGCCCAATAGCCAACAAGGCCCACGAAATCAAACACACAAGGCTGTTTATCAAAGGAATCCATTCAATTCACTTAAATCATACAAAATACAAAATCACACATTTATTGAGAAAATTGCATTTCCAACCAAAAGAACCCAAAAATTGGGGTTGCAAAATCCTTCCCCTCTTATAGGAATTTTTCCCTCAAAATTCCACCAAACAAATAAGCAAACAGGATAAGACTTCCTCATGTCCATCATCAGCTCCCATGTGTCTTCATCCTCTCCATGATGCTTCCAAAGAACCTTTATCATCTTATATTCTTACATCTGAGTTCTCTCTCTCACCTTGGTACCACATACCCTCATAGGTGACTCAGGATATTTTAGCCTCCCTAGAAGCTCAATAGGTTCATGGCCCAACACATGGTCGGGGTACATCACATAGGGATCTAGATCATGCTCATAGAACACATCATACATCATATTATCCTGGGGGTAAGGCTAAACATAAGCATCTCCACCAACCCATCTCAAATGGACCCATGTATCGGAGACTCATCTTTATCTATATCTGAGAGTGGTTGGGTTTCCATAACACATATTCTACCATAGTGAACTACATGTTAGTCTGTTTTGCATCAGCTCACGACTCATGTCACCCCTGGGCTTTCTCAGCCATCGCATGATCAAAGTGACTTCATCTGCACACACTGTAGTCTCTCTCTGACCTTCACGAGGTCCTTTCACCAGCATCATCCTAATGAAGTGGCGACCGACACAGCCTTCCTTACAGAGCTTCTTACATCCCGATACTATCTATGGTGGCTATCATCACAAACTCTCATAGGACATAAACTATTCCCATGTATCACCCTGAACGAGCACACGCGCTTGATAACACCAAATTTTGTGATATTTTAGACTATTTTTCTATTATCAAAACTGCCATTTTTAGCTATTTTCCTCTTTTTTGTATGCACTTTCGCAATAATTGGCCAAGCAATGCTCTTAATTCAATTTTCCTATCTTTTGCAGAGTTTTTCTCTTTTTTGGGCAATAAGGCCACTCCGGCCCATGAATAAGTCCAAGCCTGTCTCGGCCTCCCTGACGCCCGATACAACCCCTGCCCGACAGGGGTTGGGCGACACAAAAACGCTCAACAAAGAGGTGCCGCGTGAGAAGAATCTGACGGACGACACGCCTTCTACCCGACAGGGAGCCCGGCTCGCCCCGACAACCCAGCTTGTCAGGCGACACAACCACCCACCGGCAGGCGCGCCGCCCGTCACGTGACCTATAGAAGACACCTCCACGCCGAGCTATACATGTATCGGGCGTCCATCGACCGGCGCTTAAGGGGGCCACGTGGCACTTCGAGCACCATAACTCATCCCGTCCAACTGACTATAAATAGCAGCTACAGGGAGCCGAAAAGACAGTTCAGAGTTTTAGAATTCGGACAGTTGGGAGTTGAGCTATCTTCCGAGGAGACTGCGAGAGCATACATGTCGTGCCCTAGTGCTTGTCTCGGGCGACACTAGGTGGGATTCTCCTCATCCCGAGAGGGAGGGGACAGTTCACTTAGGACCGTCCCGGGCGACACTGCGGGCCGATATCGGCCGACGTAGATGAGCGACACAAGTGCCCGACAACAACAATGCGTAACTCTTAGCCCGACACGATATCAAACCGATACGCTTAGCTTGTCGAGCATGCCGCCCGACATGAGCGTATCAGCTAGGGTCCTTGAGCGATACGGTCGACAGTCAGTGCGTGCCGCCCGACACCTCTGTATTGGGCTAGGCCTCTGACCAATATTGGGTAGGAGAGCTACAACACCCGATCGTCCTTCTACATCAAGGAGGTGACACCTATCTTTACTTTATGTCATTTAATTCCTTACTTATGCATTGTAATTAAGACCCTTTATTTGTCTATGGGAATAGAAGATGCTTAATTACTTGTTGCTCTATGTTTGGTGCACAATGTTGGATGACTTCTATGTTTGATATCCGAACTCTAGCTTGCATGTTTGGATCGCTTTTCGCTTAGCTAACGAATCGTGTTTTTCCCGTCGCAATAACTTCGAGAGTTGTGTTGTGGCTCTAGTGTTTGGTCCGATTCTGGAGTACGAGAGTGCCTAGAATGGAGTTGCTTTAGTGACCTTTCCAACTCTAATTTTAGTCCGGTGACCTCGAGAGGGGCGTTGATGCCTTGTTAGAGGTACCCGCTTCGAGAGGAGGGGTACAGGACTGGTTCTACCGCCGCTTGTCTTACCGGAGATTTATCCTTCGTACCTCGCTTTAGCTCGAGAAATATCTTTCTATTTCTGTTGCATGAAAACCCCTAAAAACTGCTAAAGGACTAAAACCTTATATCTCTCTTGTAGCTCCACTTGGAGATAGTTTTCTTTGTTTTATTTGTGACATCTTATTGCTTCCCTTTTTGGGGAATTTATCTCTCTCTATACATGTTGGAGTGTAGCATGTCGATTCCGTGTTCTTAACACTACCCCCCTTGTCCCTGTGTTCGACCCCATATATCTACTTCGACCCCGTAAACAAAGTTGCGGGGGCCTAGAAGGATTCAGGTTTATAAATGTAAAAGCTCGACTACCTCAAATCCGCCTCCAATTTTAGGATGCGCGATTTAGGCCGGTCAACTTTTTGGCGTCGTTGCCGGGGACAAGGCAAAAATGGTATTGTTGACGAATCTGAATCAACTAACTACACTCCTGTGCCTCAAGCTTAGCAACGAGCTTAACAACACTCTTTTTCTTCTTTACTATTATTCTCTGCTTGAAATTAATAAATCTATCTTCTAACCTTGATTTCTCGTGCCATCTCAGGAACCCTAAAGAACGGTGACCTATTCCTTCGAGATCTGAAGACATGTCTCGTTGTGAGAAATCTCCGTTCGAAGGAGAATGTCAAGGCCGAGATGAGATATCACACCAGCCCAGCCTGGTTGGCCAGTTGCATGCTTTCATAAAAAGGCAAGACTCTATCATTAACCGGTTGGTGCAGGGTGCACTTCCCAGCCGTGGAGCTCAGAATTCCATGCAACACCAGATGGCAAGTCTGGGGATGCGCCAATGGGAGGTTGATCAACGATTGGCCCAGATGGCGGCTCTGATAAAGAACCCTGCGGGAATGACACTCTCATATCCAGAAACTTCTAGAATGGCGGTACTGAGGTCTGGAAAGACGGTGGAGCGCATAGATGATGCCGAACCAAAACCTGAACCGAGGTCGGAGAGTATCATTCCAACAGAGGGCGAAGGTGGACAAGCAGAAGCTCAAGAGCCTGTATGGAAGCCTTCCGATGAGCTACCTGGTGGGAGGAATTCTTATGCTCCAAGGCTGTCGTTCCCACATAAGCAGATCAAGGCAAATCTGAAAAGGCGTCACGAAAGGTTTATGGACTCAATTAGGAAACTGCATCTTGAAGTCCCCTTCCTTGACGCATTGGAAGAGATGCCTATGTATGCTAAGTTCCTCAAGGACCTTATCACAAAGAAGAGAAGGGGAGGAAGGACATAGACAGTGTACCTAGATTCCACCTCCTCCACCTTCTTGAAGCCCGACACGCCAAATAAGAGAAGGGATCCCAGAGCCTTCACAATCCCGTTCGCCATCAGAGACAACGTCGAGCGCAAGGGCCTAGTAGACTTGGGGGCTAGTGTAACATCCCTGACCTGGGTTATACTCTAACCCTAGGTGTTTTGATTAAAAAAAGATGATTATATGCTTAATAATATCTTGTGAAAAGTAATTAGGGCTCATGAGGAGCTTATGTTTCAATTTTGGTCTTGTTTGAACAATGTTGAAGCAATGTTTTCTTATTTTGGACTAAGTGCAAATTACCCAAGTTGGGGGGTCAACTTGCAAATGTTTCATGATAAGATGTTCCTCTGATGTTGAGACATCATAAGAATGAATATGATATAGTGGTAGGGTTTTCACAAGCTTGGGCACCAAGATTAAGCTTGTAAAGCAATGTTGTGCATTAAAACCTAGTTTTGGTGTAATGTGCAATTTACCCAAAAACCTAGGGTTTGATATGCAAATTACCACTTCAATAAGGTCCTTAATGTTTCTCGGCATCATGTAGAGAAAATAAAATGAGAGGGGAATCTCATTTGAATTAAGTTGGAGGAGAGAGAATCTTGATATTAAAATAATCAAGATTTAATCTTAAGTGAAACCCTAATTCAATTTAGGGAAAAAATGAATGTATTAATTAAAGGTCCTTCAACCAAAATGTTATTGGTTGATTTTGAATAAGGATGGACGTTCTTTTGCCAAGATAAGAAACGAAAATATCTAAAGGAGGTGAAACTCCACTCACCTTATTTTAAAGGAAAGTAATTTCCATTCACATATGGGATATTAATATAATAAACATTAAGGTGCTTATTTTCTTTTCCCTTAATTCATGGATAATGGAAGGGAGTTCGGTGGGGATAGAGATGCCCTTGCATGCAAGAAACCAAGGGGGAAGTGGTGGCAACAATTTTGGAATTAAAAGACTTTTATAAAGTATCTTCTCTCTCCTCAATTTTCTTATAAAAGTACCTTTTCCAAGCCAAATGAAAGGCTTTTATGACCTCACTTCTTCTCCTTGCTTGCAAAACTGACCAAGAAGGCTAAGGACAGCAGGGAGCACATCCCCAACCTGTTGCCGATCATTTCACTCCAAATCTTGAAGTTGAGCCTTGGAATAGTTGGAGAAGCTTCATCAACCATTAGAGCAGTGTAGCTTGGAGCTTGGAGATCAGATTTGAGGCAGGTTTTATAACTTAAACCCTTAAACATTGCTATTGCATCAATTCTCTATGCTTTTTGTTGATTGATTTCTTCAATTTGATGCACTCTTGTTTCTTGCTGCAATTTCCATCAAGAACGGTTGCTGTTATTGGTTGTTTGAAGGAAGGGGATGATGACATCATCCAAGATTCTTATCCAAAGAAAAGTACCAAGCCAAACAGTTTTGATAGCTACTCCAAATCGTTTTAATTTGATTGGCTATGCGGTTTCAGCAAACCATTTAAGGGAAAACGGTTTGAAACCGTTTGGGAGCAAACAGTTTCAAGACCGTTTGATATGGTTGACCAAGCGTTGACCGTTAGGGAATTTTGTTCTTAATTATGTATGCTAATGACCCACCAAATTTGAGGGGTTAACTCCAAAGTAATGGTAGGTTGAAGGCCAATCAATTAGGAAAATTGAATTGAATTAAATTCTGATTTTCAACCTGATTAACTTGACCTGTTTGGGAAAACGGTTTCAAGACCATTTGAGTGAGTTGACCAAGCATTGACCGTTTGGGATTACTGTTCATAATTATGTTGGTTGATGACCCGCCAAATTTGAGGGATTAAATCCCAAGGAATCGTGAGTTGAAGGCTAATCAATTAGGGAAATCTTATTGGATTAAGTGCTGATTATCAATCTGATATAATTGAAGTTTTTGGGAAAACGGTCTCAAGACCGTTTGAGATGGTTGCCCAAGCGTTGACCGTTTGGGATTACTGTTCCTAATGATGTGGTATAATGACTCACCAAATTTTAGGGATTAACTCCCAAGGAATCGTGAGTTGAAGGCTATTCAATTGGGCAAACTCTAATTGAAAACAGTGCTGAAATTCCAATGAGTTAATTGGAGATTTTGGGTTGATTAGCCAAAACGGTTTCAAGACCGTTTGGGGATCACCCAAACGGTATCAAGACCGTTTCGGGGTCACCCCAAGACCGTTTGGAGGTCTGGGGTCAAGTATAGTTGACCAATTGAAGGTGTAAGGGTACCAAATCATATTGCAATTAAGTGCTGATTGTTGATCAACTCGATAGACCAAACCTTGATGAAATTTCACTAGAATCCAAAGGTTGGATGAGACAAAAGGTCTCAAGACCATTTAGAGATCATCCAAACGGTCTCAAGACCGTTTGGTGGTCAACCAAGACCGTTTTGAGGTCTAGGGTTGAGTATGGTTAGGTGTTTGAAGGTCTAAAGGTACCAAGCTGATATACAATCCAATGCCGATTTGGTGATTAATCCCATGATCCAAACCTTAATTGGATGGCTTGGATTTGCGTGATATGATGGGAAAACGGTCTCAAGACCGTTTGGAGGTCATCCAAACGACCTCAAGACCATTTGGGGTCAGGTCATACCCAATTTGGATGATGGTTCAAAAGTTTCAAAGTAAACAATCTTGCATTGATGAGTGTTGTTGAATCATCGATTCTAAACCCTAATCCAATTGAATCAAACCCTAATTGATGACCAAGTGAGGGTCAATTGAGGGTCAAATCAGTTGAAGGTTGACCTAATAAACTCAATTGATGTATGAGCATAGGTCCAATTGATGATTGGTTCCATGAATTCAATGGTTGAAGATCCAATGCAATCAATTGAAACATAATTAGTAGCTTGATTGATGATCAACTTCAAAGCTCTAATTGGTGTTTATAAACCCTAATTCCATTGAGATCAGACCCTAATTGAAGTTCTAATTAAGGGATGAGTTCATGACTCAATTGATGATTGAGTTGATGATCCAATTGGTTGAGATTCCATAGATTGGAATTGAGTGTTGTTGAAGTCTTGATTGACTCTTTGGTCCATGCGGTTTTGAGAGGTTTGGTCCAAACGGTCTCAAGACCATTTGGGTCCAAACGGTCTCAAGACCGTTTGAGACCAAACGGTCTCAAACCGTTTGAGACTCATGCGGTTTCAAGTTCATGCGGTTTCAAAGCTTTTTGCTTAAACGATTTCAAACCGTTTGTGGTTCAATTTGGTTAATCCAATCGGATGCCTAATACAATTGAAGGATCAATTGGTTAACCCAATTGAGTACCTAATGTATTTGAAGGAACAATGGGTTGATTCATATGAGTACCCAATGATATTAAAGACTCAATTGACTAATCCAAATGGATACCCAGTGTAGTTGAAGGTTCCATTGATCAATCTATTTGGATACCTCAAGTTAATGGAGGTCCAATGTGATTGAATCTCTTGAGAATAGAGATGATGAATCATCCATTGATCCAATGATGATTAGTAGTGATAATCAATGATGGTACAAAGGTTGAAACCCTAATAGTACCTAAGTGATTAGTGCCAATTAAGGGATGAACCCTAATTGCTTATAAGAACAATGTCTTAGTACACTATGTTAACCATAGTTGTATATACTTGATTGAAGGGTTGATGTAACCTAATAAAGTTGATAGGATGATGGAAAGGAATTCATACCTGAGTATTGATCATGTGATGAATAGGGTATGATTCCTATTAAAGATATCATGTGAACCCTAATTGAGGTTGATTCCATGTAAACCTTAATTGAGGGTGATGCCATGAGAAACCCATGTTGGGATGAATTGTAAACCCTAATTTTAGGCAATATGATGAGAAAGCCTAATGAAGGGTGATGTTATATGAAATCCTCACCCTAATGAAGTATGATAGTATGGGAAACCCTAATCCTAATAATGGAATGGTTACTAATATATTGATGGGGGAAATGCCTAAAGTGATTGATTGTGGATATTCTTATAGCAAGTAATGCTTTAACTTGAGATGAGTCTATATTATTAAAGATAGTTGGACCATTCTTATGTGTGACCTATGCACTTCATGGTAAGGGTAATAGGTTAATGGATGAAAGGATTAAGATGGGAAATACCTTAATCCAAGATAAGCTGATAACTTAAGGAAGTTGAAAGTGATGAGGAAAGTGATATATCAATATGTGATAAATATCACTTTTAGCATTACAGGATTGATATAGTTCAATACCTAGAATAGTTGCACAGGATTAGCATAGTCTAATACCTAGAATAACATCTGCACAGGATTGGTTAAACTCCAATATCTGGAATAGTGTCACAGGATTGGCTAACTCCCAATACCTGGAATGATAACACAGGATTGGCTAACTCCCAATACCTGGAATGATAACATAGGATTGGTTAAATCCCAATACCTGGAATAATAACACAGGATTGGTTAAATTCCAATACCTGGAATGATAAGATAGGATTGGCTAACTCCCAATACCTGGAATGCACAGGATTGGTTAAATTCCAATACCTGGAATGATAACACAGGATTGGCTAACTCCCAATACCTGGAATGCACAGGATTGGTTAAATCCCAATACCTGGAATAATAACACAGGATTGGCTAACTCCCAATACCTGGAATGTACAAGATTGGCTAAATCCCAATACCTGGAATAGTTGCACCGGATTGACATAGATCAATACCTGGAATAGTTGCACAGGATTGACATAGATCAATACCTGGAATGGTTACATAGGATTGACATAGTTCAATACCTGGAATGGATACACAGGAATAATATAAGTCTAATGCTTGTACTAGTTGCACAGGATTGGTGTAATCCAATGCCTGGAATATTTATATAGGATTGGTATTGACCAATGCCTAAATAAGACATGATGATGTACACTCTCATGTCCAAAATAACCAAAAATCTGTTTAGCAGATTGGCTAAGGCCAATAAGTTGAAACAAGAATGTCTCATGGGTGACATATCAAGATAATGAGTGTCACAAGAGAAGTTTGACATGATGGTATAATATGGAGGATAAATGATATACATGTTTTTCCTATTCCTTATTAAGAGAATAGTTGTTCTATTATTCTATCATGAATAGTTACAATGCTTTAAGATGAGAATGCTTTAAACTGCTTATCCTCTGCTCAGTTCCATATCTTTAAATGGCAATAATAATGTTTTGGCGGAGAGTTATATTTCCTGCTGGGACAATTTACAATTGGCTCACCCCCGTGGGATCCAATGTTTTTAGGTGGACAAGCAAGGAGGAAAGTGAGAATATCTTGTAGAGGAAGAACATCAGCAACAGCAGGGACAACAGTGACAGCTTAGGTTGAGTGTACTATCTGTCGTGTCATGTAGATAGAAGTCATATGTGTCGTCTCTGTACTCTCAGGTCCTTGGAGTTTATAGTTAGTGTTTTAACGAATCGATCTGAGATTTTTGGCTTGATGCCTCGAAGTTATATGTTGTGCATATATTATGTCTTGAGACAGCTGATGTTGTAATCTCGAGAAGAGATAGTGCAAGACATGTACTTTGAAACAGAATGTAAATGTTATACTTTGGTTCTTGAAGAAAAAGATTTCCTATGTGTTGATCTCTTTGCAAAAAGTTTTAATTTTCAGTGATTTTCAGTAATCCACTGCAAATAATTCGCTTCTGCATTAGTTAATCCTATTTTCGCAAGATGGTCGTTTCATTTAGTGGTATCAGAGCTCTAGGTTCGCTGAGTCTACAGAGACATAGGACTAAGGTATCGAGTCTGTGATAGTGTCCTCCAGTATACCCTATAATGATTTCTGCTTGTGTAGAGAAAGGGTAAAAGTTAAAATGACTGGAGAACACAAGGAACACATTGTTGGGAGCAATGTTGTTGCACCAAGAAGAGGTGCAAGGGATCAGGCAAGAATAGAATGAGTGCCTAAGAATCCCCATTAAGACCTGATCAGGATAGAGAATCATATGATCATGCTCTTGTTGGGCAGATTGGGGCAACAGTAATGCATATAAGTGGACTGGATACTAGCCTTACGATCTAGGTTATCAGTCCTTAATACAGAAAGCTTGAGCTTTAAAAGAGTTCCTGAATGACTTAGTCATGTTGGAACAAGGGAAAATATGGAAAAGATTAACTTATGGCAAGAAAGTAGACTCTGCCATGAGTTTATTCAGATAATAAATCTATGATGGTAGTGCTCAAGGAAGGGCAAGAAGCTGAGAAATAGGGAATGGTATCTATAATTCTAGAGACATTTGCTTAATGGTTTTGAAAAACCAAGTTTTTGGTACTAATAGTGCAACAAACGCCTAGTGTACCAGGGCAGTAGCCATTAAGTAAGTGCAAAGGTCTTAACCTTTCACCTGTAAGATCCCATGGCTTAGTTTTTGCATCAGTAATAAGACTAATAAGACCATGATATGAGGAAAAGGTATGCTATTAATGTGTACATGTCGAGTACACTAAACCCTTTTTGTTATAGAAAAAAAAGAGGATTGTTGATTTTGTTTTCCCTATTGGTTGCTATATAGGGAAGAAATGATGAGAACTAGAATTTGAATTTTGTTCAGTATTCTTTTAAATGCTCTATGTTGGTCTTACCTCTATGAAAGAGGAAGAGGTATAGAAGAGATGCCTGGATAAAATCCATGGATGTTAAATTTTATGCTTATAATAAAAGCAAGGAATATGATATTAGACAAAGTGCATACTACTTGATCACAGTACTTGTAAACCCTGGCCAGGTATACAACTATTGATGATAAAGTGGGTATGGAAACTCTTAGATTGTTGTCTTTTTGATTGCTTTGATCAAGTAGTCATTCTGAGACAATCTAATGAGTATCATGAAATCAGAAATTTGGAATGAATAAATGTGTCATATCTCATGCATAAGAAAGAGAATCTTGAGATAATCTCAGATGAGCATGTTGTATGAGGAACTAAAAATGTACTCCTCATAAGACAAGAATAAGAATGAGGGAGATGGACCATGTTCAATAATGCTTCCAGCATAATAAAGATCTTTTCCATAATGAGGACATGGGAAATGTGATGAGATCATGAGATGATCATAAACATGCTAGATAATAATAAAGAAAGGGATAATGACATGTAATCATCCTTACAAATTCCAATGCTAAAGGCAAGGAACCTAAGATGAGATAAAGAGTAAATGGTTCATGAATAGCTAAAAATACATGAAATAATAAGAGGAATATGAATCCTTGTTTTCTTTCCTTTCAGGGGCATGGCAATCAAGTGGGTCTTAGGACACTTGATGTGCATAAGATAAATATGTTCATGTGAGGGATACTTAGAAAAGTATCATTTATCTTGGACTTTGGTTCCAAGAAAAACACATATGTAACAAGTAATGCCTCATAATGAACGGAATATGAGAATGTGATGTGTTCCCAACACATGTGACTGATACCAAGGTAAGAGATTCTGGTATCTGAGAGTTATCAGATGGTTTAGGATGGCTACCTAGAGTGGTCAACTATGAAATCAGTCTGATTATATAAAATGATATGAACATCATATGTTAGGTGTTTATGCTTTGCATAAACATGATATTAATAAGGAATGTAAGATGTCTCTATGAACAAGAAAAGTGTTATGTGACACAAAGTTGACTCCACAGTCTATGATAAGGGGATAGTGGAGCATGTGTCTTGTGTATTGATTCTATAAGAATCCTGAAAGGAAACACATTCTGTTGAACAAAGCTTTTTGGTGTCTCCATAATAAGGAGATTTTATGTGAATATTAGATAGTATGATGAATGAAATACATCTGTCTTCCTTTATCTGGATTTTGGGGATGAAATCCTTGTTAGGGGTTTATAATTTGTAACATCCCTGACCTGGGTTATACTCTAACCTTAGGTGTTTTGATTAAGAAAGATGATTATATGCTTAATACTATCTTTTGAAAAGTAATTAGGGCTCATGAGGAGCTTATGTTTCAATTTTGGTCCTGTTTGACCAATGTTGAAGCAATGTTTGCTTATTTTGGACTAAAGTGCAAATTACCCAAGTTGAGGGGTCAACTTGCAAATGTTTCATGATAAGATGTTCCTCTGGTGTTGAGACATCATAAGAATGAATATGATATAGTGGTAGGGTTTTCACAAGCTTGGGCACCAAGATTAAGCTTGTAAAGCAATGTTGTGCATTAAAACCTAGTTTTGGTGTAATGTGCAATTTACCCAAAAACCTAGGGTTTGATATGCAAATTACCACTTCAATAAGGTCCTTAATGTTTCTTGGCATCATGTAGAGCAAATAAAATGGGAGGGGCATCTCATTTGAATTAAGTTGGAGGAGAGAGAATCTTGATATTAAAATAATCAAGATTTAATCTTAAGTGAAACCCTAATTCAATTTAGGGAAAAAATGAATGTATTAATTAAAGGGCCTTCAACCAAAATGTTATTGGTTGACTTTGAATAAGGATGGACGTTCTTTTGCCAAGATAAGGAACGAAAATATCTAAAGGAGGTGAAACTCCACTCACCTTATTATAAAGGAAAGTAATTTCCACTCACATATTGGATATTAATATCATAAGCATTAAGGTGCTTATTTTCTTTTCCCTTAATTCATGGATAATGGAAGGGAGTTCGGTGGGGATAGAGATGCCCTTGCATGCAAGAAACCAAGGGGGAAGTGGTGGCAACAATTTTGGAATTAAAAGACTTTTATAAAGTATCTTCTCTCTCGTCAATTTTCTTATAAAAGTACCTTTTCCAAGCCAAATGAAAGGCTTTTACGACCCCACTTCTTCTCCTTGCTTGCAAAACCGACCAAGAAGGCTAAGGACAGCAGGGAGCACATCCCCAACCTGTTGCCGATCATTTCTCTCCAAATCTTGAAGTTGAGCCTTGGAATAGTTGGAGAAGCTTCATCCACCATTAGAGCCATGTATCTTGGAGCTTGGAGATCAGATTTGAGGCAGGTTTTATAACTTAAACCCTTAAACATTTCTATTGCATCAATTCTCTATGCTTTGTTGATTGATTTCTTCAATTTGATGCACTCTTGTTTCTTGCTGCAATTTCCATCAAGAACGGTTGTTGTTCTTGGTTGTTCGAAGGAAGGGGATGATGACATCATCCTAGATGCTTATCCAAAGAAAAGTACCAAGCCAAATGGTTTTGATAGCTACTCCAAATCATTTTAATTTGATTGGCTATGCGGTTTCAGCAAACCGTTTACGGGAAAACGGTTTTAAACCGTTTGGGAGCAAACGGTTTCAAGACCGTTTGAGATGGTTGACCAAGCGTTGACCGTTTGGGAATTTTGTTCCTAATTATGTAGTCTAAAGACCCACCAAATTTGAGGGGTTAAATCCAAAGGAATGGTAGGTTGAAGGCCAATCAATTAGGAAAATTGAATTGAATTAAATGCTGATTTTCAACCTGATTAACTTGACCTATTTTGGAAAACGGTTTCAAGACCATTTGAGTGAGTTGACCAAGCGTTGACCGTTTGAGATTCCTGTTCATAATTATGTTGGTTGATGACCCTCCATATTGGAGGGATTAACGCCCAAGGAATCGTGAGTTGAAGGCTAATCAATTAGGGAAACCTAATTGGATTAAGTGCTGATTATCAATCTGATATAATTGAACTTTTTGGGAAAACGGTCTCAAGACCGTTTGAGATGGTTTCCCAAGCATTGACCGTTTGGGATTACTGTTCATAATTATGTGGTATAATGACTCACCAAATATGACGGATTAACTCCCAAGGAATCGTGAGTTGAAGGCTATTCATTTGGGCAAACTCTAATTGAAAACAGTGCTGAAATTCCAATGAGTTAATTGGAGATTTTGGGTTGATTAGCCCAAACGGTTTCAAGACCGTTTGGGGATCACCCAAACGGTCTCAAGACCATTTCGGGGTCACCCCAAGACCGTTTGGAGGTCTGGGGTCAAGTATAGTTGACCAATTGAAGGTCTAAGGGTACCAAATCATATTGCAATTAAGTGCTGATTGTTGATCAACTCGATAGACCAAACCTTGATGAAATTTCACTAGAATCCAAAGGTTGGATGAGCCAAACGGTCTCAAGACCATTTGTAGCTCATCAAAACGGTCTCAAGACCGTTTGGTGGTCAACCAAGACCGTTTTGAGGTCTAGGGTTGAGTATGGTTTGGTGTTTGATGGTCTAAAGGTACCAAGCTGATATACAATGCAATGTCGATTTGGTGATAAATCCCATGATCCAAACCTTACTTGGTTGGCTTGGATTTGAGTGATATGATGGGAAAATGGTCTCAAGACCGTTTGGAGTTTATCCAAACGACCTAAAGACCGTTTGGGGTCAGGTCATACCCAATTTGGATGATGGTTCAAAAGTTTCAAAGTAAACAATCTTGCATTGATGAGTGTTGTTGAATCATCGATTCTAAACCCTAATCCAATTGAATCAAACCCTAATTGATGACCAAGTGAGGTTCAATTGAGGGTCAAATCAGTTGAAGGTTGACCTAATAAACTCAATTGAAGTATGAGAATAGGTCCAATTGATGCTTGGTTCCATGAATTCAATGGTTGAATATCCAATGCAATCAATTGAAACATAATTAGTAGCTTGATTGATGATCAACTTCAAAGCTCTAATTGGTGTTTATAAACCCTAATTCCATTGATATCAGACCCTAATTGAAGTTCTAATTAAGGGATGAGTTCATGACTCAATTTATGATTGAGTTGATGATCCAATTGGTTGAGATTCCATAGATTGGAATTGAGTGTTGTTGAAGTCTTGATTGACTCTTTGGTCCATGCGATTTTGAGAGGTTTGGTCCAAACGGTCTCAAGACCGTTTGGGACCAAACGGTCTCAAACCGTTTGAGACTCATGCGGTTTCAAGTTCATGAGGTTTCAAAGCTTTTTGCTTAAATGATTTCAAACCGTTTGTGGTTCAATTTGGTTAATCCAATCGGATGCCTAATACAATTGAAGGATCAATTGGTTAACCCAATTGAGTACCTAATGTATTTGAAGGAACAATGGGTTGATTCAATTGAGTACCCAATGATATTAAAGACTCAATTGACTAATCCAAATGGATACCCAGTGTAGTTGAAGGTTCCATTGATCAATCTATTTGGATACCTCAAGTTAATGGAGGTCCAATGTGATTGAATCTCTTGAGAATAGAGATGATGAATCATCCATTGATCCAATGATGATTAGTAGTGATAATCAATGAAGGTACAAAGGTTGAAACCCTAATAGTACCTAAGTGATTAGTGCCAATTAAGGGATGAACCCTAATTGCTTATAAGAACAATGTCTTAGTACACTATGTTAACCATAGTTGTATATACTTGATTGAAGGGTTGATGTAACCTAATCAAGTTGATAGGATGATGGAAAGGAATTCATACCTGAGTATTGATCATGTGATGAATAGGGTATGATCCTTAATAAAGATATCATGTGAACCCTAATTGAGGTTGATTCCATGTAAACCTTAATTGAGGGTGATGCCATGAGAAACCCATGTTGGGATGAATTGTAAACCTTAATTTTAGGCAATATGATGAGAAAGCCTAATGAAGGGTGATGTTATATGAAATCCTCACCCTAATGAAGTATGATAGTATGGGAAACCCTAATCCTAATAATGGAATGGTTACTAATATATTGATGGGGGAAATGCCTAAAGTGATTGATTGTAGATATCCTTATAGCAAGTAATGCTTTAACTTGATATGAGTCTATATTATTAAAGATAGTTGGACCATTCTTATGTGTGACCTATGCACTTCATGGTAAGGGTAATAGGTTAATGGATGAAAGGATTAAGATGGGAAATACCTTAATCCAAGATAAGCTGATAACTTAAGGAAGTTGAAAGTGAAGAGGAAAGTGATATATCAATATGTGATAAATATCACTTTTAGCATTACAAGATTGATATAGTTCAATACCTAGAATAGTTGCACAGGATTAGCATAGTCTAATACCTGGAATAACATCTGCACAGGATTGGTTAAACTCCAATATCTGGAATAGTGTCACAGGATTGGCTAACTCCCAATACCTGGAATGATAACACAGGATTGGCTAACTCCCAATACCTAGAATGATAACACATCATTGGTTAAATCCCAATACCTGGAATACTAACACAGGATTGGTTAAATTCCAATACTTGGAATGATAACACAGGATTGGCTAACTCCCAATACCTGGAATGCACAGGATTGGTTAAATTCCAATACCTGGAATGATAACACAGGATTGGCTAACTCCCAATACCTGGAATGCACAGGATTGGTTAAATCCCAATACCTGGAATAATAACACAGGATTGGCTAACTCCCAATACCTGGAATGTACATGATTGGCTAAATCCCAATACCTGGAATAGTTGCACAGGATTGACATAGATCAATACCTGGAATAGATGCAAATGATTGACATAGATCAATACCTGGAATGGTTACACAGGATTGACATAGTTCAATACCTGGAATGGATACATAGGAATAATATAAGTCTAATGCTTGTACTAGTTGCACAGGATTGGTGTAATCCAATGCCTGGAATATTTATATAGGATTGGTATAGACCAATGCCTAAATAAGACATGATGATGTACACTCTCATGTCCAAAATAACCAAAAATCTGTTTAGCAGATTGGCTAAGGCCAATAAGTTGAAACAAGAATGTCTCATGGGTGACATATCAAAATAATGAGTGTCACAAGAGAAGTTTGACATGATGGTATAATATGGAGGATAAATGATATACATGTTTTTCCTATTCCTTATTAAGAGAATAGTCGTTCTATTATTCTATCATGAATAGTTACAATGCTTTAAGACGAGAATGCTTTAAACTGCTTATCCTCTGCTCAGTTCCATATCTTTAAACTGCAATAATATTGTTTTGGCGGAGAGTTATATCTCCCGCTGGGACAATTTACAATTGTCTCACCCCCGTGGGATCCAATGTTTTTAGGTGGACAAGCAAGGAGGAAAGTGAGAATATCTTGTAGAGGAAGAACATCATCAACAGCAGGGACAACAGTGACAGCTCAGGTTGAGTGTACTGTCTATCGTGTCATGTAGATAGAAGTCTTATGTGTCGTCTCTGAACTCTCAGGTCCTTGGAGTTTATAGTTAGTGTTTTAACGAATCGATCTGAGATTTTTGGCTTGATGCCTTGAAGTTATATGTTGTGCATATATTATGTCTTGAGACAGCTGATGTTGTAATCTCGAGAAGAGATAGTGCAAGACATGTACTTTGAAACAGAATGTAAATGTTATACTTTGGTTCTTGAAGAAAAAGATTTCCTATGTGTGGATCTCTTTGCAAAAAGTTTTTATTTTCAGTGATTATCAGTAATCCGCTGCAAATAATTCGCTTCCACATTAGTTAATCCTATTTTCGCAAGATGGTCGTTTCATCTAGCATCAGCCTCATGTCCCTAAGTTTCGCACAAAGGGTGGGTTTGACTGACATGGTTAGAACCAACATGCGGATTGAACTGGCAGATCACACCTTTAAGAGACTCGTTGGCATTGTCGAAGATGTGTCGATCAAGGTTGGTGACTTCTTCATCCCTTGCGATATAGTCATCATCGACACAGCTGAAGACCCCCGTTTCCCGATCATCTTTGGTCGCCCCTTCTTGGCGACAGGGAGAGCACTGATTGATGTTTCCGAGGGGATGATCACCTTAATAGTCAGAAACGACCATATCGACTTCAAGTTGAAAGAGATCATGAAGAGCCCGTCCCTATCTGAATCAGCATGTTTCGCAGATAGCTACAATAAATTCTGCGAGGAAGTAAAGGAAGATATCCAGACTGTAGACCCCCTCTTGAGGGCTATAAACTGTCAAGATCCTGACCTCGAAGATCCTGAGGTCATGAAGCACCTCAACCTTTTCAACCTTTCTGACGAAGATTTGCAAGAAGAGGATACAGTGGTGGAGTCTGTGAAGTATGCCTCTCTCGATGAGGAGCCTCAGGAGATGGCACCCAGACCAAATCCAGAGTTAAAAGCATTACCCGAAGGCCTGAAGTACGAGTTCTTAGATGAAGAGCACAGAAACCCCGTCATCGTAAATGGCGATCTTTCAAGCAACCAGCTGGACCGACTTCTTGAGGAGTTAAGGCTCCACAGGAGGGCTATATGATATTCAGTAGATGATATCAAAAGCCTTAGCCCCACCCTGTGCATGCAACGCATCAACTTGGATGAATCTTCCAAGCCTCTGGCTAAACCCCAGAGGAAGTTGAACCAGATGCTTAAGGAGGTCGTCAAGAAAGAGGTAATAAAGCTTAGGGATGTAGGGATCATTTACCCAATCAGCGATAGCAATTGGGTAAGTCTGATCCACGTAGTGCCCAAAAAGGGTGGAATGATGGTGGTTAAGGGTGAGAAGGGCGATGAGGTGGCGGTAAGGACCGTCACCAGCTGGCGGATGTGCATAGATTACCGAAAGCTAAATCAGGCTACAAAGAAGGATCATTTTCCGCTACCTTTTATTGACCAAGTTCTTGAAAGGTTAGCGCATCACGATTTCTTTTGTTTTCTTGATGGCTTTTCAGGTTTTTACCAGGTACCCATCTTGCCCGACGATCAAGAGAAAACAACGTTCACCTGCCTTTACGACACTTATGCCTTCCGAAGGATGCCCTTCGGACTCTACAACGCCCCCACAACCTTTCAGCGATGCATGATATCGATGTTTTCATATTTTCTAGAAGACATCGTAGAAGTTTTCATGGATGACTTTTCCGTCTATGGGAAGGACTTCTATAGCTGTCTGAAGAATCTATCATTGGTCCTTCAAAGGTGCGAGGAGAACAACCTAGTTCTAAACTGGGAGAAGTGCCATTTTATGGTGCGGGAGGGCATCGTTCTCGGGCATAAGATCTCGAAGCGTGGTATCGAGGTGGATGCAAGCAAGGTTGAAGCAATATCCACGCTTCCTCCACTGAGATCCGTGATGGGGGTGCGAAGCTTCCTCAGGCACGCAGGATATTACCGAAGATTCATCAAGGACTTCTCAAATATTTCCAAACCGCTGTCCAATCTTCTGGTACAAGACGCTGAATTTGTTTTCTCTAACGATTGTCTAAGTGCTTTTCAGGCCCTTAAAAACGCTTTAATATCACCACCTATCCTTCAAGCACCAGAATGGGGTTTACCTTTTGAGATGATGTGTGACGCTAGCGACTATGCGGTTGGAGCAGTCCTGGGGCAAAAGAAAGACAAAAAGCACCATGTGATTTTCTACACTAGTCGCACGTTGGATGAGGCTCAAGTAAACTACACAACAACTGAGAAAGAGATGCTCGTGATCGTCTTTGCATTTGATAAATTCAGGTCGTATCTCGTTGGAGCCAAGGTCAAGGTATACACAGATCACGGGGCTATAAAATATTTAATGCAAAAGAAAGACGCAAAGCCCAGACTGTTGAGGTGGGCCTTGCTGCTCCAAGAGTTCGACCATGAAATTATCGACAAGAAGGGCGTAGAGAATGTGGTCGCAGACCACCTATCAAGAATTGTGACTGAGAGAGAGAGAGGGCCTCCAATCAATGACGAATACGCCTACGAGGCTCTCATGTTGGCAGAAGCTCAAGAAGAAAGT
Organism: Alisma plantago-aquatica; assembly: GCA_963693085.1. Taxonomy (NCBI): domain Eukaryota; kingdom Viridiplantae; phylum Streptophyta; class Magnoliopsida; order Alismatales; family Alismataceae; genus Alisma; species Alisma plantago-aquatica. Next base: position 500,512,394 of record OY856413.1, read on the forward strand.
TTACCCTGGTTTGCAGACATCTACAATTATCTTTCCTGTGGAGAACTGCCTCCTGACATCATGTACAATCAGAAAAAGAAGCTATTTGCGTACGTCAAAAACTACTACTGGGATGATCCTCTCCTGTTCAGAAGATGTGCTGACAACTTATATAGTAGGTGCATCCCAAAGGAAGAGACCGCAGACATCCTGAAAGAATGCCACGCCTCCCCCTACGGTGGACAACAGGGTAGAGAGAGAACAGCTGCAAAAGTGCTACAGTCAGGTTTCTACTGGCCCACCTTGTTTAAAGACGTTGCACATTTGTGAAGGTTTGCAAAGAGTGCCAGTTTACAGGAAACATAGGGAGGAGGAACGAAATGCCAATGGCAAGTTGGATCGAAGTGGAAATATTTGACGTGTGGGGGATCGACTACATGGGACCGTTTCCCCCATCTATGGGGTATCAATACATACTAGTGGCAGTAGATTATGTATCGAAGTGGGTGGAAGCGGTAGCCACCCAAACCTGCGACGCCAAGTCGGTTATCAAGCTCTTCGAGAAGACCATCTTCCCTCGTTTCGGTGTACCGCGCACTGTGATAAGTGACAGAGGGTCGCACTTTGGAGAAATACAGTTTGAAGCACTTCTGCGCAAGTACGAAGTGAGGCACAAGATCGCTACACCCTACCACCCACAGACGTCAGGGCATGTAGAGGTTTCCAACAGGCAAATCATGCAAATCTTGGAGAAAACTGTCAACCAAACGAGGAAAGACTGGTCCTTGAAGCTTGACGACACACTTTGGGCCTACCGTACTGCCTACAAAACACCCATTGGAACCACCCCCTACCGACTCATCTACGGAAAATCTTGCCACCTGCCTTTGGAGTTGGAACACAAGGCCCTTTGGGCAATCAAGTTCCTAAATATGGACCTCGACAAAGCAGGAGAAAAAAGGTTTTTGCAGCTTCATGAGCTCGAAGAGCTGAGAATGAATTTCCTATGAAAATGCAAAAATCTACAAACAGAGGACAAAGTTGTGGCACGATACCCATCTCAGGAGAAAAGATGTAAGCGAGGGGGATAAGGTCTTGTTATTCAAGTCCTCTACTCATCTTTTCCCTAGGAAGTTGCAAACGAGGTGGTCTGGACCGTTCACTGTGTCAAAGATATATCCATCAGGGATGATGGAGCTCTACGACAAAGACGATCTTACCAAAGCCTTTCAGGTGAACGGGCACAGGGTGAAAAGGTTCTACGAAGATGAAACATTTGTCAGGAGAGCAGAGATCAGTCTGCAAGATATGGGTACAGTTGAGGGCTGATCCAGATGATCTTACACCAGTCGAGCTTGCGACGCAAACCCCAGCGCTACTCGGGAGGCAGCCCGAGTTCTTCTTTCTTTAATAGAATAGGTTGCATGTTTATTTTAAAAAGTAAAAAAACAAACTTTATGGTATGTAATAAGGCCCGAGTCAGAGCACGCGCCGAGCGTGCCAACTCTTCTGTTTTATGGGTCATCCCCGAATTTTCTGAAGATTTGAAGAGTATTTCACTCTGAGGTCAAAGGCTTAACCATTGGCCGATGATGTTTTACCCTTTGATTGCCCGCCTGTTTTAACCGTGTCGGGCAGCCGCTCAGTTGGCGCGCAAGGACCGCCCCTACCAGGCTTTGGTCTCTCGGGCATCGCAACGACCATGACGGTCGGCATTCCTGGGCGGCGTTCACCCTATTGTGCATGGGAATAAATGCCCTTAATGATATTGATGTGACCATCGTCTCAGGAACCGCCTGACCCGTTGGCCGACACGCGCCCTAGAGATGTCCGTTTCACCCCCGGCCGAGCTGGCTACAAATAAGAATGGTGGTTTTAACGTGTCGGGCTGTCACACTTTACTCATTTTATCCACCTATAACGCATGCAGTAGTCCGCCCCTTTTGCTCCCGTGTCGGCCAGTTGCCTTCACTGTAGTATCGGGCGATGGCTCCTATGAGCAAAGGTATAGCCCGATAATCTTATCGCCCGACAGTCTTATCGCCCGATAGTCTTATCGACCGACAGGCTTATCGTCCGACATGAGTTTTTCCTATCGCGCGTTGTCGATTTTGTATTGCCCAACGCAGTTAAGCGCGACATAACGGCCGATGGTGTCTTCCCGACACACCATGTCGGGCGACACATTTTTCTTTTGTGACGTCCTGTCGAGCAGTTGCTCTTTGGCGAACTTATCGCTCGATATACCCGTATCGGGAGGTATGTTGTGTCGCGCAGCCCCCCCCCCCTTGTATCGCCCAATTTTGTATCGACTTGACTTTTTGTTTTGATGGACGATACCCGGATCTTCAAAATAAGTCATGTTTTATCAAGTCTCTTTAGCTTTTCCTATCTAACATTTTAAATGATTAATGAACTTGATAACAGGCAGCGTTGCGGCCGTAGCTGAAGCAGCAATTGTCAGACAGAAACGTCACAAGGGGCCACCAACCACCAAAAAGCGAGCAAGGGGAAATTTCCTTGATTAGGTAGCCTCGAAAGAGGCTTGTTTCCTTATCATGGTCTGTCTTCTGTAGTAGTCTGGGGCCAACTACAGAGACAGCCCAAGTACAGCCCCGGTGACTGCCGGGACAACACAAGAGCTCTTTGTCTACCATGAGCTATTGCGCGTGTTCCGGCTGAGTTGGGAAATAAAGCGGAGGCTGAGCTTGGAAAGTGCTTCGCTGGCGACCTCCAGATGGAACCTGGGCATCCCGGTTCCAGCTACTTAATAAAGAGGAAGCAGCCACAAGTGTCGGCACTTGTTGAAGTTGTTTCCAAATGAGAAAGAAGGAGGCGGCAGCAAAGAAGCATATTGCAGCTTCTACAAGGCACAAGCGAACCCGCTACATAACATTCACTGGACTAACATGAACTCACCCTCTTCTTCACTACTCTGGGACAGAGTATTGGATAAGTTTGGGGGGGGGTACCCATGTACCAGTGAAGGAGGTATAAAATTCTCTTGTGCCATTTTGCTTTTCCCCTATATCATGTACTTGTACCCTTGCTCATATAAAAATTTTGAAAATTTTTCTTATTTTGTTCCCATGCATATGTACAAAGTTGCTATATTAGTAAAAACCTGTTGCGACTTTTTGCAAAGTTTGTTTTCTTTGTACTTAATGAGATGCAAGTTTTGTTATATCTTTTCGATAATGCTGCTTCAAACGAACAAAAGAATATGTTTTATCTTGCTAAAAATTTCGAAAAATACAATAATCTCGCAAACAGTTAAGAGACGAGTATGAAGAAGGAAAAAGCTACCCAAACAGCAGGAATCTCTTTTTTCCCCCTTACCCAACAAAAATCCCAAAAGAGAGAGAAGCCTTATGAGTGTGAATAAAAGCATGAGAGTTGTGCCCAATAAAAGAAATATATATATATATATATATATATATATATATATATATATATATATATATATATATATATATATATATATATATATATATATACCACTTGTTTTCCAGAAGTACCCATCTTTAGGCATGGTAGATCCGGGGCAGTGGTACGTAGGATGTGAAATCACTGCTCTAAAGCCAACTGGCTTGGACTGTAGGGACCACTTGCCCGCTAACGGACCCTTACCTGGATGGACTGATGGGAGACAAGAATGAAAAACCCCAAAAGCCTTAGCCCACCCTATACACAACTTTCTGCCCCAAAAATAAAGTTGTTTGGTGTGTAAGCTAAATTCGGAATCGTACAACAAAGTCTCACCGAAGCTGTAGAGAAAAATCTTACTTAAATAATAAGGCAGGAAAAACTAAGTCTTTTGTTCGTATTGAAACAACATTATCTTTAAGGCATTATGATCTTTGTTTCACTTTTTGAACAAGAAAGCTTTCCCAAGCAGAAGAAGCATCACAAAATATAGTTTAAATATTGATTGAGGACAATCAAAATGCTAAGTTTGGGGGAGTTGATAACACCAAATTTTGTGATATTTTAGATTGTTTTGCAGTTATCAAAACTGCCATTTTTAGCTATTTTCCTCTCTTTTGTATGCACTTTCGCAATAATTGGCCAAGCAATGCTCTTAATTCAATTTTCCTATCTTTTGCATAGTTTTCCTCATTTTTGGGCAATAAGGCCGCTCCGGCCCATGAATAAGTCCAAGCCTGTCTCGGCCTCCCTGACGCCCGATACAACCCCTGCCCGATAGGGGTTGGGAGACACAAAGACGCTCGACAAAGAGGTGTCGCGCGAGAAAAAGCTGACGGACGACACGCCTTCTACCCGACAGGGAGCCCGGCTCGCCCCAACAACCCAGCTTGTCGGGCAACACAACCACCCACCGGCAGGCGCGCCGCCCGTCACGTGACCTATAGCAGACACCTCTGCGTTGAGCTATACCTGTATCGGCCGTCCATCGACCGGCGCTTAAGGGGGCCACATGGTGCTTCGAGCACCATAACTCCTCCCGGCCAGCTGACTATAAATAGCAGCTACAGGGAGCCGAAAAGACAGTTCAGAGTTTTAGAATTCGGACAGTTGGGAGTTGAGCTATCTTCCGAGGAGGCTGCGAGAGCATACGTGTCGTGCCCCAGTGCTTGTCTCGGGCGACACTAGGTGAGCTTCTCCTCAACCTAAGAGGGAGGGGACAGTTCACTTAGGACCGTCCCGGGCGACACTGCGGGCCAATATCGGCCGACGTAGATGAGCGACACAAGCGCCCGACAACAACAATGTGTAACTCTTAGCCCGACACGATATCAAACCAATACACTTAGCTTGTCGAGCGTGCCGCCCGACATGAGTGTATCGGCCAGGGTCCTTGAGCAATACGGTCGACAGTCAGTGCGTGCCGCCCGAGAGGGTGTGCCACCCGACACCTCTGTATTGGGCTAGGCCTCTGACCGATATCGGGCAGGAGAGCTACAGCACCCGGTCATCCTTCTACATCAAGGAGGCGACACCTATCTTTACTTTCTGTCATTTAATTCCTTACTTATGCATTGTAATTAAGACCCTTTATTTGTCTATGGGAATAGAAGATGCTTAATTACTTGTTTCTCTATGCTTGGTGCACAATGTTGGATGACTGCTATGTTTGATATCCAAACTCTAGCTTGCATGTTTGGATCGCGTTTTGCTTAGCTAATGAATCATGTTTTTCCCGTCACAAAAACTTTGAGAGTTGTGTTGTGGCTCTAGTGTTTGGTCCGATTCTGGAGTACGAGAGTGCCTCGAACGGAGTTGCTTTAGTGACCTTTCCAACTCTAATTTTAGTCCGGTGACCTCGAGAGGGGCGTTGATGCCTTGTTAGAGGTACACGCTTCGAGAGGAGGGGTACATGACTGGTTCTACCGCCGCTTGTCTTACCGGAGATTTATCCTTCGTACCTCACTTTAGCTCGAGAAATATCTTTTTGTTTCTGTTACATGAAAACCCCTAAAAACTGCTAAAGGACCAAAACCTTATATCTCTCTTATAGCTCCACTTGGAGATAGTTTTCTTTGTTTTATTTGTGACATCTTATTGCTTCCCTTTTTGGGGAATTTATCTCTCTCTATACCTGCCGGAGTGTAGCGTGTCGATTCCATGTTCTTAACACTACCCCCTTGTCCCTGTGTTTGACCCCGTATATATACTTCAACCCCGTAAACAAAATTGCGGGGGCCTAGATGGATTCGGGTTTATAAATGTAAAAGCTCGAATACCTCAAATCCGCCTCCAATTTTAGGACGCACGATTTAGGCCAGTCAGCACTCTGATCAGACCCTCTAGTTTGGATCATACTAACTATCAGTTAGGGGTGATAAGTTGTACTCAACTTTAATCTAGTATCAAGTTCTTCTTGTACCTACTTCCACAACATGGAAGGGAACTTGAGGTCATACTCATGATATCAAACTCAGATCACAGTGTAGATGAACTATCTTTCTCTCAAATATAGTTCAACCATATCTATCACACTAACAGTGCTCTTTTTCTTAGGCAAGGGATTAGTTCAACTTTGTAAGGTGATTTACCATAACCCATATTGCATCATGACCACTCTTGGTCCATGAGAGACCCACCACAATGTCTATGGCGATCTACTCCCTTCCCCCTCTCGGGGACTCCTCATTCTCTATAGAAACTTACTGGGTTACTGGTGTTCAGTCTTCACCTCCTGGCATGCCTGGCAAAAAGCCACATGCAACTCTATGTACTTCTTCACCTCAGGTGTTCAAAGTAGTACTGCAAACTTTAACCATCTTAGTAATACCATGGTGTACGGTGTACTTAAAATCATGAGATTTTGTGTGTCATGATTTTCTTAAGGTCGACTCCTCAGAAACCCTAAAACACTCTAGTAAAGGGTTTTACTACCTTCTTTTCCGGAGAGGTGTATCTGAGGTTCTTACAACCATCCTTTTTTTCTCTTCAATCTCTAGGCTGGCTAACTAAGCACCCACTAACTCGACCAACGGGTCTGATTGTATCTGAATGTTAGCCCTACATGTCTCACAAACTTAGTGTTTCGTCTCTTCTAGCCTCTCTACCGACTAAACAAGATGGCTCTATCTCAACTAAAATCATTTGTTACCACATTAATTCCTTATGTGCTAGATGATGGTGAAAACATAAACCTTCATATACTCATCACCCTCATCTCATGTTTAAGTCTAACTGAGCCAGGAAAACTTTGAGCTCATCATCTCGATTATCAAACTCAAACTTATATAACTCATAAATTCCATATTGCTTTTGATAAGAATGTCCTCATATTACCTTAGTTCTCTTCGTGTTTGTAAACCATCTATAAAAAAGGTATGATACTTCCTCAATCCTCAAACATCATAGCAATGTTTCAACTCACATCATCTTTACCCTTAGTGTATGGTATGTGTATTGCCATGTCCCTCACCCCCATAATGAGAGGAAATAAGCATTTGGTTGCAGTCAAAATACAAAGTTCATCCCATTCCAAGAGTAGAGATGGTGCATCACACATTGCCAGTACACTTTCCAAACTAAGTTGAAACGTACATCACATGTCTCACATCATGAACATCTTGATTTTAGGTTTACATCCAATGAAAACTATTCCCTAACACTCTTGGGTCTACATATATGTTATGTACAATCCTTAGTCATCACCTCATGGTCTCCAGGGTACCGACACTTTTAGGGCAAACTAACCCTTATGCATCTAGGGAGTGCCTCACACATTTACCCCTTAGGCCTCATGAACTCATGAAGGTGGCCAACCTCATAACCCATGGGCCTCCGGAAAAGGTAGTTGTTACCTCTCGACCCCATGGTCTTGTGCTTTCAGGGAACAAACAACTCCTACTCCCATCGGTCTTATCCCTACTTGACCTTAGTGTTGACTTAGGATTATATCATGGTACGTCTCAAACTTGAATGCTTACCCAAAACTCCATCATCTTGATGGGCCGTCATGGTCAAACTTACATCCTTTCATAGGGATCATGGTGACCTACCTTCTTCGGTCTGGCCCCATGCTGGTTACCTCCATGGTAACATATCCTCATGACCTTTATAGATGGTCAAACTTGGTTATATAGATTCATGCTCGTACTTCTCCACTTAGCTCATCAAGATCCTATGAGAGACCTCTTTAGGTTACTTCGAACCTAAAAAAAAGCTGATACTCACCCTACAGAAGGGTCCCTCCCTAGGATGGGAGAAAACTATCTCTTGATAGCATCAAAGGTCACAAACGTCCCTACATCCAAGGTTTACATCATCATGTGAAATCTTATCCCTTTTCATGCTACTTAGGCATGTAGCTAGAAAGAAGACAACCCACTAAGACACTCTGGGTTCCTTATTATGTCATACTTGCTCCTATTCCTCAACATTGGACCAACTTCATACATGCATATGTCACCAACCTATGTGTGAGGGGTTCATCAAACATATCCCCTAGTCAAGGGGTTTCCTTTTCCTCTAATCCTAAGGGGTTCCATTCTTGAAACTATAGGAACTCAAACATCTTTGCGAGCATCCAGTGCACCAAGTACTACTACTTCCCCTCTTAGGTAAAGGAACTCTAGGTTCACTTCTCAAGCATCCGCTACCTAACTGCATGCTTAGCTTTTCAACCATGAACCAAATAGGTACACGGTATAGCATGCACTTCCTACTATTCCTCCATGTGAACAACACCTCATAGCCCTACACTAGGATGACCAACTAGGTATGAGGCCTCACAACTTGATACCATACCTCCTCGGTCTAAGGAACTCTCCTTCCTACACCTATAAGGTAAGGTAGGAACCTACATCTTTTGTACATTGGTTTAGGAAGCCTCTTCTCATTGTAGGATTATTTCCTCTAAAGGCATCCAAGGTACAATGAATCTCTGAGGAACATGCATGAAGCAACCACAACCATCCTCTTAGGTCGTCCATTCTAGGTCAAGACATATCCAACCTCTAATGGTCCCTCATGTCTTGGAGTCTAAGCTTCCAACCTTCTTTCTCAAGTCTTGCTCTCTCTCTAGAGCTAACCCTACAACCGAACTTTCCACTAGAGTTCCTCTCTCTAAGAAGGTGGACCAAGCTCTTAAGGATGCATGCATACACCTACATGCGTGAAACGTATGATCCAAACCTATGTTTGATCAAGATTATCCAAATCTCTACATGTTCATCTCCTAACATGTCAGGTATAACCCTTCTGACCTAATCCTCAACCTACTGTCAGCACTGCTGACATTCTCTCCTACATAGATGCATGTTCTTCTATGCTCATATATGCCCGTAAGGGTTTCTATATGGTCACCACTATCCTCTACAATGAAGAATATATCCTTCATCCTAACAGATATGACCCTTCCAAGGTTCGGTCACCAAAAGGTACTAGGTCAACCAACCTCACCTAGCTCAAGCTTCTCACGAGTACTCAAAACCAATATGCACATCAACCCACGTACATCCTTGCATGGTCAACTGTGATATCCAACTCATCTTGTCATCTCTCTCTCTCTGACAACCACTTAGGGTTAGGGTTAGCATCATCCTCCGAGGATGCGCCAGGTCTCAACCTCTTCCTGGAGGCCTCTGCCTCCAAGGCTAACTCTTTCCTCATCCTCCTATAAGAAGGTCTAACCTCAGATCTCTCCTGAGGGAAGGACTACACACTCCATGCAACCTTAAGCATGTAACTAATATTTAGTTTATGCTTAAACTATTAAGCTTATATCCATGACATCTTGTTTACATACTTTTCATTGATTTGATGGAGGATCCCTTAATCCTTATCGTACTTATTGTGACCTCAAGAGGGAGTGGAAGAGAGATAAAAACCTTAAACCTTATAACCTTACTTGATTTAGGGTTGAGAAGGGATGAAATAGATGGAGAGTCCTAAAGGTATCTTATTTTGAGTCAAGACCTCAAAGATTGGTCAGACAGTCACACTGCATCCGGGAGTCCTAGTGACCGACTAGCGGGGCAGAGGAAAATATTGCCAGCCCCCAAACCGTGATCCTTTTCTAGGCACCTTTGTCATCGGAAAATCCTCTAATAACTCCCTCGGTTCTACAGAGTTTGTAAAATTTAATAATTATTAAGGATTAAATGAGAAACCATTGGCTCTGATACCAAATGTAACAACCCTGCTTCCCGGTAACCCCCAATTAAGGGAGACCAAGAGGTCGTTGGCGTTATCCCAAATACATGATCAATGGTTTAACAATTAATCAGAAATAATTATCAAATTACACAAAAACTAAACTTGAAAGCTGGAATAAAATTAAACTTTTGCATACCTTGTCAAAATTAGATCTAAGACTTCTATCCGTAATAGAAATCTAACTATCTAATCCTCCCTGTAAAAGTTAACTTTATCTTCACATGTTTTGTTTTACGATTTGTCCATTTTTGGATAATACCTAAATGCTGACAAACAAAATGTCGGTCAGCATAAATGAATATGCCAATATGTGGGGACAAACAAAACATTGCACATAATATCTAACAACATAATCACATCAATTAGTTATTAACAATGCAAAATTACATTTTTAGTATGACTCCTCAACCACTTTTACCACCTCTGGGATACCCTCTATAGGGTTAAGTCCTTGCAAGTGACTTTAAGGCTACCTTCTCCATCCTGAGCTTGGTATCTGGGGTCACCTCTCTGGGTGCCCTGTGGTCTTTCCTCCGGGGCTTGACCACCTTGACCTTCCCTCCAGGGCTTGGTCCATTATCTTACATCTAGAGGGGTATGTAGGTTCGATCGAGTCACACACGTATATAAATTGTGATAATCATATTCACTTTAAGGATTGTAGTAATGAAACATCCAAGCAGTTTAATTGCATTGCAATCGATAAAGCCTCAAGAAATGTTGGGAAACATAAAGTGTGTACTCATAATTAACCACATACATGATCCAGAGTAACTTGATGTCCAAGCAAGAATAGTCAAGAATAATTAATCAAGCAATCAATTAGTGATCCTGAAATTAATACATGACACCCATGTGTCAGTAAACATCCTCAAGATTAACTCGGGTACCACATTAGGGTTTCTAGGTCTCATTAGGATGCATTAGGGATTCTTAGATCAATTTCTCAATCTTTATCCTTTTTAGGTCAACAAATCCTAAAATAGCTTTTCTACTCATTAAAAACCCTAATTGCTCAAACTATCCACATTAGAGTATTTTTATCATCTACTAGGTTTAATATTGACCTAACATCAGTTCTATAAAAAGGATCTTGAATCATATCTCATTAAAACCCATGAACACCTAGATTAGGGTTTCTAAGTTCATTAATGCATAATCATGTACATGGAACCCCAAATTGAGCCAATTATGTACAAAGATCATTATTTTTAGATCTAATCATCCCTTTATTAACAACAAGTTGATCTCCACTTTAAATATCCATATAAACCCTCCCAATTCATTAATCCTCAAAATCTAGGGTTCTTCATTAATAAAACTATTAAAGATAACGTATTTACATACTTTTTCAATATCAAGAAGAATCGGGATTACATTACAATTTTAATGAATTCACTGCATTTTTCTGATCAACTTTCATATATAACATGCTTTAATCTGAGTTACCAATCTCTTGTTATGATTTTTCTAAATAATTTACCTCTGGACCAATAGTAGATCGCCACGTCATCCCTTCGGCCTCTTTCTTTTCCACGTGCACAGCTTGCTTAACAGGTATCTCGGTCAGGGTGATATTACACCTTTTCCCCTACCCCTCTGACTTGACGGTCATGCGCGCCTGGGGGGCAAGGAGGAAATTTCCTCCCACTCATCTTCTTCCTCCAGCGTGCCTCTCATTTGCAAGACAGACTCTGTCTTCGATCAACTAAGGTGTTGACCCTGTGATCCATTGTGTCGAAGAGTCGGGTACTAGTACCGGAGCCTCTGTGATGCTCAGACAAACTCGTCTAAGGGTTCGAGCATCACGAAGAGACGTGAGAAGGGGGACAATTCCAGGCACGTTCGTCGGCGGAGGATAGGGGAAACTTGGCGCCTGGGTGGCGATGAACCAAATTAGATCAAAGGAAATTAGCTGAGGACAAGGGCACTCGTGATCAAGGCTAATTTTGCTATGGCCTTTTATAGGTAGAGGGGGTGAGAACTAGGGGTATTTCCATCATGCCCCGAAGTCCTAAAGGGATAGGGAATTGGGCATTTTCCAAAGATGCCACAAAACTTAGAAAATTAGGGCTCGTTGGGTCTGTCAGACTCTCTCGAAACTAGTGGAGAAGGAATCGAGGAAAATTGTGAAGAGAGGAGAGAGAACGAGATGTTGGTTCTTGACCAGTGTATAGTTCCTTTCCCAAACTGGCTTGGGGTAGGAGATGATATGGATACCATTGATCTTTGATTGAACGGTTCACATCCAAAGCAAAAATTACAGGTCTGGGTCCCTATTTCCAAAATCGTGTGACATTTAATACATACTATGTTATTTCCTTTACACTTTAGGATATATTCCAAAATTCATATCTCCTCAACCACGAATCCTTTTAAACCCAAATTTTAAGGGAAAGTCCATAAAGACTTAAACTACTTATATTCCAAGTTTGAAGCCGAAACTCAAAAGGAATAACTCATTTTCTTCATTTTCAAGTCAATAACTTATAAAGAATGTATTATGTATAAAAACACATATTTTCTCTCTCCTTCTTTCCTATTTTCTTTCTTTTGATTCTTTTTACCATTAGAAACCATGTGGAGTCGAAATCTCATTCATAATTATTCCATTATCCATATTTCTACATATTTCTTATATTTTCATCATTATTTCAACTTTCCATCTTAATAATGCTTTATTTGATTTTATCTCTTTCTTCTCCTATTATCTTTGCAACTTGGACTCCTTGGAACCCAAGAAATCCTAAAGATACAAAATCCCACCTTGAAGGATAATTCCTAACCTTCTAGAGGCTTCCACATCTTTCTTTTCTTATTATCTTAGTTATTCCTTTATTAATTGATTCCTTTTCCTTTTATTTCCTTTTTTCTTATTATTGGGCCCAATAGCAAACAAGGCCCAAGAAATCAAACACACAAGGCTATTTATCAAAGGAATCCATTCAATTCACTTAAATCATACAAAATACAAAATCACAAATTTATTGGGGAAATTGCATTTCCAACCAAAAGAACCCAAAAATTGGGGTTGCAACAAAAGTCCACACTTTTTTCTTTTCAAACTGCTCTAACTCCACTTGCATAGCTAGGATCCATTCATCATCCTTGAGAGTTTCTTTGACATTCTTTGGCTCAAGTTATGAGATGAAGGCACTGTTGGTTTGTTCTTTTTTGAATGCACCCCGTGTCTTTACCTTTCAAAAGGATTGCCTATGATGAGATCTTTAGGATTATCTTTGGCAAAGTGGTGGGTTGGATCCTTCTTTTGTTCTTCTTTCTCTTCTTCATTTACTATCACCTATTTTTCTTTGTCAACAATGTTGAGCTCTTTCAAGAAAGTAATCACCTAATGTATAACATCATCATTTACAATATTCTTCAAAATACAGGGGTTAGTCTCAAAAAATTTAACATTCACATATTCTTTTAATTTATACAATTCAATATTAAACACTCTATCAGCCTTACTAATAGTATTATATATAAGAAAGAAAGCCTTGTATGATTTTTCGTCAAACTTGTCAAGAGAATTCTTGGTGTTTAAAACAAAACAAGGACAACCAAAAACATGAAAGAAATAAATAGAGGGATTTCTACAATGTTGTAAGTCATAGGGGGTTTTCTTTAGATATGGATTTGTGAAAACTCAGTTTTCCACAGAACATGAGGTGCTCACAGCTTCAGTCCAAAACTTCTTTGGAGTATCATACTCTGGAAGCATGGTCCTAGGCATTTCTCATAGCGACCTATTCTTTCTCTGTACAACCCCATTTTGTTTAGGTGTACGAGGGGAAGAAAAGTTGTGCATGTAATCAGATTCTTCACAAAAACTTTCAAACATATCATTTTCAAATTCTCCCCCATGATTAGTGTGGATAGAGATGATCTGGTAAGAGGCTTCATTTTCAACTCATTTGAAAAAAGTAGAGAAAACATCAATACTATCAATTTTTTAAACCAAGAAGAAAGTTCAAGTATATCGAGAGAAATCATTGACAATCACAAGGCAATACTCGCCACCACGAAGTGATTGAGTTCTTAAAGGTCCAAATAGATCAATATGAAGAAGTTCAAGAATATCTTGGTACTATATACTCCTTTGGATTTAAATGAGGATCTGGTTTGCTTTCCTTGTGTACAAGGTTGGCATTCCTCATCCTTCTCAAATTTCAATTTAGGAAGTCCCTTTACCAATTCTTTTTTTCTCAACTTCTTCAATTGATGCATATTTACATGACCAAGAATATGGTGACACAAAGATATATCACTTGAATTAACAACAAGGCATCTACCAAGAATATGATTAAGAGAATCAAGAACAATAACATAAAGATTTCCATTTCGAGTTCCCTTATTTACAACATTGTAGGAGAGGGAATCTAAAAGAAAGCATTCAAGTGAGGTAAGAATAAAAAGATATCCATTATCACATAATTGGCTAAAACTAATTAAATTATGATGTAGTCCATCCACGAGAACATTCTTGATCCATAGTTAATCACCTACATCACCCTCACCTATCACTTTACCTTTGTTGTTCTCACCAAAAGTCAATGATCCTCCTTAGTTTTTAGTGAACTTGTTGAAGTCGCTGATTTCACCTATCATATTCTTTGAGAAACCACTATCAACAATCCATTTTCATTTTACCTACAAGGAAAAGAAGATGTTAGTGCCCAACTCAAACCTTGTGATCTAGCTTTAGCTTGGGGACCCATTTCATCTTTGGGTTGGTCCCCTTCTCTCTGTTAGGACAATAAGTAGAATAATCATCATCACTCTTGTAGTGCAAACAAACCATAGGGTTCTTAGAGTCAAATGACTCTCCATGGAATATAGGGTGTCCCTTAATCTTTCTCTTACCCTTTCCCTTACTTTTAGGAGCATCCTCATATCTGAAATCACTTTTACTGGTATGTCTGTTAGAGTGACCTAGAACTTCATTGAGGAACTTTATCCCTTTGAGGAACTTTTGCAAGGAAGCTTTATGATTTTGGTTATCATCACTAAGAGTAATGACAATATAAGATAGTCTAGCAATATCATATTTCACATGAAGTAATTTGGCCTCTAAACAAAGGGTTTTAGTAAGATAAGAATTTTATTTCTAAAGAAATACTAGCTACTTTATTACTTGGTAACAAAGGTTTAGAAGAAAGATCATTAATTTGAGCAAGAAATCTAATATTTTCAGTTCTAAGCATGATAATCTCATTAAGATAGATCCTATTTTCATATTTAATAGCATCACAAGAATGTCTAGGACCATCATCTTCAGTTTTAAGTAAGACAAGCTCCTTAAGGCAGGTTTGGCTTTCCTCCTTTAGATTGTTCACATTCTTAAGGTAGACACCATTCTTAACTTCAACTCCATCATATGGAGCTCAAGATAAAGAAAATTCCCTTTCAAAGAATCAATCTATCAAGATGAACCTTCTTATTTTTCTCATGAATATCTATTTTAGCATACAAGTCATCAATAATTTTCCCTAACCTCTTCTTCTTGGATTTGCATTTTGAATAAGAAGAGCGGGAAACGTTAAGCATATCAATGAGGGATTCTTTAAACTTGTCTCACTTACCTCACTTACCTCACCAACATCTTCACTAGTCGAGGCCATGAGAGCAGGGTGGCATTCTCCTTCATTGAAGCTGGAATCACTATAAGAAGACTCTTCCCATGTGGCATGGGCTAGATCTTTGCTTCTTCCTTCTTTCACATTCTTCTTCTTGTACTTGTCATCATTCTTATAGCTCTCCTTCTTCTTGGAGGTGCTTTTGTGGTATGAATTCTTGCCTTGGTCCAATCATTCTTGTAGTGTCCCTTTAGGCCACATTCATAGAACCTTGGAGTAGAGGAGGAGGATGTCTTTACTTTGAAGTGCTTCCCCTTGGAGTAGTTAACTTAATGATCACTAGGGACTTCATATTCACTTGAGGAAGGAGGAGTAGGCTGGAAAAAAGTTGTTGTTAGAGAAGAATTGCCTCCACTTGAGCTTTGCATGCACTGTCCTTGATCTTCATGAACTCTTTCTCTTCTTTCTTATCATCTTCCTCTTGCTCGTCAAGTTTTGGCTCATAAGGTTGAAGGTCATCAATGAGTTATTCGGTGGCAATGTCACCATGGCTTCTAATTTCTTCAATAGAAGTCACCTTGGATTCCCACCTTTTGGGAAGAGACCTAAGGATCTTGGAGGTGATGGTCCCTCTATCAATAGGATTTCCCAAAGAAGCAAGTCCATTGATGATGGTTTTGAGTCTCAAGTACATCTCTACAACTCCCTCATTCTTCCCCATCTTGATTTTTTCAAGGAGACCCTTAAGCATGTATATCTTAGTCTCATTGACTTGCTTGGTCCTTTCATAGGTGATGAAAAGCTTGTTCCACATTTCATGGGTTGTAAGACTTCATTGAACTCAGAAGGGGTGAGGGATACATAAATGATGCTTATGGCCTTTGCATTCATTTGTTCCCTCTTTAAAGTAGCTTCATCTCAAGTGGCTATTTCTTAGGTCGGTTCCTTATAGGGGAGGATGAGTACTTTCCACATGTCATAGCTCATCCCTTGCATGTAGAATTGCATCTTTCGCTTCCAATAAAGGAAGCTTGTGCCATCGAAGATTGGAGGTCTCGTGGAGAATCCACCCTTCAAGTTTAGAGAACCTAAGAGATTGTCATCCATCTTCTCATCTCATGGGAGATCTTGTCAGAGAAGATCATGGCTCTAATACCACTTTTTGGATCAAAGGGTTCTAGAAGGGGGTGAATAGAGATAAAAAACGCTTAAACAAAATCAATTACACCTTCAAATTACTTCAAAAAGTAGGATTTCAAATATGGAATATGATGTGCAACTAGGCATACATAGAAAGGATGAGAGATATTGAACAAGCACAAGAACAAGATATGTAGGGTGGTTCCAATTTTCAAACTAGGAGAAAGTCAGTCCACTACCTAGTGAGGTCAAGCCATAGGATTTTGCAACCATGGCATTCTTATATTCCATTATAAGACATACAATAAGACCTTCCCTTTGCAGGGAAAGGATTCCTAGCCTTCCTTTTTGAGGACCAAAAGGAACCAATAAACCATACAAGGTCTTACCTATCTTTTGAGCAAGATTCTTCAACCTCTACAAGGTCTTACCTATCTTTTGAGCAAGAGTCTTCAACCTCTACAAGGTCTTACCCACTTTTTCAAGAAGTTGGACATCTTCACTAAGAAGTTCCTCTTCTTTCAACAAGTCTTTCGCCTTGAAGGAATTACCCACGCTTCTCAAGAATCTTCATCCTTCACCTTCTCCATTAGCTTGGAGAAGATTTCACCAACATAGCTTTAAGAAATGGGTTGGGGAAAGAGAAGATTGAGAGCTTCACAAGATTAAAATGTAGTAGCTCTCACACAAACAACCTATCTCACTCATATGGACATTTGAATTTGTAAGTAAGAGATAGAAAGGGGATCTAGTGGATAAAATGCACTCAACTATAGCTAGGAGATTGAATAGAACAAAGGATCAAACTTTGAATGAAGTCCAAGGGGTCCTATTTATAGATGGGGATGTCCACTAGACACTACAAGAACTTAGGAATGATTTCAAATCTTGGGTATTGCAATGGAACTATTTTTTATGTTTGCAACACTCCAATGGCTAGAATCACTTTTTCTACACATTTTGTACAGTGTTGTTGGTCGAGTTTCCATAAAGGTAACTCGGTAAATAGCATTGTAAGACAAGCTAATTTTGAGTTGTAGACTGAGTTTATCCTAGATGAAACTCGACCAATGGCTTAAAATTACTTTGTCGGTGCATGGTGTTGGTCGAGTTTATCCTGAGATAAACTCGGCCGAACTTGGACATTTGCCAAGACCCATCCTAGGCACCGTTCAAGTTTCTAGGAAGGAAACTCGGCCAATCATACAACCTATGATGTATTTTGGAAAATGTCATTAAAGTGATTCAATGTTCAAATTAAGTGCTCGTGATTTTCTCATCTTAGTTACAAGTCATAGCATCAATACAATTGATTACAAAAATTGTCCTAAGTCATTTAGGGCCCTTTCCAAAAAAGTACATTTGCATTGCTTTTGACTTGAACTTGATCAAGCTAGGGATTGGTTGAATTGATCCTTTTCATGCACCTAATACTTGAAATCAATCTCAAATAGACATATTAGATACATATGAATGGAATGGTTAAGTAAACATCAAAATATGGACAATGTATAACACTTTGGTCAACAATAACACCCCCATTTTTAAAATGTATGCATTACTGTGAAGAAGCATGATCCTTAAGGGGGGGTCTCACAAAATGGTAACCATTGCAAAATAGAGAAAATTAAACACCATGCATTGATTTGAAACATATTCATACATATTTCATGGACACAAAATCTAAAACTTTTTCATCTTGAAATGTAAATCTACTGATCCAATACTTGGCTAACAAAAACAAGGCATGATGTAAATGATATCTAAAAGACTAAATTGTCTTGGTAGATGGCACTCACCAGGTCAAGCTTGAAAGTCTCTTATTCCTTAATTGTCCTTATATTTGTCACTTACTCCAAATCATATGGAGATCACATCCTCAGCCATGAGAAACAAACATCCACATAAAGAAGAGATAATTGGCACGTTATAGAATAGAAAGTAATTTATAAACTTAACATGAGATAAAATGGACATGAAATAAAATTGACTGGTAGATAAAATTAAATATTCTTTGAACATTTTAAACATGATGAATTGGTTAAGTGAATATATACCTCTTTTAATTCCCCATAGGAGCCCACAGTTTCGAAGAAAGTCAGTAATGCTAGGAAATCCCATAACTACCTCTTAAGGTCCATGATCGACGTGCATATAAAAACGTAGCTAGTTCCTTAACTTTGATCATTGTCTTAGAACTTTAATTATTTACTATCGTCTTTATGTTAATATTGATCATAATAGGATTGGTCCCTCATAGTTCCATAATGGGATTTCTCCCCTTAATCCATAATGGAATTTCTCCCTCATAACATCATAATGGGATGTATCTTCTTAATCCATTATGGGATTTCTCCCTCATAATGTCATCATGAGATTTCTCCCTTATTGAGCATAATGCATTAATCATAAGTCATAGTCACAGTTGGAATTATATAATAGACAATAAGTAGGCAATCAGTCATGTAGTGATATCTATATGTGATGTCAATTGGGAAAGCATCCATAAATTTCATAAAACATACTATTGTGCATAATGATAAAAGTAAAACATCCAATTAGACCAACTTTGATTGTGCCAAGAATCATGTCATTCTTACCTAGATCAAACCACCTTATGTCAAGTCCTTTGACTTCATCGAGCCCTTAATCACCTATAATTTGATTAATAACATGACATGTACACTAGTGCATGATCATTAAACACTAACTATGTTTATTGAATTGTTGAAGAGTTTGAATATGTAAAATAGGGTTTAAAACATGCCATATCAATAAAGAATTGATAAAACTTTCCAACACATATTTTCCATAATTTTTTGAGGTCATATGAAATTTCTATGAACTTTTGCTCTATGGGCAAATTGAAAGTCAGAAAACTATATGTATGTCATCATTTAAATCTGAATCAAGGCTAATGTAAACAAAAGGTGAAAATACATGAAACACTATGGTGCATGTTACATTCAATTAAAATAAATAATAGGGCCAGACTAGTCATTCATTACAGCTAGGAATTGTGCCTTAGAAAAATCAAAACAGAAGATGATATATCGATATTCCCCTTACGATCAAATTTATTCAATTCATGTGACAAGGAAACCAATGTCCTTGCAAGACCTGGTTTTTTCCTCCTAGATCCATGGCACTTGACGAGCAGACCTAGAGCTCCAATCTCTAACCAGAGTGGGAGAAGGACGATTGTTCATGAGAAGCTGAGATTCCCTATGACTTCCTTGCATTGGGGAGAAGTTAGAGAGATAAGGCTTGAGCTTGGGAAATGCGACAACACCTGACTACTGGGTACAGACTAGGTTATAAACGATGAAGAATCCACATGCAAAACTAGGTGATGTAGTGTAACACCCCACTTTTCATAATATATACATATCTTTGAGCATAAGTATTTTACTTAATGAGGGTATCACGATATTCTAATATTTACAATTAAAGTAAATGAAACACCATGTATTAATTGAAAACAAATTCATACATAGTTTCTGGACATGGAAACTACAACTGGTTCATCTTGAAATCTAAGTCTATTAAGCTAGACTTGAAATAACATGACTAAACATAACATAAAAGATATCTAAGGGTCTGGATTGAATTAGTAAATGGCACCCCACCAAGCAAAGCTTGAAAATTTCCTAGTCCTTGATTGTCCTTTTTACTCCTCACTTTCTCCAAGGCCTGTAGAAATTGCGTCCCCAGCAATGCAAAAACAACATCACATCAGTAAGCAGTATTTGACACTTTATATAACACAAAGTTAATATCACTTGACATGAATTGAAATTTACATAACTTCATCATGTATTTATCCTAAGCATGCTTTAAATAACTTTAGACATGATGAATTGAATGAGTGAATATATGCTACCTCTCTTAATGCCCCATAGGATCCCATTATAGCTAGGAAATCCCATAACGAACTAAAGGTCCATGATCAAGGTGCTTATAAAGACTTAGTCTATTCCTTTATATTAGATTTTCACATAATCATTAAATGTCATGATTCTTAATCTTGGCTATAACAAGATTGATCCC
Source organism: Alisma plantago-aquatica (assembly GCA_963693085.1). Taxonomy (NCBI): domain Eukaryota; kingdom Viridiplantae; phylum Streptophyta; class Magnoliopsida; order Alismatales; family Alismataceae; genus Alisma; species Alisma plantago-aquatica. The sequence continues at coordinate 500,532,778 of OY856413.1, forward strand.
TCTTAGTTCCATAATAGGATTTCTCCCTCATAATAATGTTTTAGTGGGATTTCTCCCTCTTAATGTCTTAATAGTATTTCTCCTTCATAATGTCTTAGTGTGATTTCTCCCTCATAATGCCTTAATGAGATATCTCCCTCTTAGTGTCTTGATGGTATTTATCCCTTCTTTGAACATGATTCATTAAACATAGATCATTTTCATAGTTGAGGCTTTATAATAGAACATAAGCAATCTGTCATACAATAATATCTATACATGATGTTATCTTAGAAAGCATTCATAATTTCATGATAATGTGCATAACCATAAAATAAACATTCAATAAACCAAAATTTACTTGATCCAAATATGAATTGCTCGCTTACCTTTGATACTAATATTTCTTTAATGTGTTTGCAATTACTTTTTCTGCAACCTAATCACCTTAATTTTACTTGATATTAGCACCAACTACAGAAAGCATACATTTGTGCATCCGGGTAAAGGGGGCTACAAGGTCATAATAGTGGTGATCCTTCACTGGTGTTGTAGGCATAGGACGATGCGATGACTTATGCCAAGTGATGGTGCACTACAAAACTAGATGAGGAGGCATCGCCTTGGATGAGTAGGAGGTCAGCTACTTTTGTTTCTTTATTCCCTTGCCACAAAACATCTATAAAGGAGGAGGGAAAGGAGTGGGAAAAGGAGAACAAGCGAAGGGAAAAGGGGAGTTATGGTGACACCCCAAAAACACAAGTCCGATATCCCTTATAAACACCCTACCATTATACACATTATTGTTTCTTGCCTTCTAAGTTATAATAAAGCATGAGTGGAATTATTACAAGAAAATCCAAAGGATATGTATTTAATTTAAACTGTCACATATATGTTTTCTTCTCTGTCTCCAAAAATTCTCAACTTTTAAACCACAATTCCAAAACATTGTAAATGTACATTACATCCCAATCTGACTAGAAGTATCTACCTACTAGAATCCTACTCAAAACATGTTACAATTATAAAACAAAAATACCCTCAAAGTCAATAGAAATTATATGATATAATTGAATTTAAAGAGGCATTTAAACTAATTTAAAAGTTATCACTAAATTTTCAAATTTTGTGATGGTCATTCTAAGCATTAATTTTATATTTAAGACCCATACAAATTGTAGATATCTATCTATAGTAAAACCAAACATTTATTAAACATCTTATACATTTCAAATAAACCATTATTACATTACCATATTTTTCTTATTCTAATAGAAAACTCAAATTGTCTATTTTAATAACCATTGTCCACTAACTTCATTGTGTACAAAAGGCATCTAACTTCTGATTGCTTTCCATAGATATTTGTACCAACAATTTCAATTTAGGAAAGCAATAAAATCATTCAAAAGAGTATATGAATACATTTAATTTAATGTTTCCTATATATTTTTCAAAAAGATATATAACTTGGTCAAGTATTATTTTGAAATTTTTGAATATGATTACTTGCTCCTATATATATTTATATTTGTTTGAAACAATTTTATGATTATGATACTATAAATAATGTTAGAGACTCATGTGATAGGGATGCAAGAGATATCATTTACACACGATGAGTTTCAAATTTTGAGGTCAAGAATGCCTTGAAAAAGATGATAATGATAAAGGCATGCAGGCCAAACGGTATTCTCATTGATGTATGGAAGAGTATGGGGGACGAAGGAGTTATGTGGTTAACAAATTTATTTAACAAGATAATGAAGACAAAGAAGATGCAATATGAGTGGAGAAATAGTACTATAGTCCCCATCTATAAGAACACAGGTGATGTTCAGAGCTGCACACACTACAGAGGTATCAAGTTGATGAGTCACACAATGAAGCTTTGGGAGAGGATTATTGAGCAGAGGCTAAGATCTATAACGAAGATATCAAACAAGCAATTTGGTTTCATGTTTGGTAGATCAACAACATATGCTATTTTTCTGATAAGGAGGCTTATGGAGAAGTATAGGGAAACAAAAAGATATCTTCACATGGTTTTTGTCGATTTGGAAAAGGCTTATGATCGAGTACCCAGAGAAGTGTTGTGGATGGTTTTAAGGAAAAAAGGGTGTGCCAATCCAATACATTGACTTGATTAAAGACATGTATGTTGGCTCTAGTGCAAGTGTGAAGACTCCTAGAGGAGAGACACCAACATTTCCCATCACAGTTGGGGTACACCAAAGATCCTGTTACAACCCCAATTTTGGGTTCTTTTGGTGAGAAATGTAATTTCTCATATTAAAGATATTTGAAAAAATAATGATATAATTTGTTTCGAATAAATGGATTTTGTTTACAATAGTCTTGATGATTTTTTTGTTGCCTTTATTGGCTATTGGGCCCAATAACAAGGAAAAGACAAAAAGGAATTCCATTATTAATAAGAAATGGAGAAAAGAAAAAGGTAGAAACCTTTAGAAGGCAAAAGAAATTAATCCAAAAGTGGATTTCGTGCCTCTTGGGTTAATTTGGGTTCTAAGCAGTCCAAAGTTGCAAAAAGAAAGCAATAAGAAAAGAAAAGATCAATTAAATATTTCTTTATTAAGAAAGAAATTGAAAACAATGATAAAATGTGGAAAATAAGTGAAAAGAGGTATAATTGAGTTATCCTTGATGGATTTTCATATCCAAAGGATTCCTAATGTAAAATGGAATGCCAAAGAGGAAAATAAAAAGAAAGATAAAGAGAAATCCTCAAAAAGAGATATGTTAATAAGAAATAAACAAGATAACGAGGAAGTAATAGATATGGATGTATTTAGAAGGATAATGAGTATCCTTATGAAGGAATTTTGAAATCATAGAGTTTCTTGGGGTCCAAGGAGCCCCAATAAAGAGGAAGAAAGATAAAATACCAAAAATGCAAAATAAGAGGATAATGTGATACATTATTAATGATTTTGGTGGCAATACTAAAATTGAAGTATTTTCTACTTAAGGAAATATAAATTTCGTGGCTAATGGATTAAAAGCCAAGAATAAAGAGAATAAGGGAAAAGGTTTTTGAATTTATAAATACCCAAATAATATATTTATATTAGAAGATAACAAAGAAGGAAGAGGTTGCTTCTTAGCAAGGAAATATGATTCCTTTTGGGAAAATGACTTGAGTCCTCGTGGATGTACACCTTAGGGCTTCGTTACCCACCCTTATATATAGGGTGGAGCCCTGATTTGAGCCCAAGAGAGAGAGAGAGAGATCCACACTCTCCTCCTTGTACAAATCCTAGTCGAGAGTAAGGGATCTATCCCTAGAGCAACGGAGGTTCGTTTGGTGGTCTTGATGGAGGAAGGAAGCCTCAACGACAACCTAGGAAGGATCGGAGATCAAACCTGCGCTCCTATCTTCAAGCAATTCCGTCTGCAGGACTACAAACTGTTGCAACTGCAACAGCAACCCCAGCCTATTTCTCACTCGAGAACGGCCATGGTGGTTGTGAATTGGGGGCGCCATGCGTGCGCCAAGGTGCTGCGAGGTCGGGGCGGCCATGGGCGGCGACCCTCTAGCCTTAGGGGAGGAGAAGGAAGGACCGCAGGTGACTACAGGAGGAGACCAAGCTAAGGTCACGAGGAAGAAGATGATCCAGGGATTATTGACATCTTTGCCCCTCCTTGCTACACAGTTTTGACCACTTAACCAAGGGCAGGATGGTCTTTTTGAAATGTTTCCAAACCCACCCACATTGCATGGAAACAGCTACGCGGCATTCATGGATTGGTCCAAAAAGGTAACTTTTGCAAAATTCATAACTAATTAACGGTAGCTCGGATAGATGCACATTATATATGAATTTTGATCAGGAGAACTCAAGGAATGCAATAAAACTATATTTGAAGCCTAATTCTGATTTCAATTCGAAAAGTAGTGCAATTTATCAACTATAATGAATTAAAGATTAAGAAATCCTATTTAGAGATGATTAATGCATCTAGTAGGGTTTAATGTATGTTTATATTTGATAGTAACCTATTAATTGTAAAAAGGTATATTAAACAAAAAAAGGATGAACTTTGCACGTAATTGGTTAATTTAGAGTTTCTTGTGCATAAATATGCTTTAATGAGCCTTGAAACCCTAATATTAGTAAAGGTGACTCATAATGGTTTTCATTATCCAAAATCATGAATATAGTTGAGACATGATAATTCCAAGCTATTTCAAGTATAAGAGTTCCTAATTGTGGATAAATACCCTAATGTATTAATTAGGGTTTTCTATTGGATAAAGGAAGAATTAATGACAAATAGAGTTCATATGTGAATTAGACCATAATGAATTACGAATTAATGATAAATGAGCATAGTGATCTTGATGAGGATTAAAAGGATAAAAATGGAAGCCTTAATGTAAAAGAGGCTTAATGGACTTAATTGATGATTAGTGTGCCTTTAAATCGAGATTAGGGTTATATGTAGTTAAAAAGGTAACCTTAATATCTTTCATGAACAATAGATGAGATAAATAGGGTTTTTGAGTAATTGTATAAAATAAAGGTTTAAAATAATAAAAGTTAAAGGGAAACCCTAATTGCAATGGAAACCCTAAAGGCGGACTAGAAACCCTAGGAAGTGAGCTAGGTTTAGTAGATCTTGATGGCATGTTTAATAATAGAAAATTGTATGATTATTTCAGGATCATGTTGTATGCGCTTGCTTGCTTGGATTTCTTACTTGCATGGACTATTTCTGTCTCAAATCATCTGGTCAGGTATGTGGTTACGCTTATGAATATATCGAATTAGTTATTTGAGGTTTTCTAAAGTTTTCCTTGATGACTTGAAATAAATTATTGGATGAATTTAATTCATGCAAACTATAATGTGGATATGACTATCATTTAAGATATGTGCCTACTAGCTCAAATCCTAGTCCCCTCTATGGCTTGATAGTTTGATCTAGTACATGGATACCTATGGGGTAGGTCCATCAGGTCATTAGATGACTTAGTACATGGCTACCAATGGGGTAGGTCCATCAAGTCACCTTGAGTCAGGTATTGGGCTACCTATGGGTAGTGCCATGCGACTATTTAGCACACCATGAGTTAGGGATTGGGCTACCTATGGGTAGTGCCATGCAACTCAACCCTAGATATTGATCTATCCGTTAGATAGGAACATGCGGGGTTTAATGGGGATCTACCATGAGGAAGGTAGCATCCAGGTCCACTACAGGGACAACACAAAGATAGGGGATAGGTAAGGATTGAGTAGTATTGCTTAAAACATAATCTTAGCTATTAAATGATAATTGGCTAATTAAATTGTTATCATAGTTGCATGATTATTGTTTCCCCCAAATACCAGCTTTATGTTGATCGATGTTTTGTTTTTCAGCATTTTAGGTACAAGTGCAAAGAACAAACAGTAAACTGGCATATGTGGATTTGAATGAGGATTAAAGTACTAAGGAGGATTAGTTAGAATAGACTCCCGTTATGGATAGAAGTAAGTTACCCTCAGTTTGAAAAAAAAGGTATGCAAAGTTTTACTTTTTTTACAGCCTTTTAGTTTAGTTGGTAGAATTTGATAATTATTATTGATTGATTGTCAAACCTTTGATCCAGAAATGGGGTTACGGCTCTGACCTCTTGGTCTCCCTTAATTGGAGGTTACTGGGAGGCGGGGTCGTTACATTTAGTATCAGAGCTTAGGTTCCTCATTTAATCTTTAATAATTATTAAATTTTACAAACTATGTAGAACCCAAGGGAGTTATTAGAGGAATTTCTGAAAGATAGAGGTGTCTAGAAAAGGATCATGTTTGGGGGCTGGCAAGAGTTTCCTCCACACCGCTAGTCAGAATATGAGGACTCCCGGATTAGTTTGACTTCTTGGACAAAGTCTCAAGATTTGACTCGATCTTGAGTTGAAATAAGATACCTTTAGGACTCTCTCATCTTGTCCATCCCCTCTCGACTCAAATGTTGTTAAGGATTAGGGTTTTCTCTCTTTTCCTCACCCTCTTGAGGTATGGGTAAGGTTGATAAGGTTTAATAAATCCTCCACCAAATTAATGAAAAGCATGTAAATAAGATGTCATGGACATAAGCTTAATAGATTTAGCGTAAAAGAATAGATACATGCTTAGGTCGTATGACATAAGTTGTCATGCCCTCGGGAGAGACCTGATGCTAGACCTTCTTGTCAGGAGGATAAGTAAAGAAAGTTGGTCTAGGAGGTAGAGATCTCCATTACAAGTAGAGGCCTGGCACATCCTCTGAGGATGATGTTAATCGTAACCCTAAGTGAAGGTTAGAGAGAAAGATGACATGATGAATTAGATGGACATACCTTGAATGCCATATGAGCCATGAGAGGTTGGATGACCGAGTACCTTTGGCGACCCAACCTTGGGAACGGTCGTGCATGTTAGAGTGAAGGATAGATCCTTCATTGATGAGGTTAGAGAAGAACCTATGAAAACCCCATGAGATTATATGAGCATGCCATAGTAGGCACCCAGAATACGTCAGTAGTGCGAGAAGTAGGTCGAAACCCTGGCCAAGGGAGTATGTTGGATAGATGATGAGATAAGCATAAAGAGCTATGGATAATATTGGGAAAACATAAGTTGAGAATAGGCTTCACCCAGGTAGGGGTATGCTTGTAAGCTTGATCCATCTTCATGGAGAGAGGACCTCTGGTAGTAAGGTTGTTTGTGGAGTTAGATCTAGAGAGAGGGAGCAGGACCCAAGCAAGAAGGTTGGTAGCCTAGACTCCGAGATATGAGGAAAAGTGGGGAGTTGAGGATGATGCGACCTAAGTGGATGATAGTGGTTGTCTCATGCTTGATCCCTGGAGGCTGATGATATCTGGGTTTCCATTAGAGGAACCAAACCCTAGAGAGAGGATGATGTTTCTCATACCTATGAGTCTATGGTATAGGTGTTTACCTTCTGAGATAGGAAGAAGAGTTCCTTAAACCATGAAGAGGTTTAGTAACAGGTTGTGAGGTCTTATACCTTGTTGGTTGTCCTTGAGGAGGACTCAACTCTGAAGTGTTACTCGAGTAGAAGGATGACATGAAGTGCATGTCATACCTTGTACATGTTTGGATCATGGTTAAGAGGTTGAGCAGATAGTTGGACATCAGATAAATGAACCTAGGGTTCTTAGGCCTAAGAGGGGAAGTGGTGTACCTGATACTCATGATGAGATTTGAGTTTCTATAGATTTGAGCATGGTACTCCTCATGGTTAGAGGAAAGGGAAACCCCTTACATTTAAGGTATGTTTGATGAATCCCTCACAGCTAAGGTGGTGACATGGGAAGGTATGATCTTGATCCATCATTGAGGAAAGAGAACAAATATAAACCCTAAGGATGTTTGTGACCTTGTTGTCAAGAGTTGCAATTTCCTCCCATCCTGGGAGAGGAACCCTTTGGTAGGGTGTGTACCAGTTTGTGGGTTTTTTGGAAACCTAAAGAGGTCTCATAAGATAGTGAGAAGATAAGTGAAAAGCACATGGTATGAGAATGAACCTGTAGACCCATAGATAACCATCTCTAGGTGCAAGTGGATGTGTTACCATGGAGGTAACTGGTAGGGGGCCTGACCAAGGTTGGCAGGTTGCCATGACCCTATGAGAGAATGGAAGTCAGCCCATGAATGTAGAGAGAGAGATGGTGAAGGCTTGGGTAAGGTTCCAAGTTGACATGTACTATAATAAAATCCTAAGTTTATCCTAGGGTCAGGTAGGGATAAGACCGATGGAAGTAGGAGTTTCCTAATTCCCTAGTTGCACATGACCATAGGGTCGGGAGGTAACATCTATCATTGTCTGAGGGCCATGGGTTAGGAGATTGATCACCTTCATGAACTCATTAGACCCAAAGGGCAGATGAGTAGGGCACTCTCTAGATGCATAAGGGAAGAGGGATGACCCCTAAAGTGTCGGCACCCTATAGACCTAGAGGAGATGACTAAGGGATGTGTGTGAACTTTAGTAGGTTCGAGACCAGTTTTCCATGGAAGTAACTTTGATATTGAGATTATCGTAATGTAGAGACATATGTTAGACGTTTCAATTCAGATTCGAAGGTGTACTGGTAAGGTGGGATGTACCATCTCTACTCTTGGAACAGGAAGAACTCTGTATTTGGACTACAGCCAAATGCTTATTTCCTCTTGTTATGGGAGTGTGAGATAGGACAATACGCATGCCATACACCAAGGTTAAAAGATGATGTGAGTTGGAACGTTGCTATAAAGTATGAGGACAGAGATGATAACATGCCCTTGTGGAATGAATGATACATGAATGGTTTACAAACACCAAGGGTATTAAGGTAGTCATCTTATGAGGATGTTTTTGTCATGAGCTATGAGTTATACAAGGTTGAGTTCAAAAAACCAAGATAATAAGCTTAGAGTTTTCTTGATGAAGGTAGACTTAGAGATGAGATGACATAATAAGTGGAGGTGTATGTCTTCAACTTTACCTAACACCTAAGGATGTGAAGTGGTAATGGATGCTCTGTATGAGATACAGTTGCCTAGTTTAGATGGAGGCTAGAAGAGGTTGTTAGGTTAACCCTCAGTTGGAAAAGAGATAGGTTTGGCTAACACTCAGATGAAACAATATCGGTTGATCAAATTAATGGTTGTTAGGTTAGCCAACCTAGTCCTTGATGCAATGAAAGGATGGAAGTAGAACCTCAGATGCAATTCTCTGAAAAGGAAGGTGATGAAACCCCGATTAGATTGGTTTAGGTTTTCCGAGGAATTGACCTTAAGGAATCATGACAATATAGGAGATCATGATTGAAGATCACCATACATCATGGTACTATGAAGATAGTAAGTGATACTGGTAATTTAGATGTTTAAGAGGAAGTTGTGTGTGGTACCATGCAAGCCAAGAAGTGAAGGATGAACACCAGTAACCCAGTGTATCGACATAGAGGATAAAAGAGTCCCTGAGAGGGAATGGGAGTTCATCACTATGGATGTTGTGGCGAGTCTCCCCTAGACCAAGGAAGGTCAAGATGCAATATGGGTTATGGTAGATCGCCTTACCTAGATGACATGAGAGAGAAAGGGTACTGTCAAGAGATAGATCCAGTTGAACTACATCAGAGAAAGAGATGGTTCAACTACACCATGATGTGATTTCTTGAGTATAACCTAAAGATTCACTCCCAGGAGGTGGAAGTAGATACATGAAGAACTCGATGTTAGTACAGTTTATCACCCCTAACTAATGGTTAGTGTGATCCAGACTAGATGGTCTGATGACAGCATGTGTGCTCGTTCAGGGTGATACATAGAGACAGTTCTTGTCCTCCGTAAGGTGTGATGATAACCACCATATCCAGTGTCAGGATATAGAGAATCTCTACAAGGGAGGTTGCGTCGGTCACCACTTCATTAAGATGATGTTAGTGAAAGGACCTCGTGAAGGTCAAGAAAGGACCACAGTGTGTGCAGATGAAGTTGCTTTGATCATGCAATGGCTGGAAGGAGCCCAGAGACGACATGAGTTGTAAGCTGATGCAAGGTAGACTGACATGTAGTTCAATGTGGGGGGATATGTGATGTGAAAATCTGACCCCTCTAAGTTATAGCTAAGAGAGCTGAGTTCTCGATGCATGGGTTCTTTTTACATGGTTTGGTGGAGAAGGTTAAGTTTGCCCTTACCCCTCAGGATAATGTGATGTATGATGAGTTTCATGTGTCCAATTTACAACACTATGTGAGGTACCCAGACCATGTGCGGAGCAATGAACCTAGTGAGCCCCAAGGGAGGCTGAAATGACCTGAGTCACCTGTGAGGCTTATAGAGCCAAGGTGAAAGAACTCAGAGAAAATAATATGGGATGATAAAGGTTCTTTAGAAGTGCCATGGATAGGGCAAAGCCACATGGGGGCCAATGATGGGCATGGAAAAGTCTTATCCTAAATTGTTTGTTTGCTTGATGGAATTTTGAGGGGAAAATTCCTATAAGAGGGGAAGAATGTTACAACCCCAATTTTGGGTTCTTTTGGTGAGAAATGTAATTTCTCATATTAAAGATATTTGAACAAATAATGATATAATTTGTTTTGAATAAATGGATTTCATTTACAATAGCATTGATGACTGTTTTGTGGGCTTTATTGGCTATTGGGCCCAATAACAAGGAAAAGTCAAAAAGGAATTCCATTATTAATAAGAAATGGAGAAAAGAAAAAGGTAGAAACCTTTAGAAGGCAAAAGAAATGAATGCAAAAGTGGATTTCGTGCCTCTTGGGTTAATTTGGGTTCTGAGGAGTCCAAAGTTGCAAAAAGAAAGCAATAAGAAAAGAAAACATCATTTAAATATTTCTTTATTAAGAAAGAAATTGAAAACAATGATAAAATGTGGAAAATAAGTGAAAAGAGGTATAATTCAGTTATCCTTGATGGATTTTCGTATCCAAAGGATTCCTAATATCAAATGGAATGCCAAAGAGGAAAATAAAAAGAAAGATAAAGAGAAATCCTCAAAAGGAGATATGTTAATAAGAAATAAACAAGATAATGAGGAAATAATAGATATGGATGTATCTAGAAGGATAATGAGTATCCTTAAGAAGGAATTTCGAAATCATAGAGTTTCTTGGGGTCCAAGGATCCCCAATAAAGAGGAAGAAAGAGAAAATACCAAAAATTCCAAATAAGAGGATAATGTGATACATTATTAATGATTTTGGTGGCATTGCTAAAAAGAAAGTATTTTCTACTTAAGGAAATATAAATTTCGTGGCTAATGGATTAAAAGCCAAGAATAAAGAGAATAAGGGAAAAGGCTTTCGAATTTCTAAATACCCAAAAAATATAGTTATATTAGAAGATAATGAAGAAGGAAGAGGTTGCTTCTTAGCAAGGAAATATGATTCCTGTTGGGAAAAGGACTTGAGTCCTCGTGGATGTACACCTTAGGGCTTCATTACCCACCCTTATATATAGGGTGGAGCCCTGGTTCGAGCCCAAGAGAGAGATCCCACGCTCTCCTCCTTGTACAAACCCTAGTCGAGAGTAAGGGATCTATCCCTGGAGCAACGGAGGTTCGTTTGGTGGTCTTGATGGAGGAAGGAAGCCTCCACGACAACCTAGGAAGGATCGGAGATCAAACCCGTGCTCCTATCTTCAAGCAATTCCATTCGTAGGACTGCAAACTACTGCAACCACAACAGCAACCACAACCTATTTCTCACTTGAGAACAGCCATTTTGGTCGCGACCTGGGGGTGCCATGTGTGTGCCAAGGTGTTGTGAGGCTGGGACGACCATGGGCGGCGACCCTCGAGCCTTAGGGGAGGAGAAGGAAGGACCGCAGGTGGCTGCAGGAGGCGACCAAGGTAGGGTTGCGAGGAAGAAGATGATCCAGGGACGATTGACATATTTGCACCTCCGTGCTACACAGTATCAGCCACTTAACCAAGGGCTAGACAGTATTTTCGAAATGTTTCCAAACCCGCCCACGTTGCATGGAAATGGCTACGTGGCGTTCATGGATTGGTCCAAAAAGGTAACTTTTGCAAAATTCATAACTAATTAACGGTAGCTCGGATAGATGCACATTATATATGAATTTTGATCAGGACAACTAAAGGAATGCAATAAAAATATATTTGAAGCCTAATTATGATTTAAATTCGAAAAATAGTGTAACTTATCAACTATAATGAATTAAAGATTAAGAAATCCTATTTAGAGATGATTAATGCATCTACTTGGGTTTAATGGATGATTATAGTTGATAGTAACATGTTAATTGTAAAAAGGTACATTAAACACAAAAAGGATGAAATTTGCACGTAATTGGTTAATTTAGAGTTTCATGTTCATAAATATGCTTTAATGGGCCTTGAAACCCTAATATTAGTAAAGGTGACTCATAATGGTTTTCATTATCCAAAATCGTGAATAAAGTTGAGATATGATAAATCCAAGCTATTTCAAGTATAAGAGTTCCTAATAGTGGATAAATACCCTTACTGTAATAATTAGGGTTTTCTATTGGATAAAGGAAGAATTAATGACAAATAGAGTTCATATGCGAATTAGACCATAATGAATTATGAATTAATGATAAATGAGCATAGTGATCTTGACGAGGATTAAAAGGATAAAAATGGAAGCCTTAATGTAAAAGAGGCTTAATGGACTTAATTGATGATTAGTGTGCCTTTAAATCGAGATTAGGGTTATATGTGGTTAAAAAGGTAACCTTAATATCTTTCATGAACAATAGATGAGATAAATAGGGTTTTTGAGTAATTGTATAAAATAAGGGTTTAAAATAATAAAAGTTAAAGGGAAACCCTAATTGCAATGGAAACCCTAAAAGTGGACTAGAAACCCTAGGAAGCGAGCTAGGTTTAGTAGATCTTGATGGCATGTTTAATAATAGAAAATTGTATGATTATTTCAGGATCTTGTTGTATGCGCTTGCTTGCTTGGATTTCTTACTTGCATGGATTATTTCTATCTCAAATCATCTGGTCAGGTATGTGGTTACGCTTATGAATATCTCAAATTAGTTTTTTGAGGTTTTCTGAAGTTTTCGTCGATGACTTGAATTAAATTATTGGATGAATTTAATTCATGCAAACTATAATGTGGATATGACTATCATTTAAGATATGTGCCTACTAGCTCAGATCCTAGTCCCCTCTGTGGCTTAATAGTTTGATCTAGTACATGGCTACCTATGGGGTAGGTCCATCAGGTCATTGGATGACTTAGTACATGGCTACCAATGGGGTAGGTCCATGAAGTCACCTTGAGTCAGGGATTGGGCTACCTATGGGTAGTGGTATGCGACTCTTTAGCACACCATTAGTTAGGGATTGGGCTACCTATGGGTAGTGCCATGCAACTCAACCCTAGATATTGATCTACCTGTTAGGTAGGATCATGTGTGGTTTAATGGTATCTACCATGAGGAAGGTAGCATCCAGGTCTACTGCAGGGACAGCACAGAGATAGGGGATTGGTAAGGATTGAGTAGTATTGCTTAAAACGTAATCTTTGCTATTAAATGATAATTGGCTGATTACATTGTTATCATAGTTGTACAATTATTGTTTCCCCCACATACTAGCTTTATGCTGACCGACATTTTGTTTGTCGATATTTTAGGTACAAGTGCAAAGAACAAAGAGTAAAGTGGCATATGTGGATTTAAATGAGGATTAAAGTACAAAGGAGGATTAGTTAGAATAGACTCCAGTTATGGATAGAAGTAAGTTACCCTCAGTTTGAAAAAAAAAGGTATGCAAAATCTTACTTTTTTATAGCCTTTCAGTTTAGTTGGTAGAATTTGATAATTATTATTGATTATTTGTCAAACCTTTGATCCGGAAATGGGGTTACAGCTCTATCATCTTGGTCTCCCTTAATTGGGGGTTACTGGGAGGCAGGGTCATTACAGATCCACACTCATCCCATATATGTTCGTTCTTGTTATGGATGAGCTGACAAAGAATGTTCAGGATGAAGTTCCTTAGTGTATGTTATTTACTAATGATATTGTATTGATTGACGAAACTAAAGATGGTTTGAATGATAAAGTTAAACTTTGGAGAAATGCACTGGAATGAAATGGATTGATAATTAGTAGGAGCAAACTGAGTATATGCATTGCAATTTCAGATAATCTCACGCTGTGAATGGTGGAGCCAAGTTGGACCGAGTAGACATACCAAAATGTGATAAATTTCATTACTTGGGCTCTATCATTCAAATAGATGGGGATGTCTAAAGTGACGTTTGTCATAGGATTACGACATGATGGTTGAAATGGAGTAGTGCAACTGGAGTATTATGTGATCGGAAGATACCACTCAGACTACAAAGTAAGTTTTATAAAACTACTATACCACCAGCCATGCTCTATGGGAGTGAATGTTGGGCGGTGAAGAAATAAGGACTCAACAAGATGAATGTGGCTAAAATGTGTATGTTGAGATGGATGTGTGGGAAGACAAGAAAAGATCATTTGATAAATGACCATATCAAGAATAAAGTGGGGATGCAAGCATAGGGGACAAGTTGTGCGAGGGCCAACTCAGATGGTATTGACATGTGCAATGCAGACTGACTAATTTGCCTATGCAAAGTAGTACTATTGAGACAAGAACAATTAATATAAGAATAGGAAGGCCTAAATTAACATGGGAATAGCTTATAAAGAGAGATTTTGAATCTCTACATCTCAACCAGAATATGACCCATGATAGAGCTGAATGGAAAAGAAGGATCTGTGTAGCTGACCCCAACAAAGTTGGGATTGAGGCTTAGTTGTTGTTGATGATGATGATGATGATCGAAACATTAAAAAAAAATCAACTCTAATTACAACTTTCCTTCTACTTTTTGAAATACATGGTTTCTATGTTGACTAATTTTGACAAACAACTAATAAAGTTTTACATTATTTTGGTTTTACATGTGTTAAATAGATTAACATTATGTTTACATTTATTTGAGTGGTCAAAAAAATTCAAAATGAAACCAAATTTGGACCACAAGTTAACTACGTAGTCTAGATCTCTCTCAATAAATAAAATTTTAGTTTTGTGAACTCTTGTACACAAATTTCCATATGGTCCATTTACTTAACTTTTATGTTTTCAAAGAATGAAAATAAATGGTAAAGGTCGTTCCCTTGTTAGGCTTTGATCCAATTTGAGATGGTTGTTGTTTATCCTCAAAAGTCAAAGAACATATCTTTTATTCCTCTTTTTGAGAAACTTTCTTGGAGGAATGTCAAAAAGAGAATAATGATACTTTCTTCTTATATTTAAAAGCTATAAACGAAAAGGGGAAACTTTTTGCCCAAGTTTTCTATTCCACATGCATATTTCGAATTCTACTTCCTTACTCTTCAATTTATTAATTTTATACGTTCTCAAGGATAGGGAACAAAAAGAAACGAAAACTCATATTCATAAATTCGAGTTCACTCCAACACATAATGCACATATGATAAAGAAAATTGCATTTTGAGTCTCATTTTATTCTTCTCACTTTATTATCCTTTGAGAAATTTCATTTCATGATTTTTTTAGATGAAGTCCCTCAATTATACTCATTTAATAAAATCATTTTCTAATCTTTAAATTAACTGTGAAAATTGGGGTGTGGCAATTCTACCTACATTAAAATAAATTTTGTCCTTAAAATTTTCTTTACCCTACTACCCATCTTAGGGTTTTTCTTACCTCTTCATTTCATGATAGTTAACATTTTCAAGGTTCATTTATTTTCAAAATTTTGCATGAAAATAAATATGTATCATATGACATCTAAATTTTATAAAAAAATACGTTAACATGGATTAACCATTACTTTGGTCTTCTTCTCAACTTATATGTAGGGTTTATGAAAATGGGCTTATTTGTGACAAAGTAGAATTTTGCATAAGTTTGAAGTAATTACTATTTTGACCTAGTTATAATCACTCATGGCCCTAAATTATTTTTCTTGGCTTCATAATCAATGTTGAGACTCAGATCCAAAATATGGTGATCAATGTGAACCTTATACACTTAATAACACCTTAAATTTGATTAATTCATCACTTTGTCCAAAGAAGCAAATTGATTTATAAAACTTTATATTTTGTTTCTCAAACTTTTTCTAAATATTCTCCATATTATTTTAGATCTATGATCCAAAAATCATCTCATTTGGACATTCCTATAATTTCCTATGAATTATTGAAGTTAATGAGTTGAAAACCATTATTTTTGTCTTTTAATTGACCTTTTTCCATGTTAGTGATCCAAGGCAAGGATCTGGGGGTGATCCCAACCCTTAGATCTACCTCTCTTGGATCTAGGCCTGATCTAGCAGCCACAGACCCATCTTCTACCTCTCGCAATCAGTGGGGAGGAGTAAATGAGGACCAAAGAGATCAATCTCCCGCTCTTGACCACCTTTTGGAAAACTAAGCTAGCCAAAATGCTCCTCTCACAATTTTGAACTGAATGAACCCTAGTTTGAAGAGTGTTCATGCTTTGTCCATCCACAAAAATGAGTCCCTCACTCTCCCCTCTCCTTTCGGCGGCCATGGCTGCTGCTCCGAACCTATGGGCCCTAAAACCCTAGCCCCAACACTATATAAAGGACTCTGATGCTCGTAATAACCACACCAAGCTATGACACCCTTCCTTGCTCACTCCCTCAGCCCTGAGTGTCCCAATTTTCTCCTCGAATTCCTTGCTACTGGTGCAGCACCACCAAGCATCCCAATTTGGGCATCCTCCCTCCTCGACCACGCTCCCAATATAACCACCCCCTATTGCTTCGCAAACACAGGCGAAACCTTTCTTGCCCGTACGGATCCCTGCTTCCCCAGGAACCCACATGTAGGCCAACCTCCCTTCGCTTGGTTCCTAGTATCATGAGGGACTGTTGAGTGAGGGAGAAATAGAGCTGAGAACCGCTGGTCCAAGTCAACCAGCCGGTCCAAATGACCCAGATGAACCACTTTTGAGCCACACAATTAAGAACTGAACCAATAGATTAGAGATTGAACTAGTGTTCTGAACTAGCAGGCCTTGGCATCTATGTGGCATGATTATGCCCCTCTGATCATGTAATTTTACTGTCATGATATTTCCCTATTAAGGTAATTATCCCTCTCTTTGACAAAAATCACCAAAATGCCCAGATCTTGTTTTAATCATAGAAATTGCATCGTAACTCCAAATATTATAAACAAGTAGTCCATTTTGATCAAAAAAATCCAACGAACTTATTAAAAATACTTTTGAGATTGGATTTCAAAATTTTCAAACTGATATACATAAATCTAGATATCTTGCTCAATTAATTGGTCTAAATGACTCAATGTTGTGATTAGACTTTAGAAACCTTATATCTTGACTCTGGTGATTATCTTAAGACACTAAATCATACTTGACTATACTAGACCTTATCTTGATATATTAACTACTTTTGAATATGAATCATATGCCTTGAAGATAATTTTGATGATATCTTGATAATATGATTGATCTAAATCTTGTGGCATATTTTGATCTATTGACCTAATACTTAATCTCTGATTTACTCATTATACTAATCAGAACTTGATCTAATCTTGAAAACCAATGATGTTAGAACATGATGATGATCTAAAGACTTGATTATGACTTGAATATCGATCATGTAAACTAGGGTTAAAACATATGATCCTAGAAAACCGGGGTAATTCATTCACTCTCAAAAATACTTGACACTTGAAATAATGTTGAACATATTGAAATATTAGTTGATTATAAGTGAATGAGCCAACCCTAAGGTTGACATAGGAAACATCAAAACATGATATTCTAAACATCATGATCTTGACCCTTGATCCAATCTTGATGATTTATGATCTGACTCGAAGGGTTGACCTATTGATTCGGATATTGATTATACTCAAAATCTTCAGTGAAAGGTATGCTATTATACCTCCTCCTTGGTTGTATTGAAGATAGTTTTTATGTATCTCTTGATTGTGTACTTGTCTATGTTCTTGTTTGATCTATTGTTACCTACTGATTAGTCTTCTATTATTCCTATATTTATTTTTAGAATATACAAGAACATAAATGATATTGCCCATTGTGACTGCATGTATATTGATAATGATGATGATGTTGATAATGTTGATACTAAGTGCAAGCGACCTTCTCATTCAGAGGTGGGACTTGTGCATTGGCCTCCTACCTTATATGGAGAGAAGGAGCCCAGTGACTTCCCCCATCACATTGGGGTGATAAAGTCACACAAAAATATATAAGCATGCTTCTCAATTACAACATAATGGGAATTCATAATAAAAAGTGAATTGTTTTCAAATAAACATCTTGTCGAATAAATGTTGACTTTTGAAATTGCTTGTTACACTTTTCAATATAAGTTCCGTCAAGTATACTCTTTTGTTATAAACCATTTTACTTGTTTTTATATAGCGTACTATGTAATTGCATTGTCTTTGTGTCTTTATTTTCTTGATTTTAGGCAAAATAATGGACCACTGACTAAAATTGCTTCCGCACTCATATACTCTGATGACATTGGAAAAATCAACTATATCTCCATATTAGGTTAGTTTTTTCTTAATATCCAATTTTTTGAGTTATTATTTCTTATTGTATATTCCAGTGTGTTAGATCCTTTCGGACCACTCAGGGATGGACATTTAAATCCCTTTACCACTGTCTAGGCAGTGTGATTGGGATTGGGGTAAGAATGGTTCTGTGATAATCAGTATCAGAGCTTATACACTCCCATATACATTAAGTAAATAATTTCCAAGTCTCCTACACCCAAAAACCCTAAAGTCCATAATGGTGAAAATTGAGGTGTCTAGGCTCGGGGTCCTGATATAATTTCTTCTATTCGTCATCACAGTGGCTGAGATCCCCCACTCTACCTGGCCTTAATTGATCCAGAACTAGACCTAAATGTTTTCTTGTGAAACCCTAGAGAGACTTCTAGCATCTCATCTCTTCTATAAGGACTATCCTAAGCCACCCATGTAGATGAAATTTAGGTAGTGTTCTCATCTCATCATGTGGTCCTTCTAATGACCTTTCACCACATGATTTCTCGATTATGGGTAGCTTATATGGGAAAAATGAATGTCACTAGAAATAATGAAGGTTGATTTAGAAAATGATACCATGATCTGACCTTAATTTGAAAACTCAATTTTGATCAATTAATTTTGAAACCAAATACTCATGTATGACCTCTTCTTGAAGACTTGATTTGACCAAAATTAGACTACACGTTTCCTATGTTTGAGGTAAATGATAAAAATTATGATATGGTGAAATAAGGATGACTTATACCTTATACCTCATTGTTGATGAGATCTCTATTTGATTAATATCCATGTTGCACTATTGTTGATTAAACTACAAACATAGCTAAGCAAATTTTTCCCTATTTGATACACATTACGATTATGCCATCAAGTGACTCACCAAATAAGGATGTAAGACTATGATGCAAAAAGAAGTTTCCTTTTGACTATTGATGCCTTTTTAATCTTAATTTTGATATGATGAGCATGGACCTAAATCATGCACCAATTTCCAAACTATATCACTACTTTGATCATGAAAGGAAAGGATTGCAAATCTTGAGATTATTGCACTATTATCAAGAATTTTGATCTTATGACCTTAATATATATGATTGGATCACTGATACTCTCCCTATTTAGATAAGATCAATGGATAATGACTAATGTTGGTAATGTGCCAGATTAGGGTGGTAGTTGACTCATGACTCCCCTAACCAAGGGCACATCCATATTTTGACTACCTCCAAATTTTTGTATTGTTAATTATTTAGAGTTTGGGAAGGTATAACCTTTTACTCAATTTGGAATTGGTTGACCTAAGCCTAATAGGTTAAACCCATGATTGATACTTGATCTTGAATATTGATTTAATAATGACATTGATATATGATAATGTTGACTATAGCTTGTCATTTATTTCCTAGATAGACCTAATTCTAGATCATTCATCAACCTTGGATACCATGATAATGAAATCTTGATATGTTGCTCGAATATTGCTTGAATATTGTTGCTCAAAATTGAGTATAGATGAGTGATCTCCCCCAAGGTCTAAATAGGAATATAAACCCTAGCTTTGGAATATTTATATATATGATCAAATTTTTGATCTATGACTTTTGGTGTCTCAAATCTCGACTCTTGATATTTATTAATATAATTGTGACTCGAGATTATCAATCTCAATAATGTTACAAATCCTATGTTCACATTATTTTGGACCTTGAGATCACCCCTGATACATGACTAATGACTTCAAAATCCCAAATCTTGAATTTTTGAAATGATGAGTATTTTGACTCTCTCGATTTATGACTTAGGGTTTAGCTCTCATTAGGACTAGGGTTGGACCTCCCATTGATTTTGGAGATTGAAAATCATGATATTGAAAGTATGATGTTGTCTCGAATTGTTGATATATGAAATCTCAAATCATGGATGTATAACCCCACCTAGGCCAATGTAGAAGCTAGAACCTTCAGATATTGGGTTTGAAAGTCACCTTGTACACTTGATTCAAGACCTCTATTTGCTTGACCTAAAATATGATCTCTCCAACTGTGTGATCAATAGGATGCTCTCCATATCTGTGACTCATATGATGACTTTAAACAATGTGTGCAATGGCCTTGATACTCAATTTCACGATGATGAAACGATGTTGGTACCAAGTTAGTTTTGATATGAAACATGGAATCCCAATTATGATTATTGGACTATTTGAATTTTGAGGACATGATTTTTATTATATAGTTGAGAATGTTCTAGTATTTGACGATACGATCTGAATTTAGATAGTCCCAATTATGAGGATGTTTTTGAATTTTGGGGACAAATTTCCCTTTTAAGGAGGGAAGGATGTGACAAAGTGGAATTTTGCATAAGTATGAAGTAATTAATATTTTGACCTCATTATACTCACCCATGGCCCCCAAATCATTTTTCTTGGCTTCATAATCAATGTTGAGACTCAAATCCAAAATATGGTGATCAATGTGAACCTTATGCACATTATAACACCTTAAATTTGATTAATTCATCACTTTGTCGAAAGAAACAAATTGATTCAGAAAACTTTATCTTTTGTTTCTCATACTTTTTCTAAATATTCTCTATATTATTTTAGAGCTATGGTCCAAAACTCATCTCATTTGGACATTCCTATGATCTCCTATGAATTATTGAAGTTAATGAGTTGAAAACCATTATTTTTGTCTTTTAATTGACCTTTTTCAATGTCAGCGATCCAAGGCAAGGATCTGAGGGTGATCCCAACCCTTGGATCTACCTCTCATGGATCCAGGCCCAATCTAGCAGCCATGGACCCATCTTGTGCCTCCCACAAATAGCGGGGAGGAGTAAATGAGGACCAAAGAGATCAATCTCCTGCTCTTGACCACCTTTTGGAAAACTAAGCGAGCCAAAATGCTCCTCTCGCATTTTTGAACGGAACAAACCCTAGTTTGAAGAGTGGTCATGCTCTGTCCAGCCACCAAAATGAGTCCCTCACTCTCCCCTCTCCTTCCAATAGCCAAGGCTACTTCTCCAAACCTATGGGCCCTAAAACCCTAGCCCCAACACTATATAAAGGGACCCCGATGCTCGCAATAACCACACCAAGCTACGAGACCCTTCCTTGCTCACTCCCTCAACCTCGAGTGCCCAAATTTTCTCTTTTACTTCCTTGCTATAGGTGCAACACCACTGAGTAGCCCAGTTTGGGCATCCTTCCTCCTCGACCACTCTCCCCATATAACCACCCCATGCTGCTTTGCGAAGGAGAAACAAGCATGGGTGGCACCTTTCATGACCGTGCAGACACCTACTTCTCCAAGAACCCACACGCCAGGGAGACACCCTCTACGTGGTTCCTAGGATCATGAGGGAGTGTTGAGCGAGGGAGAAATAGAGCCGAGAACCACTGGTCCAAGCCAAACCAACTGGCCCAAATGACCCAGATGAATCACTTTTGAGCCATGCAATTAAGAACTGAACCAATAGATTAGAGATCGAACCAGCGAGCCTTGGAATCTATGTGGTGTGATTCTTCCCCTCTGATCGTGTAATCTGATGGTTGTGATGTTTCCCTATTAAGGTAATTATCCCTCTCTTTGACAAAAATCACCAAAATGCCCAGATCTTGTTTTAATCATAGAAATTGGATTGTAACTCCACAAATTATAAACAAGTAGTCCATTTTGATCAGAAAAATCCAATGAACTTATTAAAAATACGTTTGAGATTTTATTCCAAATTATTCACACTTATATACCTAAATCTAGATCTCTTGCTCAGTTAATTGGTCTAAATGATTCAATGTTGTAATTAGACTTTGGAAACCTTATATATTGACTCTGGTGATTATCTTGAGACACTAAATCATACTTGACTAGACTAGACTAGACCTTATCTTGTTGGTTTAACCACTTTTGAATATGAATCATATGTCTTGAAGATAATTTTGATGATATCTTGATAATATGATTGATCTAAATCATGTGGCATATTTTTATCTATTGACCTAATACTTAATCTCTAATTTACTCATTATACTACTCAAAACTTGATCTAATCTTAAACACCAATAATTTAGAACATGATGATGATCTACATACTTGATTACGACTTGAATATTGATCATGAAAACTAGGGTTAACACATATGATCCTAGAAAACCTAGGTAAGTCATTCACACTCAAAAATACTTGACACTTGAAATAATGTTGGAAATATTGAAATATTAGTTGATTATAAGTGAATAACCCAACCCTAAGGTTGACATAGGAAAAGTGTAACCCTGATATCAAATATTAAAACATGATATTCTGAACATCATGATCTTGACTCTTGATCCAATGTTGATGATTTAGGATCTGACTCGAAGGGTTGATCTATTGATTCGAGTATTGATTATACTCAAAATTTTCAGTGAAAGGTACGCTATTATACCTCCTCCTTGGTTGTATTGAAGATACTTTTTATGTATCTCTTGATTGTATACTTGGCTATGTACTTGTTTGAGCTATTGTTCCCTACTGATTAGTCTTCCATTTTTCCTATATTATATTTTGAGAAAACATGAGAACATAAATGATATTGCCCATTATGACTGCCCATATATTGATAATGATGATGATGTTGATAATGTTGATACTGGGAGCAAGCAACCTCCTCATTCAGAGGTGGGACTTATACATTGGTCTCATATCTCATATGGAGAGAAGGAGCCCAGTGACTTCCCAATCACGTTGGGGCGATTTCACACAAAAATATATAAGCATGCTTCTCGATTACAACATAATGGGAACTCATCATAAAAAGTGAATTGTTATGAAATAAATATCTTGTCAAATAAATGTTGATTTTTGAAATTGCTTGCTACACTTTTCAATATATGTTCCGCCAAGTATACTCTTTTTCTATAAACCATTTTACTTATTTTTATATAGAGTATCGTGCAATTGATTGACTTTGTGTCTTGATTTTCTTGATTTTAGGCAAACAATGGAACACTGACTAAGATTGCTTCTGCACTCATATACTCTGATGGCATTGGAACAATCAACTATATCTCCATATTGGGTTAGTTTTTCTTAATATCTAGTTTTTTGAGTTATTGTTTCTAATTGTATATGCCAGTGTGTTAGATCCTTTTGGACCACTCAGGGATGGGTTCTTAAATCCCTTTACAACTGTCTAGGTAGTGTGATCGGGATTGGGGTAAAAATGGTACTATGATAGTTGGTATCAGAGCTTACACACTCCGATATACTTTAAGTAAATAATTTCCAAGTCTCTTACACCCAAAAACCCTAAAGTCCATAATGGTGAAAATTGAGGTGTCTAGGCTCAGGGTCCTGAAATAATTTCTCCTATTCGTATTCACGGTGGCTGAGATCCCCCGCTCTACCTGGCCCTAATTGATCTAGAACTAGACCTAAAGGTTTTCTTGGGAAACCCAAAAGAGACTTCTAGCATATCATCACTTCTATAAGGACTATCCTAAGTCACCCATGTAGATGAAATTTAGGTAGTTCTCATCTCATCATGTGGTCCTTCTAATGCCCTTTCACCACATGATTTCTCCATTATGGGTAGCTTATATGGGAAAAATGAATGTCACTAGAAATAATGAAGGTTGATTAAGAAAATGATACCATGATCTGACCTTAATTTGAAAACTCAATTTTGATCAATTAATTTTGAAACCAAATACTCATGTATGACCTCTTCATGAAGACTCAATTTGACCAAAATTAGACTACATGTTTCCTATGTTTGAGGTAAATGAAAAAAATTATGATATGGTGAAATAAGGATGACTTATACCTTATACCTCATTATTAATGAGGTCTCTATTTGATTAATAACCATGTTGCACTATAGTTAATTAAACCTCAAACATAGTTAAGAAAACTTTTTGCCTATATGATACACATCTTGAATATGCCATCAAGTGACTCACCAAATAAGGATGTAAGACTATGATGCAAAAAGAAATTTCCTATTGGCTATTGATTCCATTTTAATCTTGATTTTGATATGATGAGGATGGACAGAAATCATGCACCAATTTACAAACTATATCACTATTGTGATCATGAAAGGAAAGGAATGCAAATCTTGACATTATTGCCCTATTATCGTGAATTTTGATCTTATGACCTTAATATATATGATTGGATCATTGATACTCTCCCTATTTGGATAAGCTCAATGGATAATGACTAATGTTGGTAATGTGCTAGATTAGGGCGGTAGTTGACTCATGACTCCCCTAACCTAGGGAACATCCATATTTTGACAACCTATAAATTTTCATATTGTTGATTATTTAGAGTTTGGGAAGGTATAACCTTTTACTCGATTTGAAATTGGTTTACCTAAGCCAAATAGGTTAAACCCATGGTTGATACTCGATCTTGAATATTGATTTAATTATGACCTTGATATATGACAATGTTGACTATTGCATGTGGTTTATTTCCTAGAGTGACCTAGGACTAGATCATTCATCAACCTTGGATACCATGATAATGAAATTTTTATGTGTTGCTGAATATTTCATAAATATTGTTGCTCAAAATTGAGTATATATGAGTGATCTCCCCCAAGGTCTAAATAGGAATATAAACCCTAGCTTTGGAATATTTATACATATGATCAAATTTTGGATCTATGACTTTTGGTGTCTAAAATCTCGACTCTTGATATTTACTAATAGAATTGTGACTCGGGATTATCAATCTCAATAATGATACAAATCCTATGTTCACATTATTTTGGTCCTTGAGATCACCCCGGATGTATGACTAACGACTTAAAATTCCCAAATCTTGATTTTTGAAATTATGAGTATTTTGACTCTCTCAACTTATGAATTAGGGTTTAGTTCTCATTAGGACTAGGGTGGGACCTTCCATTGATTTTGGAGCTTGAAAGACATGATATTGAAAGTATGATGTTGTTTCGAATTGTTGAAATATGAAATCTCAAATCATGGATGTATAACCCCACCTAGGCCAAAGTATAAGTTAGAACCTTAAGATATTGGGATTGAAAGTCACCTTGTACACTTGATTCAAGATCTCTATTTGCTTGACCTACAATATGATATCCCCAAATGTGTGATCAATAGGATGCTCTCCATATTTTTTACTGATATGATGACTTTGAACAATATATGTCGTGGCCTTGATACTCAATTTCCCGATGATGAAATGATGTTGGTACCAAGTTAGTTATGATATGAAACATGGAATCCCAATTATGATTATTGGACTATTTGAATTCTAAGGACATGATTTTGATTATATAGTTGAGAATGTTCTATTATTTGAGGATATGATTTGAATTTAGATAGTCCCAATTTTTAGGATGGTTTCGAATTTTGGGGACAAAATTCCCTTTTGAGGGAAGGATGTGACAATGTGGAATTTTGCATAAGTATGAAGTAATTACTATTTTGACCTTGTTATACTCACTCATGGCCCCAAATCATTTTTCTTGGCTTCATAATCAATGTTGAGACTCAAATCCAAAGTATGGTGATCAATGTGAACATTATACACATTATAACACCTTAAATTTGATTAATTCATCACTTTGTCCAAAGAAACAAATTGATCCATCAAACTTTATCTTTTGTTTCTCAAACGTTTTCTAAATATTCTCCATATTATTTTATATCTATGATCCAAAAATCATCTCATTTAGACATTCTTATGATTTCCTATGAATTATTGAAGTTAATGAGTTGAAAATCATTATTTTTGTCTTTTAATTGACCTTTTTCCATGTCAGCGATCCAAGGCAAGGATTTGGGGGTGATCCCAGCCCTTGGATCTACCTCTTGTGGATCCAAGCCTGATCTAGCAACCAAGGACCCATCTTCTACCTCCCACAATCAACGAGGAGGAGTAAATGAGGACCAAAGAGATCAATCTCCCGTTGTTGACCACCTTTTGGAAAACTAAGCGAGCCAAAATGCTCCTCTCACAATTTTGAACAAAACACACCATATTTTGAAGAGCGTCCATGCTCTGTCTAGCCACCAAAATGAGTCCCTCACTCTCCCCTCTCATTGCAATGGCCATGGCTGCTGCTCCGAACCTATGGGCCATAAAACCCTATCCCCAACACTATATAAAGGGACCCCGATGCTCGCAATAACCACACCAAGCTACGCGATCCTTCCTTGCTCACTCCCTCAGCCCTGAGCACCCCAATTTTCTCTTCAACTTCCTTTCTACTGGTGTAGTGCCACTGAGAAACCCAGTTTGGGTGTCCTCCCTCCTTGACCAGTCTCCCCATATAACCACCCCCTACTGCTTTGCGAGGGAGAAATAAGCACGGGCAACACCTTTCCTGCCCGTGTGGATGCCTACTTCACCAGGAACCCACACGCCAATGATCCTCCCTCCATGTGGTTCCCAGGATCATCAGGGAGTGCTGAACGAGGGAGAAATAGGGCCAAGAACCGCTGGTCCCAGCCAAAACAGTTGGCCCAAATGACCCAGATGAACTGCTTTTGAGCCACATAATTAAGAATTGAACTAATAGATTAGAGATCGAACCAGTGTTCTGAACCAGCAAGCCTTGGCATATATGTGGTGTGATTCTTCCCCTCTGATCGTGTAATCTTATGGTCACGATATTTCCCTATTAAGGTAATTATCCCTCTTTGGAAAAAAACACCAAAATGCCCAGATCTTGTTTTAATCATAGAAATTGCATCATAATGCCAAAAAATTATAAACAAGTTGTCCATTTTGATCAGAAAAATTCAATGAACTTACTAAAAATACTTTTGAGACTGGATTCCAAATGATTTGCACTGATATACCTAAATCTAGATCTCTTGCTCAGTTAATTTGTCTAAATGACTCGATGTTGTGATTAGACTTTGGAAACCTTATATCTTGACTCTAGTGATTATCTTGAGACACTAAATCATACTTGACTAGACTAGACCTTATATTACTAGCTTAACTGCTTTTGAATATGAATCATATGCCTTGAAGATAATTTTTATGATATTGGAAAAATCAGCTATATCTCCATATTGGGTTAGTTTGTTCTTAATATCCAGTTTTTTGAGTTATTATTTCTTATTGTATATGCCAATGTGTTAGATCCTTTCAGGCCACTCATGGACGGGTGCTTCAATCCCTTTACCACTATCTAGGTAGTGTGATTGGGATCGGGGTAAGAATGGTTCCGTGGCATTATATTTATAGTTAGGACATCTACCTTAACCTTATTATAACTTTCTAACATTGGGCGTAGATGACTATCTAAACTTAGGCATTTCGGTGCCTCCTACATTTCTTGATTATATGTTGGTCATGCACATATCTAGAGATGTGGGATTTTGTCATGCTATTCATCACCAACCTACTAGTACACATGTTCCATACCACATGGACTAGAAAGTAGGAGAAATGCATCAAAAAGTCTCATGCTCATGACATCCCTCTTCAACTCTCTAATTGTTGGCCATGACCATAGAGATTGGAGTGGCTATCTCATTATCTAGGGTTAATTTGATACTTGAGATCTAACTAGCTAAACCCATATCCATATCATGCCTTATCATTTATATGAATGTTGACTATAGTCATTCTAGGGCATTCTATCTTTTCTCACGAGTCCATTCCTATACATAACCTCATATCTTCATTCTAGGGTGACTATGAGAATCATGTTTTCCTAGTTTCCATTTACCAAATTTCTCTGATACCATAATGTAACACCCCACTTTTCACAACATATAAATATCTCTGAGTGGAAGTATTTTACTTAAGGGGGTTGTCACAACATGCTAATCTTTACAATCAAAGTAAATGAAACACCATGCATTAATTGAAAACAAATTCATACATAGTTCTACAACGGGTTCATCCTGAAATATAAATATATTAATCTAGGCTTGAATAACATGACTAAGCACAATGTAAAATAAATCTAAGAGTTTGTATTGACTTAATAAATAGTACCCCACCAGGAAAAGCTTGAAAATATCCTAGTCTTGATTGTCCTTTTTACTCCTCACTTGCTCCAAGTCCTGCGGACAACGTGTCCTTAGTCATGCAAAACAAATATCACATCAATGTGCGATATTTAGCACTTTATATAACACTAAGTAAATATAACTTGACATGAAGTAAACTTGACATGCGTTATAATTTACATAACATGAACATGGATTTATCTTAAGCATTCTTTTAATAACTTTAAACATGATGCATTGAATGAGTGGATATATGCGACCTTTCATGCCCCATAGGATCCCATAATTTCTAGGAAGCCAATAATGCTAGGAAAACCCATAATGACCCAAAGGTCCATGATCGAGGTGCATATAAACACTTAGTCAATTCCTTTATATTAGATTTTCACATAATTATTAAATGTCATTATTCTCAATTTTGATCATAATGGGATTACTCCCTCTTAGTGACATAATATGATTTCTCCCTCATAATAATTTTAATGGAATTTCTCCCTCTTAATATCTTAATGGAATATCTCCCTCATAGTGTCTTAATTGCATTTCTCCCTCATAATGTCTTAATTGGATTTCTCCCTCATAATTTCTTAATGGGGTTTCTCCCTCTTAGTGTCTTGATGGTATTTATCCCTTCTTTTAACATGTTTCATTAAACATAAATCATAGTCGTAGTTGAGGTTTTACAATAGAACATAAGAAAATTGTCACACAATAATATCCATACATGATGTTATCTTAGAAAGAATTCATAATTTCATGATAATGTGCATTACCATAAAATAAACATTCAATAAACCAAAATTTACTTTGCCAAATATGCATGGCCCAATTACCTTTGATACTGGTGATTTCTTTAATTTGTTCTCAATTCCTTTTTTTGTAACCTAATCACCTTACTTGATATCAACACCAACTAAGGAAATCATAAGGTTTGCATCCAGGTAGAGGGTTATATAAGGCCACAATAGTGGTGATCCTTCATTGGTATTGTAGGCATAGGAGGAGGTGACAACTATAGGCCAAGTGATAGTTTACTACAAAAATAGAGGGGGAGGTGTCATCTTGGAGGATTAGGAGATTGACTACCTCTATTTCTTCATTCCCTTGCCACAACATCCATAAAGGAGGGGGAGAGTGAAGGTTGGGAAAAGGAGAACAAGGTAAAGGGAATGTGGCTTTATAGCAGAACCCAAAAAACACAAGTCCCACTAACCCTTAAAAACTCCCTCCCATTGTACAAGTTTATGTTTCTTGTCTTCCAAGTTAGGATAAAGCATGAGTGGAATTATTACAAGAAAATGCAAAGGAGATATATTTAATTTAAACCATCACCTATATGTCTTCTCAATCTCCAAAAATTCTCAACTTGTAAACCACAATTCTAAGATATTGTAAATGTAGACCACATCCTAGTCTGACTAGAAGTACCTACTTACTAGAATCCAACTCAAAACACATTACAATTGTAAAACAAAAATACCCTCAAAGCCAAGAGAAATTATGTGATGTAATTGAATTTAAAGAGGCATTTAAACTCATTTAAAAATTATTACTAAATTCTAAAATTTGTGATGGTCATTCTAAGCATTAGTTTCATATTTAAGACTCATCAAAATTGTGGATATCTATCTATAATCAAACCAAACATTTATTACACATCCTATAAATTTCAAATAAACCATTATTACATTACCATATTTACTTATTCTAATTGAAAATTCAAACTATCTATTTTCATAACCATAGTCCATTAACTTTATTACGTACAAAAAGCCTCTAACTTTTGGTTGCTTACCATAGATATTTGGACCAACTATTTCCATTTAGGGAAGAAATAAAATCATTAAAGAGAGTATATGGTAACATTTAATTTAACATTTTCTATATATTTTTTAAAATGATATATAACTTGGTCAAGTATTATTTAAAAGTTGTTGAATATGATTACTCACTCCTATATATAATCATAATTGTTTCAAATAATTTATTGAAACATTAAAAGAAAAAAAATAAAATAATCAAACTCTACTTCCAGCTTTCCTTCTACTATTTTAAATATATGGTTTCCATGTTTACTAATTTTGACAAATAATTAATTAATGTTTACAATATTATGGCTTTGTATGTGTTAAATAATTTAGCACTATGTTTACATTTATTTGAGTGGTCAAACAAAATCAAAATGAAAGCACAGTTGGACCACGTGTTAATTAGGTAGTCTGGATCTCTCCTAATCAATAAAGGGTTTTGAACATCTCTTGTACACAAATTTCCATAGAGGTCATTTACTTAACTTTTATGTTTTTAAAGGATGAAAATAAATGGAAAAAGTCTTTCCCTTGTTAATCTTTGAGCCAATTTGAGATGGTCATTGATTCTCCTCATAACACAAATCACATAACATTTATTCCTTTTTTTAAGAAACTTTCTTGGAGGAAAGAGAAAAAGCGATTGATGATACTTTCTTCTTATATCTAAAACATATAAAGGAAAAGAGGAAACTTTTTACCCAAGTTTACTTTTCGACATGCATGTTTTTGAATTCTACTTCTTTTACTCTTCTCTTTTATTTATTTTTATATGTTCTCTAGAATAGGAAAGAAAAAGAAAGGGAAACTAATATTCATAAATTTGAGTTAATTGCAACACATAATGCACATATGAAAGAAAAAATGTATTTTGAGATTCAATGTATACTTCTCAATTTATTATCCTTTAAGAAGTTTCATTTCATTGTCTTTTTACATTAAGTCCCTCAATTATCTTTATTTAATATAATCATTTTCTAAGTTTTAAATGAATTTTGAAAAATTGGGGTGTGACATGGAGATGAGTGGGAAATGTTTGTTGGAGTCAAGCAAAGACAAAGGAGAAAATACGAATAGGGAGTACCTTGGTGTCTTGGTTTACATCAATGAAACCCGAAAATAGGGGAAATTCACTCGTCAACAGAAGACAGAGGTTATATGGAACACCTTAAGGTCTGAGATGTAGGAAACATTCCCAAAGGTCTATCAAAGATGAGGGCACTGTTTCCATGGATAGAGAGTCTTTGAGGTGATGTGGCGATGAACACCAATGAAGGCTTCAACCCTATATGTAGGGCATAGAGGATGGGGCAAATGAGGGAAAACCCAACAAGTCGAGAATGAACATTGTGAATAGCACAAGCTTACTAGGCAATCAATTGTACCAAAGGAGGCATAGATGGCTACGCGATATGGTTGTCTCTAGAGAATAGGATCAAGTAGGTTAGGGAGTTTTGTGGCAGTGGAGGTTCAATTGGAAGTCAAAATCAGATGTGTGAGGGCTAACGGTACCCATGATCCCTTCATATAGGAAAGGGGAGGGAAGTGGTGGCATTTGTGACTCCATGGAGGAGAGGGGTGAGATCCCTAAGTGGAAATTTTGTCCATGGACTACAAGGAAGTGAATTAGGGCTTGAATGAAATGGGAGAGAGAGAGAGGAGATAGGAGGCAAAGAAATGTCATGGATTGAACAAAAGATGAGGGAGAGAGGGATTAGGGAAAGAAAATGTTGAAATTGGTCCTGATCATGTGAAGAAGTTAGAGGAAGAGGATAACTCCATCATCGTTGGATCGTAGGTGATTAAATAGAGATTGTTGGATGCTTCACATGAAAAAGAAGTATAAATGAAAAGGAGTGATTGACAAGAGGAAAATCTTGGACTATAGGTTTAATACTTGCAATAATTGAATTTGTAATTAAACCTTAATCAAACCATATGGAGAACTTTCTTAATTCTGGGGGAACAAACCAAGTCAAAACGAAACCAAAATTGGATACAAAGTTAATGAAGTAGTTCATGTCCTTCCTAGCCAATAGGATTTAGGTTATGCTTATCTTTTGTCCATAATTTCCATATTTGTCATTAACTTGATTTTTATGCACTTAAAGGGTAAATTAAGGAGAAATGACTCTCCTTGGTCATTTAGTTGAGTCAAAAACTGAGATCACCATTGGTTACCACCTGCATATCTTTTTATGCCATTTGGAGAGATTATCTTGCAAGGGAGACAAAAAGAGATTAATGATATTTTCCTTTTATGTTAAAAGCTATCAAAAGGGGAAGGAAATTTCTTGTTCAAGTAATTCATTGATATTTTATAATTTGATTTCTTTTATCTTGTCTTTTATTTCATTTAAACATCCTAAGTGGTAGGGAAGAGAGAAGGGAAAACCAGTTATCATCTTTTTTGTGTTAATTGAAACACATTTTGGCATACATGAAAGAGAAATGGTATTTGAGGTACCTTTTCTTTTACTCACTTCATAATTATATAAGGAATATCATTTCATGGCCTTTTACATTAAGTCCCTCAACTATCATTATATAAGAAAAACCATATCCTAAGGTATAAATTAGTTGTGAAAATTTTGGGGTGCTACAAAATTGTCCTCGTAGATCGAGTGGGCATGACCAAGTTTCTAATCTAGCTTTAGTATCCAACAAGGAGATATGCTAAATGGGATATGAAGATGTTCGTGGATGGTAGGAATGGATAAAGGACAAATCCCACTCTAACTCATCTAAAACCATGGAACCAACTGAGAGGTCTACCATGTCACTAGGGATTGTGAAGTTGGGATCAAGGTCCTCAACCGAATGACCATGTATCCAACGATCCTTCCATACATTCATGTCTCGTCAAAAGTTGATTTTTTCATGACATGATGTCTTGAGGAGATCAACATGCTTATTAATGAAAGACCAGGTTGAGGAACAAGGTTTGTGGCAAAATACATCATTGAACCTATACTTTTCATGCACATTCTAAACCCAGAGTGTGGGTGGTTTGTTTAGAAAGTACCACATGTTCCGAGGATGAGAGACATTTTATGATCTCTAGAATCCTTGATTTTGAGGTTACCAATGTCCTTGATCATAGTAATCTTCTTGTAAGAAACCATGGACAATTTCTTCTGCTCACGACCACCAATATAGATAAACTCTTTCATGTGTCTATTGATATCATCACATAACCTGGGTGAAAGCTTGACTGACTGTATCGTTTATGAAGGAAGAGCTTAGAGTGTAGATTTTGCAAGTGTGATTCTCCTTTCCATATAAAGATGGTGAGCTGGCTAGCTCATCATTTGTTCCTTGATGAAATGTATAACAGAAGCATGTGTGGTCTTATTTATGTGATGATGAAGGACCAGAACTCCAAGGTAGCATCCCAAATCATTGGTATTCAAAATACCCAATTTTCTACAAAAAGTCAATATCTCAGCATGGGTACTATTTGGTGAGATGTAACAACATGATTTCTCCTTAGAAATAGTTTGTCATGAGACTCGTACAAAGTCCTTAAGTGCCCTATTTATGTTTGTATCTTTTTTCTTATATAATTCGGCCATGAGCAAGATATCATTTACAAACATAACATGAGAGATTGGCATATCGTTTCATGTTATAACAACATGCTTCCATTCACCTTCTAAAATAGATTGTGTAATGTCCTAACTCATGCGTTACATATAGAGCACAAGCAAATAAGAGATAATATGATCTCCATGGTGTACTCCCTATGACTAGAAGGCTTCTATGGGGTGCCCTCCCATAAGCTTAAGGTACTCCCACCTGTTATATTTGCATAATAAGAGGCATAGTCTTGTCTAGGAGCCTGATTTCTTGAAGGAGTATCTAATAAAAAGGACCAATGCATGTGATCAAAGGCTTTGTATAATTTAAGTTTGATGATAACCCATCTTATGCTTGTAATCTTGTTCTTCACACAGTGGATGAGTTCCTAAACTAGTAGAACATTATCGCTAATTCATCTTCCTGGGATGAAAATGGATTAATTTTCTAAAATCCAAGTGTTGAGGATATATTTGGTTCTCTCGATGAGTATCTTTGGTATAATATTAAAGCTATAATTATTTAGGGAGATAGGGCGAGAGTCACTGCAATGTTGAGGATGTTAGATCTTTGGGATGAGGACCATGTATGAATCAATCAAACACTAATCAATGGTGTTTGTAATGAAAGTTAAACGTGTTGTGGATGTAATGGAAGAGCTAATTTATTCCCAATTGGGATAAATCAATTTGTTATTAATATTTTCCTATGTAGGAGATTTTTCCTATGCCATCATAAATGTAACATGCTTGATTTAATCGATGCATGTGGACTGAGTGATCTCATAGTAGGTAACCTCATATAGGTCTGGGAACTAGTCTACATAGTTAACAGAAGTTGATGCTAGGCTAGGGCTAGTGAAAATTGTGGACATGAGCCTCCTAAAGAAACACTAGAAGATGTTTTGAGTGTTGGGGGGGAAGTGATCTAGATTTCTAAATCATATTGTAGATGGGAGATTTTTTTTCTAGTGCCTACGAGCCTTCATGAAGGAGCGGACAAATTTTGTGATGCCATCACTAGATTGCAACCAATTGATGCTACATCTATACTATCAATCATCCTCCTCATGTACAAGGATTTGATAGTATTTATTAATAGACAATACTTCATTAGATAAGATAGTAGAAAAATTAGAGGGTACCTAACATTTGTTCACTTAATGCATGATAGATTTCTTTAACTAATGTTGTTTTCTCATGAGAAAAGCATCCCACTTTTTGTTTATAGGATTTTCTGTTAAATTGTAGAATCTAATTCCATCTTGACTTTGTCTTAAAGAAAAAATGATGCAAGGCAGTATCCTCATTGTTGGAGAGTAGTATGGGGTTGTGATCATGATGTTGTTGGGTTTTGTGGAGGAAACATGTGTGGAGGAAGTAAAAAATAAAATATATTTCCACGCAACCCAAAAAAGGATTTCATCAATAATAGCGTATTCAGAAAGAGTGTTTGTGAAATATACGTTACCGTGGAGCAAGTCCGGCGACATCCCGCTACACGATGGTGTGCAATCCTCCTAGCTTACACGGACGATACTTCTATTTCATCCTCCTAATGCATTGCTGGAAGATCCAATGGAGCTCCTTTTTTGTGGTGATGTACGCCACTCGTAGCATGTATGGATGATCGTTGACATCCTCTAAATGTAGGCATCTCAGTGTCTACATCTTTACTTCATCCACACGGATGTACTGGAACTCCACGTCATGCTTCCTTAGCTGGCAGGAAGGAGTAGCCTCTGTGCGATTACATGCTAGCATCGTGGTTCTCTCCTTTCTCTCCTGAGGATGGTGACAGCTAGGGTTGGTGTATGTGAGCGTAAACTGAAAAGCCTCTCTCAATATATGGTCAAGACATCGGTCGTCAGGCCCTTTAAACAGGAGACGAAAGGAAGAAGAGTTTCTTAAACGCTTTAGTAAACAGAAAGATTGCATTAATTAAAATGCTCATGGATTAATTAGAATATTCTAGAAATAATTAATTAACTAATTAATCATATTAATTTATTAATTAATATCTGATTTCATGCAATCGCTCAGGATGGCTCTATGGGCTTACATATCGTACATACCAACAGACTCCCACTTGCACTTAGAGCCAGTCACTCCAATTAATTGGCTCAAATATTTTAACATATTCCAATATTATTTTTATGGATTACATAAACATTTTAGTAATCAATGTGATTCAGAACAATTCCAATCAAATCCACAATTATACTCTATTCTAACACATTATATGTATGTGACCCGGTGGGCTCCAAATTATGTTGGTAGTGATATCCATAATCATATTATGACTTCATAAGAAATGATTGGTATCTAGAAAGACTTCATTGCCACCCAAGTAATTGGAGAAGTTGAAGAACAACTTAACCTGTCATTCTTGACTGGTGTTACAATGATTGTATAGTTCCTTTGTCGCTGATATCCGGATTGAACTCGACTCAAAGAACCATCATTGTCTTCAACGTTCAATCAATGTTCCTTGAACTAGAGCAGACTGTATGAGATATATGTAATCTCAATATCACATATTGACTCACATCAGCATGGCCATACATTTATCATTCTCGCTTATCAAGTGGTTGAAATATCAAACTCCCGTAGGAAGGAAAAATTCCATCTACATCACTCACAGTGATCCCCATGTGTCATAATGCACCCAAGCACCATCTTTATGGCAATCCTTATTCAAGACCACGGTGGATGATGTCAAAGTACACTGAATGACATTTGATAAGTGTAGTGACTTTAGGTCTAAGAACCACAATCACCACCATCACTATGAGATGTGACTCTAACTACCAATCATGGTATCCATGTGTCACTCTCAAGGTGGGTCTGTCCGATACACTATTCTCTAACAAGTATCTATGTATTTGTTTTGATATCTCCATATAATGGCTAATGAGATTCTTCCATCAACCAACATACATTCTAATCTTATGTGTTATTGATTTATATGGATATTTCCACCATAACAACTGATTAGGGACAAAACAAGAATACATACTCTTAACATACATATGATCTCACTATTCAGGTCATCAATCTGAAGACATATGTCATTGAGTATATTATTCTATAGACATCTATAAGTTTTGTGGTCATCTCACAATATAAAACACAAACATATAGATTGGAAACTTGCCTTTGTTGATATGATCAATGTGGTATTACAAATTGTTTACATAGTATCCCAATACAATCATCAAATGATAGTCTCTATGGGAATACATACCAAAAGGCTCCCACTTGCACTTATACCCAATCACTCATGAATCTCAATCCATGTGATCAAACATGACTGTCGTGTTTCGTCTATGAAAGTGCTTTTGTGAGTGGGTCAGCCACATTGCTTTCTATAGGTACTCTGTAAATCTTCGCATCTCCTCACTATACGATCTCTCCTATGAGATGGAACCACCATAGAATATGTTTGAAATGCTAGTGCGATCTTGGTCCTTTAGCCTGTGTAATTGCTTTGTTGTTGTCACAAAACAACTCAATTGCATCACTAGCGCTTGGAACCACTACAACTTTAGAAATGAACTTCCTAATCTACACAGCTTCCTTTGCAGCATTAGATGTGGCAATATATTTGGTCTCTGTTGTAGAATTTGCAACTGTCTCTTGCTTTGAACTCTTCCAGCTCACAGCTTCGTTGTTCAAGCAAAACACAAATCCAGATTGTTATCTATAGTCATCTTTGTCAGTTTGGAAGCTAGCATCAGTGTAACCCTATACCATGAGCTCTTCCTCACTACCATACACTAAGAATTGATCTTTAGTCCTTCTCAAGTACTTTAAGATGTTCTTTACAGCTGTCAGTGACATTCACCTAGATCTGACATATACCAACTCATCATTCTCAAAGCATACGACACATCAGGATGAGTACATAACATTGCGTACATGATAGATCCAATTGTTGATTGCATATGGAATCTTATTCATGTGTGGTCATTCATCACATGAACAAGGACATTAGTCTTTAGAGATTGTAACCCCATGGGATATGGGTAAGTTGCCTCTCTTAGAACCCTCCATGCTAAATCTCTTTAGCGCCTTGTCAATGTATATGCACTGGCTTAGGTCTAGAAGCCTTCTAGATCTATCTCTATAGATCTTGATTCCTAGTATATAGGATGCTTCACCTAAATCCTTCATATAGAAGGTCTTTCCCTATCAAGCTTTTACTGTCTGAAGAGTAGGTATGCCATTTCCCATCAATAGTATGTCATCCATATACAATATGAGAAATATGACAGTGCTCCCACTAACCTTTTTTGTAAACACAAGGTTTATCTTCATTTTGACTGAAGCCAAACTTTTTGACTACTTTGTCAAAATGTAGATTCCAGCTTCGAGGGGCTTGCTTCAATCCATAGACTGACCTTTATAGCTTATAGACTTTATTGTCTTCCTTTGGATTGATAAAACCCTCAGGTTGGGTCATGTACACATCCTCGAGTAAATTCTCATTAAGGAATGTTGTTTTAACATCCATCTACCAAATCTCATAGTCATGATAAGCAGCAACGTCAAGCATGATCCTGATGGATTTAACCATGGCAACTGGTGAGAAGGTCTTATCATAATCAACACCTTGAATTTGACAGAATCCTTTCACAACCAATCTACCTTTATAGGTTTGAACATTTCCATCCATGTCAGTCTTCTTCTTGAAGACCCACTTGCACCCTATGGGTTTTACCCATTTGGTTGGATCCACCAAGGTCCATACCTTATTGGTGTACATGAATTCCACCTCAGATCTCATGGCTTCGAACCATTTCTTAGATTTTAGTCCCTTAGTATCTTCTAGATAGGAAGTTGGCCATCTTCTATGCCCAATTTTTCATTGTCTTGAGTCACGAGAAATCCAAATCTCTCAGGCTCAAGTAGTGTCCTACTAGACTTATGAGGTTCTTGTATTACATTTAGAACTTGAGATTCCACAACAATTTGTGAGTCTTCATGTTCCTTATGTACCTCCTCGGGTTCTCTACTTTCTTGTTGATCTTGAACTTCTTTGAGCTCTACACTCCTCCCACTAATTCCTTTGTAAATAAATTCCTTTTCAATAAATACAGCAGTCTAGCAACAAACACTTTGTTGTCAGTTGGTGTGTAGAAGTAATATCCCTGAGTTTCCTTGGAGTATACAAAAAAATAGCATTTGTCAGATTTGGGTCTAAGATTTTTTAGAAATTATTTCCTAACATAAGCTTCACATCCCCAAATCTTTAACATAGACAAATTGGGATGATTCCCATTCCATATATCATATTGTGTCTTTTGAACCAATTTGGAAGGTACACAGTTAAGTGTAAATGTTGTGGTTTCAAGAGCATATCCCCAGAATGATATTGTAAGTTCAGTTGAACTCATCATTGATTGTACCATATCTACTAATGTATGATTCCTTCTTTCTGACACACCCTTTTGTTGTGGTGTCCATTGTGATACAATACCACGGTCTCTCAGAAGGTCCTCAAACTCTTCACTTAAGTATTTACCACCTTGATTTAATCGTATTGCTTTAATACTCTTACCAAGTTGCTTCTCTACTTCATTCATGAAAGTCTTGAACATTTCAAGAGTTTCTTATTTGTGTTTCATAAGATATACATAGCCATACCTACTGAGGTCATCAATGAAGGTAATGAAGTATTGATAGCCTCCTCTAGCATTTGATCTAAATGGTCCGCATACATCAGTATGTATAACCCCTAGCAGATCACTAGCTCTCTCACTATGTCTATTGGAATGATTCTTGGTCATCTTTCCAAATAAACAACCCTCACATGTCTCTAATGATTCAAAATCAAAAGAGTCTAGATAACCATCTATATATATGTGCCCAGGACAACAATGCCATAAGTATGTTTTGTTTGAGTTGTCAAGTTGTAGACTTTTAGTATTTACGTTGTATATGTTAATCTCAAGTTCTAGTGATTATATACCATAAGACATAGGGGCATTTCCATAAAAGATATCATCTTTAGAAATAGAATTCATTCCATTCTTAATGTGAAATTCAAATCCACTCTTGTCCATAAAAAATATAGAAATAATATTTCTATTAATGGTAGGTACATAATAGCAATTCTCTAATTCTATTACAAGGCCAGTAGACAAAGATAAACTGATAAATCCAACTACTGTGGCAACAACTCTTTCTCCATCAGCGACCCGCAGCTCGACTTGGCCCTTTCGTAAAGGCTTACTTCTTATCAGATCCTAAATATTTGAACATCTGTGAGATCCACATCTGATATCCAGTACCCAAGATGAAGAAGTATTTAAGTTTATCTCAATGACATATATACATGAACTGGAGATCTCTATCATCTGCTTCTTCTTCCTCAGTTCCTATAGGTAGAGAGGACAGTTTCTTTTCCAATGTCCATCCTGGTGACAATGGTGATAGCTGCCTTCTTTAGAGATCCCAACCTTTATCTTTGAGCATGGATGACATTGTCTTATGCCCGACTTTAGAACCTTTATTAGCCTTGCCTTTGCTTTTTTACTTTCCCTTTATCCTACTAATCATCATCACATACTTGGGCATGTCTTTCTTCATTTGTGCTTCAGCTGTCCTCAACATGCCCAACAACTCTGACAATGGCTTGTCAAGATTTTTCCTGTTGTAGTTCATGACAAATGACTATATGATTCAGTAGGGGTGTAAATAGTGTGGGTACGGTGCGATTATGGCCATTCCCAAACTCATACCCATCTAATTTAGTAGGTCTGGTTCCGATTCTAGACCTGCATAATAAAAAAATCTAGACCCGCACCATACTCGTACCCGCATTAATAGCGAGTTTGCGGTGTAGGTATGTGGGTAACCGGTTCCATATAGAACATCATATTGTTATTGCAAGAAAATTATGATTATGTTGCATTTATATTAATACTACGAGATATCAGTATCATATATTATATTAACATGCAATAGTTATATTAAATAAATTTGTAAATTGAAGATTAGTTGAGTTAATTTGTAACATATTTGTAGTCATCATCATAATGTTTTAATTATATAGCATATTCTGGAATTATTTTTATTTTAAGTTTACATATTTTGCTCAAGATTGAAATTAGAATAGTTAATTGTCAATTAGATGAATAGTCTCAACCTTATTAAAATTAAAGTGAGACATAATCTCAAGTATTGTATTAGTTAGACTAGGAAAGTATGATACAAATACCATATTATCTAAGTAGTTATTTATGTATAGCGGGTTTGCAGGTCTAGTGGGTCTGGGTCCAAGCATACCCATCAGTGGACCCACTTATATACAGGTTCAAGAGAATGCGGGTCCACAGGTATGCGGGTAGAAGAATTTAGACTCGTGACAGGTATTTAAAGGATCCAGATTTGTAGGTCTGTGTGTCTATCTGTACCCATTTATAGCCCTATGATTCAGGAAATGATTGCAGCATCACTCAGTGGCCAACTCTTGACCTAGGGGAAATCCCAGTTTGGATAGTCTTTCCACGTACCCAATCAAATTGAACATATGGGTGCCAACAGAGTCTCCCTTTGTCATCTTTCTTCTGAACAAAGCCTTGGAGATATCATATCTCTCCTCTCTTGCTTGATGTTGATACATGTTCTTGAGATGTGTTACCATATCCATAACATGCATGTTCTCATGATGCTCTTGCAACTCATAGTTCATTGAGGACAACATCATGCACTTGACATCCACGACGTCATCAAGGTGCTTCTTGTAAGCATCCTTTTCAGGCTTGGGAGTATTTGAGGCGGGTTTTTCTAGCTCTGGTGTTTCAAGGACATAGAGCGTACGCTCCTGCATGAGAACAATTTGCAGTGTCCTAAACCAGTTTTAAAAGTTGATTCTGATAGTTTGTCCTTCTCAAAGACCGATCACAATGAGAATGTGTGAGTGTTGTTTGCCGTTTGATTGCTACAAAAGAAAAAAGTTTACATTTAGTCTTAAACATTTTGACTTGAAAAGATTTGATAAATGATATTAATTAGGCCTTTAATTAATTACCCTCCCACTATTTTATTCAAATTGATAGCCCTCACTATCAACTCATAAGATTGCAGCATAAAACCTTCTAGTGAGCCAAGATCCAAAATAATTTGATCAATGCCCATCCAATGACGGCGTCAAAGCCAAATACTAAGGTAGGCAACTTTTGCCATAACGTCATATGAAACTCTTAGATTGATGATCATGCACAACTCCTTGCCATGATGCAGCTGTGTGCCTCTAGGTACTCGATCCTATCAAATTTCCCTAGTTAAGTCCAACCCATGAGCCAACATGATGAGTGTGCACCTTGCAGAGGCAGACCCACACACCCACCATCACACTTCCACAAGATAGACAGTGTACCACATAGAGACGTTCCCACACATAATCGATCAAGCTTTTCATGTGTGTTGCTTTATGGAAGGCAACTAAAACTTAATATTTTTATTTGAGGGGATTTATTAATACATATACATATCCAAAAACCACATACTTATAGTATGTAACATATACTACTATATCCACAACCACAAATGATAGACATGCAATCACAAACATAAAAACATCGGTTATGGCCATACTATTGTAATCCTTTGGATCCACAAAGGATTATGGTCCACCTAAGGTCATATGCATCTCATGCAACATCACTTGTGAATCAGACTATAAGGATCAACATTACAATGAGAAACTTCATGGATGCTCCGTGAGGTCGGAA
Organism: Alisma plantago-aquatica; assembly: GCA_963693085.1. Taxonomy (NCBI): domain Eukaryota; kingdom Viridiplantae; phylum Streptophyta; class Magnoliopsida; order Alismatales; family Alismataceae; genus Alisma; species Alisma plantago-aquatica. The sequence continues at coordinate 500,575,013 of OY856413.1, forward strand.
CTTCAAGTTTTTTCTCCATGGATGATCCTTGGAGTTGGATCTTCAGGTTGCTTCTTGGAATTGGATCTTTAGGTTACCTCTCCATGGATGCTCCTTGGAGTTGGATCTTCAAGTGGCCTCCTTACATCAAGTATACAAAGACTAAAACTAATTGTATCTCTATTACATCATATGAGTACAAATATAAAGAGAAAGAATTAATACACTTTAAAATAAGAGATGAGGCTCAGCATGCAAGCCGAATACTTTATACAAAGGATCCATGTACAACCATTATACATCCATATCATTCACAAACAAACATATCCACAACATTCCCAACCACATTCATTCACAACAGGGGATTCTAGGGCATAATTGTGCATGCATTCACCACATAAAATAGATTTTAAAGATGACGTGTATGATATCATAGGTATATCTACATATACCTATATATATATATATATATATATATATATATATATATATATATATATATATATATATATTAAAAGTGTAGTCCTTTTAATGTGGGACATTCCCCATTAAATAAATTGTCAACTCCCACACAGACTATGCGGGGTACACAGGGGTAGTGCCTCTATGTGGGGATCGAGGGGAGGCCACCCCTCATGGGATCTCAGGGGCAGAGCCCCTGAAAGGTCTATGCAATATTACTACTGTGCAATTAGGAAAATCAATATTCTCCATAGTCAACCCCGTCCGAAATGTCAAAAATAGAAGCCTATGGTTTATGTGGAATTAGGTTTATATATACACATTAGGAGTTTTAAGTTCACATCGTATGCAACCACAGAAAACAATATACAGTGATTCGATCATATTGAAACGAAACCAAATACTTCGTAGATCGACGTTTCTCTGATACCACTGTTGAGTTTTGTGGAGAAAACATGTGTGACGAAAGCAAAAAAATAAAATATATTTCCACACAATCCACAACTGGATCTCGTCGACAACAACATATTCAGAAAGAGTGTTTGCAGGATATACCTTGTCGCGAAGGAAGTCTGGTGACGTCCCACTACACAATTGTGTGCAACACTCCTAGCTTACATGGATGGTACTTCTCTCCCATCCTTTGAACATGTCATGGGAAGATCTAGGGCACTCCTTTTGTGTGGTGGTGTATGCTACTCATAGCGCGTATGGACGGTCATTGACGTCCTCCAAACATAGGAGTCTCAGTGTTTGCATCTCTACTTCATCTACATGGATGGACTGGAACTCCACATCGTGCTTCCTAAGCCGGCAGGAAGGAATAGCCTCTATGCACAGTGCTCTCCTTTCTCTCCTGAGGATGGTGACTTTTATGGTTTATGTATGTGAGCATAAACTGAAAAGTCTCTCTCAATATCTAGTCAAGACATCGGCCATCAAGCCCCTTTAAATAGTAGAAGAAAGGAAGCAGGGTTTCCCAAACCCTTCAGTAAATAGAAAGATTGCATTAATTAAAACACTCATGGATTAATTCGAATATTCTGGAAGTAATTAATTATCTAATTAATCATATTAATTGATTAATTAATATTTGACTCCATGCAATCATTCAGGATGGCTCTAAGGCCATACATACCAACAGATGCAGCCATGTTTTAGGGCTTCATTTTGTGTCTTATTGCATTCCAATGATATATATATATATATATATATATATATATATATATATATATATATATATACATTAGAATGCATGTCATTTTCTAGTAATATATGTATTACTATCAAATGCACTTATAGATGTTCTTTCCATAAATTTAGATACTTTGACCATGATTTGAATTAAAGGGGTAGAAGTAGCAAAATCTAAGGGTTTCTTCACCCTTGTAGGGCCCTAAAGAGATTTCAAGAGATTCCCCAACCTACCCCAAGTGGTCATCAACCCAAAGCAAGGAACATCGATGATGAGCAAGTTGAAGGTCAAAGTGCCAGGAAGAAGCTCCAACACGACTATGGTACATGGCCATGGCCGTAGCGCAAATGTTCTAAGTCACAGTTAAAGCACAAATATGAAGCTTTTAGCCACCAGGCTAGTGGTGGCCACCACGCCCATGGTGACCAAGCTCCACCATGACCGTGGTGACCACTAGGTCTGTGGTAACTAGAGTCCACTATGTCTGTGGTGACTACAATGATCGAGGTACTGACCTTTGATAACACCAATTTTTGTTATGTTTTAGGTTGTTTTTATGTTATCAAAACTGCCCTTTTCTGCTATTTTCCTCTCTTTTATATGCATTTTCGCAATTATTGGCCAAGCAATGCTCTTAATCCAATATTTCCATCTTTTGCAGAGTTTTCCTCCTATTTTGTCCCATTTAGCACCAATAAGGCCGTCTCGGCCCACAAACAAGTCCAAGTTGCATCGGCCTCCCTGACGCCCGATATGACCACTGCCCGACAGGGTATGCGCGACACTCTGACGCGCAACGAGAGGGTGTTGCGCAGGAAGAAATTGGTGGGTGACACGTCTTCTACCTGACAGGGAGCCCAAGCTCGCCCGACAGCCAAGGCTTGTCATCCGACACAGACCACCCATCGGCAGGCGCCGCTCGCCATGTGACCAACAGCCAACACCTTCATGTCGGGCGATACCAATATCGGCCGTCACCAATTCCACGATGATAAAGGGGGACACGTGGCGCCTTGTGCACCATAGCTTCTCCAACCAGCTGCCTATAAATAGTAGCTACATGGAGCCAAAAAGACAGCTTGGTCAGTTCAGATACTTCAGAATTCAGACAGTTGGGAGCCTTGAGTGTTCTTCGGGGGAAATTGTGAGAGCAGGTGTATTGCGCCCCAGTGCTCGTGCCGGGCGACACTAGGTTAGCCTTCCTCATCCCGAGAGGGAGGGGATGGTTAACTTAGAACCGTCCCGGGTGACACTGCGGGCCAATATCGGCCACGATGATGAGCGACACAAGTGCCCAACACGATGAACGCGTCGCTCCATGCCCGACACGATATCGAAACCGATACGCTTCGCCCGTCATGCGTGCCGCCCGAGAGGGTGTGTCGCCCGACTTGAGCATATCGGCTAGGTCCTTGAGCGATACAGTCAGCCGTCACGGTGTGCCGCTCGAGAGAGCGTGCCGCCCGACATGGCTGTATCGCGCTAGGCCCTATCCGGTATCGGGCGGGAGAGCCGCTGTAGTCTGTCGCCCTTCTACATCAAGAAGGCGACACCTATCTTTATTTTCTGTCATTTAATTCTTTGCTTATGCATTGTAATTAAGACCCTTTATTTGTCTATGGAAATAGAAGAGCTTAATTACTTGCTGCTCTGTGCTTGGCACAATATGTTGGATGATTGCTATGTTTGATAACTTAACTCTAGCTTGCATGTTTGGATCGCGTTTCTCTTAGCTACCGAATCATGTTTTCTCATTGCAACAACTTCGAGAGTTGTGTTGTGGCTCTAGTGTTTGGTCCATTTCTGGAGTACGAGAGTGCCTGGAATGGAGTCATTTCAGTAACATTCCACTCTAACTTTGAGCCCAACAACCTTGAGAGGGGTGTCGAGGCTTGGTTAGAGGTATCCGCTCTGAGAGGAGGGGTGCAAGATGTTACCGGTGCCGCTTGTTATGATGTAGTCTTATCCTTCGTACCTTGCTCTAGCCCTAGTTTTATCTTTCTGTTTCTGTTGCAAGAAAACCTCTAAAAACTACTAAATGACTAAAACCTTAACTCTTTATAGTAACTCCACTTGGAGATAGTTTTCTTGTTTTGTTCGTGACACCTTACTGCTTCCCTTCTGAGGAATTTATCATCTCTTTATACCTACCGGAGTGTAGCGTGTCGATTCTGGGTTCTCAACACTACCACCCTTGTCCCTGTGTTCGACCCCGTATATCTACTTCGACCCAGTAAACAAAGTTGCAGTGGCCTACAAGGATTCGAGTTTATAAATGTAAAAGCTCGACTACCTCAAATCCGCCTCCAATTTTAGGACGCGCGATTTTGGCCGGTCAACTTTTTGGCGCCGTTGTCGGGGACAAGGCAAAACGGCACTGTTGGCGAATCCAAATCCACTAACTACACTCCCCTGCCTCAAGCTTAGAAATGAGCTTGACAACATTCTTTTTCTTTTCCTTTTTTGTTATCCTTTGCCTAAACCAAATAATTCTATTTTCTGACTTGATTTTTCGTGCCATTTTCAGGAACTCTGAAGGACAGATCACTATTCCACCGAGCCCCGACACCATTCAACTGTTCGATCGAGCACAATCATCGACATCATGCCTCCTTGTGTCGACCCACAACACTCTGCAGGGGAACAGCAGGGAAGGCCTAGGAATGAATCTCCTTCGCCAAGTGGCAACGATCGCTATGACGGAAATGACAGGCATGAAGATCAGGAATCGGAGCACTCCGAAGAAGGCCACCCCCATGTCAGGCGTCGCCACCGTCAGCGACACAGGCGACACCAGGGCCAAGAACGGCATCGCGAGGCTAGTGACAGTGATGACTCCGAAGAGGAGGAGAAGACGTTGAGAGAGTTGGCGTCCATAAAAGCCAACAACTCCAGATGTCCCATCATCACCCCATTGTTCAACGTGGAAAATTTTGAGCTTAAGTCGTCCTCGATGATTCAAAACAAAAGCTTCAGGGGGTGTTCAAAAAGTGACAATCCCTACCACCATCTCGATGCGTTCAAAAACATATGTGATACGATAAAGATGAGAGGAGTCCCCTAAGAGGTAATCTATTGTAAGGGCTTCATCTTTTCTTTGGAAGATAAGGCTCTGACATGGTATCTGGGGTTGCCCCACCAAGCTATGAATGGATGGGGAGCATTGGCGGACGCCTTCGTGAACAAGTTCTATCCGACTGAGAAGACCGTGCGGAACAGACAAAGGATAACTTCCTTTATGCAAAAGCCAAACGAGAACCTCCACGAAGCCTGGGAGAGATATCAAGAATATCAGAGGGACTGCCCTCATCACAATTACAAGAAGGGTTTCTTGGTCACCACCTTCTATAACAGTTTAACCCCTGAGGAAAGGGTCTCACTGAATGCAGCAGCAGGAAGTGACTTTCTGGGGAAAAAGTCGAGCAAGTCCGAGAAGATCATAAAAAACATGGTCGAGTTGCAAGCCGGCACTGACTATGATAGATCCGACAGGAGATAGACTAAGAAGGCTAATGAAGGACCCTCTTTTGAATCCAAGGCCCTGGAGACCATTACTTCTCAGATCCATAGGATCGCAACTGATGTGAAGCAGCTGAAAGAGACCAGTGGGAAGGGAAAGAAGCAATTTGAGAAGGTTATTAAATGTGTTACCTATGGAGAGGGATTACACGGGGTAGACAATTGTATCTACACCCGACCTGACCAGTCTAGTGAGTCTGAATCAGAGGCTGAGGAGACTGAGAATGTCTCTTTCGTAAATTTCAAAAGGTCGGACCATCCCTGTAACATCCCTGACCTGGGTTATGATTTAACCCTAGATGTTTTGCCTAATAAGGTTAAGTAGATTCTTAATCTTATCTTGGTAAAAGTAATTAGGGCTCATGAGAAACTTATGTTTCAATTTTGGTCCTGTTCGAACAATGTTGAAGCAATGTTTGCTTATTTTGGACTAAAGTGCAAATTACCCAAGTTGAGGGGTCAACTTGAAAATGTTGCATTATAAGATGTTCCTCTAATATTGAGACATCATAATAATGAATATGATGTAGTGGTATGGTTTTCACAAGCTTGGGCACCAAGATTAAGCTTGTAAAGCAATGTTGTGCATTAAAACCTAGTTTTGGTGAAAAGTGCAATTTACCCAAAAACCTAGGGTTCAATATGCAAATTACCACTTCAATAAGGTCCCTAATGTTTCTTGGCATCATGTAGAGCAAAGAAAGTGAGATGGGTGCCTCTTTTGAATTAAGTTGGAGGAGAGAGAATCTTGATATTAAAATAATCAAGATTAATGCCTAATTGAAAACCCTAATTTGATTTAGGGCAAAAATGAATAAAAATAATTGAAGGGCTTTCAACCAAAATGTTTTGGGTTGATTTTGAATAAGGATGTACGTTCCTTTTCCAAGATAAGGAATGAAAATATCCTAAGTAGGTGAAATTCCACTCACCTTATTATAAGAAAAAGAAAACCCACTCACATATGGATATTAATATAATAAGCATTAAGGTGCTTAATTTGCTTTTCTTTAAATTAAGGATAATGAAGGAGAATTAAAGGAAAAGGAAGGTGCCTCGTCCTTAAGGGATTTGAGGGGGAAGAGGAGGCCATATTTTTGGAATTTAATGCATTTTAATAATGCATTTTCTCTCTCATCAATTTCCTTATAAAAGTGCCTTTTTCAAGCCAAATGAAAGGCTGTTTCGGATTTTATTCTTTCCTTTGCTTGCAAAACCGACCAAGGATATAGAGAGGAGAAGGAGGACGACTCCCTACCTGTTGGTAAGCTCTTGACTTTCGTTCTCCTTGATTTCATGGAGGAAATCGAAAATAAATTATGGATTCCTTCTTATTTCGATCTCCTCTTCAACCCTAGCCAACTTTTGCAATCAAAAGCTTGAGGATGAGCCTAGGGGGAGTTGCTAGAGCTTCATCCACCATTAATTGCGTGAGCTTGGAGCTTTGGAGCTCAATTGGAGGCGGGTTTTATAACTCAAACCCTTAATCATTGCTATTGCATCAATCATCTATGCTTTGTTGATTGATTTCTTCAATTTGATACATACTTGATTCTTTGCTGCAATTTCCATCAAGAACGGTTTCTGTTCTTGGGTGCACGAAGGAAGATGATGATGACAGCATCATAAGCAAACACCTCACCAAATATCTTAGGAGCAAATGATCTCATTGGTTGGGACCAAACGGTTTCACCAAAACCGTTTGGTGACCAAACGGTTTGCAAATCGTTTGGTGGAAAACGGTTTCAAAACCGTATGAAAGAGTTGACCAAGCGTGGACCGTTTGGGAATATTGTTCCTAATTATGTAGGATAATGACCCTCAAAATTTGAGGGGTTAACGCCCAAGGAATTGTGAGTTGAAGCCTAATCAATTAGGAAAACCTAATTGGATTAAGTGCTGATTTTCAACCTGATCAACTTGACCTGCTTGGGCAAACGGTTTCAAGACCATTTGCGTGCGTTGACCAAGCGTTGACCGTATGATATTTTTTTTCATAATGATGTTGGTTAATGACCATCCAAATTTGAGGGGTTAACTCCAAAGGGATCATGAGTTGAAGGCTAATCAATTAGGCAAACCCTAATTGAAAATAGTGCCAAAATTCCAATGAGTTAAGTTGAGATTTTGGGTTGATTAGCCCAAACGGTCTCAAGACCGTTTGGGGATCACCCCAAGACCGTTTGGAGGTCTGGGGTCAAGTATAGTTGACCAATTGAAGGTCCAAAGGTACCAAATCATACTGCAACTAAATGCTGATTTGTTGATCAACTCGATAGACCAATCCATGATGATTTTTCACTAAAATCCAAAGGTTGGATGGGCAAACAGTCTCAAGACCATTTGGAGCTCATCCAAACGGTCTCAAGACCGTTTGATGGTCATCCAAGACCGTTTGGAGGTCTAGGGTTGAGTATGGTTAGGTGTTTGAAGGTCTAAAGGTACTAAGCTGATATACAATGCAATGCTGATTTGGTGATCAATCCAATGAACCAAACCCTAATTAGATTGCTTGGATTTGAGTGATATGATGGGCAAACGGTCTCAAGACCGTTTGGAGGTCATCCAAACGACCTCAAGACCGTTTGGTGGTCACCCAAGACTGTTTGGAGGTCTAGGGTTGAGTATAGTTCAGTGGTTGAAGGTCTAAAGATATCGAGTTGATCTGCAATAGATTGCTGATTTGGTGAGCACTTCAATGAACCAAACCCTAATTAGATTGCTTGTATTTGAGTGATATGATGGGCAAACGGTCTCAAGACCGTTTGGAGGTCATCCAAACGACCTAAAGACCGTTTGGGGTCAGGTCATACCCCATTTGAATGGTGGTTCAATAGTTATGAAGTAACTAGTTACACATTGATGAATATTGAAGGTTCATTGATTCTAAACCCTAATTCAATTGATTCCAACCCCAATTGATGATCAATTGAGGGTCAATTGAGGGTCAAATCAGTTGAAGGTTGACCTATTAAACTCAATTGAAGTATGGGTGAAGGTCAAATTGATGAATGGTTCCATGAATTCAATGATTGAAGGAATCAATATTAAAAATCCCTAATTCAATTGAATCAAACCCTAATTGATGATTAATTGAGGGTCAATTGAGGGTAAAATCAGTTGAAGGTTGTCCTATTAAACTCAATTGAAGTATGAGGGTAGGTCCAATTGATGATTGGTTCCATGAATCCAATGATTGAAGGAATCAACATTGGAAACCCTATTTCATTTGGATACCTTATGTAATGGAGGTCCAATGTAATTCAATTTTTGAGAATTAAGATGATGAATGTTCTATTGATCCAATGATGATTAGTAATGGTAATAAATGAAGGTACAAAGGTTGAAACCCTAATAGTACCTAAGTTATTAAGTGCCAATTAAGGGATGAATCCCTAATTGCTTATAGGACCAATGACTTGGTACCCTATGTTAATCATAGTTGTATGCATATGATTGAAGGGTTGATGTGACCTAATCAAGTTGAAAGGATCAAATAATAGAATTCATATATATAAATATGATTCATGTCATGGAAATCCTAATCTTAGTAAAGGATTAAGGGTAATACTGATACATGAGATTTGTCATGGAAATCCTAATCCTGGTAAAGGATTAAGGGTAATACTGATACATGAGATGTGTGATGGAAATCCTAATCCTGGTAAAGGATTAAGGGTAATACCCTTGAATTATTAATATATTGTTTTTGCATGGTGATGATAGATAATTGATGTGCTGCTATCATATGTGCTGACCATGTAGGTATCATGAGATGATGAGCATAGCCAGGTATGAGCTATGAGGTGTTATTAGTTTGAATTTGTTTATTGGGCCTTGTGTGCCATAATATACCTTGTGCCCGGTAAGAGGTAGCAAGAGAGTTGATGGGCCTCAAGTGCCATGACGGATGCTTGTATAACAAGTATCATGCTTATCTTGGTCAGATGACCTAAAGGTGTTAATTGCTGGAGAATGTGGTAACAATGCTCAGGTGATGAGCTAAGGGTTTAATTACCCAGAATCACATGTTAGTGCATTGAAATTGTGAAGGGATGAGAATTCCCAGTGTTGAAATAAGGGATTGAGATCCCAACACCTTGTGAAAAGAGTGTGGCTACGGGCCATGACTCCACAACGATAATGCCAGGCTTTAGTTATATGATCTAAGCCTGAAGAACGTTAATGCAGTGATAATGATTCTGTAGTTTGAATAGATGTTATACATGTTCTTCATATTCCTTAAAGGATAAATGATATGTTGATTCTATTTTAACTGTAATGCTTCTGACATAGAATGATGTTCTAAACTGTTAGACATTTACCTGTTGTCAATTAAATATGATTTCTCTGTTCATATTTATCTTCTTAAGTTATAATAACAATGTTTCTGGCGGAGAGTTATATCTCTCGCTGGGGCAATTTTTATAATTGTCTCACCCCCGTGGGAACCACATTTTTAGGTGGACGCGGACGAAGAGACAGGAATCCTTCAGGAGGTGAAGGACAACAATAGCAGCAACAGGGACAGCAGTGAAGTCTCAGGTGGAGACATTGACTGTCATGTCATGTTCAGATGTATATAAAGTCCTATGTGTCGTCTCTGTACTCTCAGGTCCTCGGAGTAGTAGTTAGTGATTTCGAGATTTTGGCTTAATGCCTCGAGGGTTTTATACTACCTGTGTATAGTTAAGACAGAGTAGTTAATGTTTGCATTCCTCGAGAAGCAAAAGTACATGAGATGTATATATATGAACCAGGATGTAAAGCTTTACTTTGGTTCTGAATGAAAGGGGTTTTCCTGTGAATGGATCTCTTTGCAAAAAGTTTTAATTTGTAGTGATTTTTGCTAATCCGCTGCTTGATGAACGCTTCCGCATTAGTTAATTATGTTTTTATGAGTTGTATGCCACAATCCCGGTTTCAATTATGGCAACAAAGATGTAGCTGAGAACTCGCATCAGCTGCATAACTTCTCCAAGCCACCTCAAGCTTTCGAGAAAAGGGGAGGGCCAAGTCAATACACCAAAAACACCTCCTTCTAGGCAAACAAAGGAAACTTCCACGGGCAAGTTAAATACCAAGGGCCGAACTGAGAACAGGACAAGGGCGCAGGCCAATCAGATGTGATCGGCTAGTTATTTGATTTTGCTAAGAAGCAGGACACAGTTAATAACCAACTAGCGCAAAGTGCGCTATCAAATTCTGGCATTTTGAACTCGTTGCAGGTACAACAGGCGGACATGCAGATGCATCAACGCCAAATCGACCAGAAGCTAGCTCAGCTTGCCGAGATACTGAAGAACCCGTCGGGGAAGATCCCGTCCAACACCGAACCAACCAAGAGGTCAGGATAGTAGCTGCGGAGGAAAGAGATGAAGGAGAATCCAAAAGACGTCCAGCTGAGGACGGAAAACTCAGCGCTTCTCGGGAGGCAACCCGAGCTGTCTTTAATTTCCTAGTATAGGGTGCATTTACTTTCAAGCACAATGAACATTATGAACATTAAAGTCTGTAATAAGGCCTGAGTCAGCGCATGCGCCACATGTGCTGACCCTTATGGGTCACCGCTTTAGTTTTATTAACCGGGGTGGGTAATACCGTCTGAGGCTGGGATCTTAGTCTTCGTCCAATGATGTTTTACTCATCAACCGCTTCTAAACTCCCTGTTTTAAGGTTGTATCGGGCAGCAACCCAACCGGTGCTATGAATTCGCCCATATCGGGCAGTGGAATCTCAGGGACGCAAGGGTCGTGCCGACGGATGGAATTACCCACCTTACGAGTTGCCATGACGGCTGACACGTGCCCCAGATTTACCTGTTTTACCCCGGTTGATGTTTGTTATAAATAGGGGCGAGTTTTTACCGTGTCGGGCTCCTTGCCTTACTGTTTTCGTGCTCCCGTATCATGCTTAGAACTTGTGTTTTTGCTCCCGTGTCACACAGGACCGCCTTTCTCTCGTGTCATGCGGAAGCTCAGATCACAGCAAGGTAAAGGTCGATGGACCCTATTGCCCGACACATTTCCTTCTTTAAAGCAAGTGGCTTATCAGTCTTGCAGTTCCTTGCTGGGCAGCCTTGTATCGCATGATATGGATGTCATGGAAACGTACCTTTTATCTCAATTGCCCGATACACCATGTCAGGCGACACGATGTCCTCCTTTCAAATAGACCGTATCGGGCATCTTATCCTATCGCCCTTATCGCCCGACAGGCCTGACGTGTGTCACCTTGATTATATCGCGTGGCGAGCGTCACCCACACCGCATGTCGAGCATGAGACTTCACTTCTGAAAACCTCATATCGCCCGATATGGGGGTGTGGGACCCTCGCACTTACAGTTTAAATTCTTTACAGCGTGGTCACATTTAATTAATCAAGGGGTTTGTTTATTCATTTACAGAGATGGCTCGCATCAAGTCGACTATTGTCCCTGTTGACGCACAAGGAAGAAGGATCTACCCCGAGACTGCTGCAGAAGTGTCAACTTCCAGGCAAAAACGCCCGAATCTAGGAGCAGCCAGGGTGTCAACTGCGGGAAAAAGGGCCAAAGTTGGAGAAGTGGCAGCTCCGACGCCAGTAGCAGCGGAAGAACCCCTGGAATACACGACAGGGATGTTCGTGCCAAGGGACGACGAGCACGCTCGCCGTTACGCTGAGTTAGCAACCAAGGCCTACCGACCAAGTAGGTTCTGCCATCTAGCCTCCTTCGCTGAGCTGGGTATCTTAGAAAGGCTGAAGGGCGTACTTGTTGCGGCTGGGCTACGAAAGGTCTGCTTTAGCCGATCTTCCTCATACACCGGACTGACGAAAGAATTCATGGCATCTCTCCGTCGAGTAATGAATTCTGCTATAGAAAGAGAGGAATTCGGCGGATAGATAGACTCCAGGCCCGGCTGTACAACTCGGAGCACGCCATCTCCGAGAAGTTGCTGAATAAGATTTTCTCCTCCAGTGAAGAGAAGGAGAACATGATGAACAGCGGTGAGAGGATCACCGAAGGAGAGGGTTCAACCCCGTGGCACTCTGGAGCAAGCTGACCGGCGAGTCCTCATTCAAGCCGGGAAGAAAGGTGGTGGTGGTGCACTCCTGCGTTTGGAGGATAGTGCACAAACTAGTGGCGTGTTTGCTGTTCAGCAAGAATGAGTCCAGTAACATCTATACAGAAGAGCTCCAGGTCATGAGATACATAATGGAGGGCCGAGTGATCAATCTCGGGCGGTTCTTGCTGAACAGACTGCATCCAATGAAAGAAGCCACCAAAGAATACTGCATGGGCGGCATCGTCAATCTAATCGCAGTAGGACTCGGGTACCCAAAAGAACCGCGCAGCCTCTCGAGGACGCAAGGCGATGAGGTGTTTGACACCAAGTACCTGATGAGGACCAGCATCATTAAGAAGGAGGGGGGGAACTATTTCTACAAGTTTTCAAGGACGGAGATACTCCTTCCCCTCCCTCGCTGTGCCGACTACGACGTAGAAAAACTGATCTTCACCGCCACCGAAATTGAGGCTATATCATATGGCGTGGATTACACCACCACCATCGGAGCCCAGGAGAGGACAGCTCTAGAGCTACCAATGACAACTGCCAATAGAGTTGTCGTCACTCCTACCAGACGAGCCACCACCACGACAACGACAACTGTGGTGGCTGACAAAGAACCGGTGATCGTTGAGGTCACTAAGACAACAACTACGGGAGCTGCCGCGAAAGAGACAACCGCAGCCCCCGACATCCCTGAAAGGCCTGTAGAGGCAGAAGAAGCATCTGAGCCGGACACCAGTAATGGAGTGTTCGCCGGGATCCTAGGAATGGAGCTCGAAAGTGCGTAGCTGACGCTGACACCACCACCGGTGTCCCCTGTCCGAGCTGATAGAAGGATCACCAAGGACGTAGAGGTGGAGTAGCATCCATCCACACTACGACCATCTTCACCAGGACATGAGGGCGAGGCGGAGGCGGCTGCAAGAGGGCCGACACCTCGCCCAGAGACATCTGCCACGCGTACGATTGAGATAGACTCTACCTCGTCTGGTAGACCATCATGCGGGCAAGGTGTCCCGAGGACGGAAGGGAGGACTGTAGGAACCCCTCCGTCGCTCGGCAAGATGTTAGGGCACGAGCTCTATTACTTGTGGGAGGTAACAAATAACAACTCAGCTACCTATTTTTCCCTAACCCGCAAGTTTGCATCTTTCCAAGACAGGCTGAATAGCCAGGAGCGAGAGCTGCTGACTCTAGCCGATCTCCCCGGTGGGCTAGAGACTTTGAATGCAATAATGCAGTAGGTTCTCCAATGACTCGACAAGATCGAGGAGAGGCTGGGTAGAAGTGACGACCATCCGTGCCGAAGGCAGCCGAGAAGGTTGTCGTCACCCCCTAGCCGTGGCTCTCCATCTTCGTCGACGTCCGCTTCAAAATCCGCGTCCTCCTCATCCTCCAGCGGACGATCCTCAACACCCAAGCAGGGGACGCAGCATAGCCTAGTCGAAGGAGCTCCATCCGGACAGGAGAGCCCCTTAGGCATGGGATATGCCAGCATAGCAGTCCCCCTAGATGAAGCCAAATATGACAACACAGATATCAGCATCAGGGGAGACTCTTCTGATGAGTCTGAGGGAGATAAAGGGGATGTCTACATATTCAATAATAGACATCTTCCCCGAAGCAGACGCTCGGTGGCGGACAAGTTCCGTGAGCCATCCGAGATACCCTCTTTTGAGATGGCCGACTTCGATAGAAGAGCCATCGGAAACCTGACGATCAGAGACCAGAACTTGTTGAATACGGTCTTGAGGTCGCAGGAAAATGAAGACGACGTTGTCTGGGCCGACGGCTACCTATCAGTGCAACGAGGAGTTCTGCGAAGCATGTTCCGCACGCTGGCCTTCGTCGGCAAAAGACTATTCAGAGTCCTTGAAGGAGCGATAATAGAACATACTGATAGCAGGACAGGTCGGAGAATGATATACAACGCCACCCTAGCCTTGGAAAGAAGTCTAATGAAGGGAGATCCAGACTCCCGTGCGGTGGCCGACATGTTGCATCACATTGAAGACCATAGACCAAACCTTGTGCTGGCCCCGTATAAACACCGCAAAGTGTGGTTCCTCTGCATGGTGGACCTTAGGAACCATGACCTCCAGTTGCTGAGCTGCAGCCGCAATGAGGTGCCCTGCTCCGGGGGTATCTTCTGCCGCCCAGAGGACAGGAAGCTGAGACTCCTGCCAATACGTCTTCTACGAGCTATAAAGCGAGGAAGCCAACGACATCAAGGTCCTTGGAACTTCTTTTCTCTCCGAGAACTCCCCGTTCAGGCAGAAGAGGGGAGTGGAAACAGTGCTATCGTCATCCTGGGTGCCATTGAGGCGCTCAACACATTTGGAAACCTAGGGGTCCTCAAAGGCACGTCCTTCTATCAACGCAGGGGCATTTATGCCATGTTTCTAATCAAGGAGGAGCGCTATTTCTGGGACGTAGGGGTACTGGAGAAGCTACTGGACAGTGACCTGGAAGAAGAGTCTTCTCAGTCCAGTAGCCCCTCAGAAAAAGAAGAAGAAGTGACGACCTTCAAACATGGGGCAAGCAAGGAGTTGATGGTCCTGAAGAAGGTGCACGGGATGGAGGACACTGCTTCACCTAAAGCTTCAGAAGGGTTGATCTCAAATTTTGACCGCTTTTCGTGTGCAACCCTCACACAGGAGCAGGTCAATATTATCCGGCTGAAGCTAGCTGATTCTACCCCATCGGTTGTCGCCTTTTAGGCAGGCGACGTCGTAGTCTCGGTCGATGATCTAAGGGACATAGTGAAGGAAGGTGGGTGCTTGGCAGTAACAGTTGTTTCCGCTTACATCCAATATATACAGCCAAAGCTAGAAGATGCATACATAGCCCCGCCCATGCTTTTCAATGACACCTGCCTCGCCGACAAAACAGGAGCGAAGAAAAATTTTCTGGTAGAATTGAGAAGCGGGATTCCAAGGACTATCTTTTTGCCAACTCTGCATTACAATCATTGCACGCTCCTAACTGTGTACACCCGGCAGCGAGCAGGAATTTTCTACAACAGCTCAGACAGCAACAAGAACCATCCAGTGTCATGTACATCAGAACCTTTGACACCCGTCGAATGCCTAGTCTGCAAATACTATGACGAGGTGGTAAAGATGATACAACCATTCATGAACTTGCAAGAAAGCAAATGGCACGAACTCCAGTTCTACCACCACAGTCCACAGCAACTTCCCTTATCCAACGACTGCAGCATCTACATCCTAGAATGGATAGCAAATAAGGAAATGCCTGACCAGCTCAACCACATCGTCTATCACAACAGAAGGGGCAAATATGTGTGGGAGCTTCTGGCTGACGTAGGCGCAACCTCACTGGAATAAACATTATCTCACCTTAACTACTTCACAACTCTGGGACAGAGTGTGGAGCAAGTTTGGGGGGGTACCATGTACCAGTGAGGGAGGTACAAATTTTGTCTGAATTTTCTAACTAAATCATCTTCATTCTTTTGTCTCCAATTCTTTATTCTTTTGTTCTTGCCTGTATCATTTGTACATATATATGTTTATGTCAAAATTTTGAAAAATTCTGCTAAATTCTGCTTATTTTGTTCCCATGCATATGTATAAAGTCACTATATTAGTTAAAACCTGATGCAACAGCTTGCAAAGTTAGTTTTCTTTGTGCTTAACAAGATACAAGTTCTGTTATATCTTTCTGATAATGCTGCTTCAAACGAACAGAAGATTACGTTTTTCCGTGCCAAAAATTTCGAAAAATATAATAATCTCGCAAACAGCTAAGAGACGATTATGGAGAAGGAAAAATCTACCCAAACAACATAAATCTCTTTGTTTCCCCTTTACCCAACGAAAATCCCAAAAAGAGAGAGAAGCCTTATGAGTGTGAATAAAAGCATGAGAGTTGTGCCCAATAAAAGAAAAGGAAAAAAATATATATACCCGCTTGTTTTCCAAAAGTACCCATCTTTAGGCATGGTAGATCCGTGGCAGTGGTACGTAGGATGTGAAATCACTGCTCTAAAGCCAACTGGCTTGGACTGTAGGGACCACTTACCCGTTAACGGACCCTTACCTGGATGGACTGATGGGAAACAAGAAGAAAAACCCAAAAATCCTTAGCCTACCCTATACACAACTTTCTGCCCTGAAAATAAAGTTGTTTGGTGCGTAAGCTAACTTCGGAAACATACACCAAAGTCTCACTGAAGCTGTAGAGAAAGAAAATATTTACTAAAACAATAAGGCAGGAAACGCAAGGTCTTTTGTTCGTAGTGGGGCAGCATTATCTCTAAAGGCATCGCGATTCTTGTTTTACTTCTTGGCCTGTAAACTATACTGCGTAAGAAGAAGCATCACTAAATAAAGTTTAAATATTGATTGAGGACAATCAAAAAGCTAAGTTTCGGGAGTTGATAACACCAATTTTTGTGATGTTTTAGGCTGTTTTTCTGTTATCAAAACTATCCTTTTCTGCTATTTTCCTCTCTTTTATATGCATTTTCACAATAATTGGCCAAGCAATGCTCTTAATCCAATATTTCCATCTTTTGCAGAGTTTTCCTCCTATTTTGGCTCATTTAGCACCAATAAGGCCGTCTCGGCCCACAAACAAGTCCAAGCTGCATCGGCTTCCCTGACGCCCGATATGACCACTGCCCGACAGGGTATGCGCGACACTCTCACGCACAACGAGAGGGTGCTGCGTAGGAAGAAACTGGCGGGCAACACGTCCTCTACCCGATAGGGAGCCCAAGCTCGCCCGAAAGCCAAGGCTTGTCATCCGACACAGACCACCCACCGGCAGGCGCCGCTTGCCATGTGACCAACAGCCAACACCTTCATGTCGGGCGATACCAATATCGGTCGTCACCAATTCCACGATGATAAAGGGGGACACGTGGCGCCCTGCGCACCATAGCTTCTCCAACCAGCTGCCTATAAATAGCAGCTACAGGGAGCCAAAAAGACAGCTTGGTCAGTTCGGATACTTCGGAATTCAGACAGTTGGGAGCCTTGAGTGTTCTTTGGGGGAAACTGCGAGAGCAGGTGTATCGCGCCCCAGTGCTCGTGTCGGGCGACACTAGGTGAGCCTTCCTCATCCCGAAAGGGAGGGGATGGTTCACTTAGAACCATCTCGGGCGACACTGCGGGCCGATATCAGCCACGAAGATGAGCGACACAAGTGCCCGACACGATGAACACGTCGCTCCATGCCCGGCATGATATCGAAACTGATACGCTTCGCCCGTCATGCGTGCCGCCCGAGAGGTTGTGTCTCCCGACTTGAGCGTATCGGCCAGGTCCTTGAGCGATACAGTCGGCTTTCACGGTGTGCCGCTCGAGAGAGCATGCCGCCCGACACGGCTGTATCGGGCTAGGACCTATCCGGTATCGGGTGGGAGAGCCGTTGTAGTCTGTCGCCCTTCTACATCTAGAAGGCGACACCTGTTTTTATTTTCTGTCATTTAATTCTTTGCTTATGCATTGTAATTAAGACCCTTTATTTGTCTATGGAAATAGAAGAGCTTAATTACTTGCTGCTATGTGCTTGGTACAATATGTTGGATGATTGCTATGTTTGATAACTGAACTCTAGCTTGCATGTTTGGATCGCGTTTCGCTTAGGTACCGAATCGTGTTTTCCCATCGCAACAACTTCGAGAGTTGTGTTGTGGCTCTAGTGTTTGGTCCGTTTCTTGAGTACGAGAGTGCCTGGAACGGAGTCGTTTCAGTAACCTTCCACTCTAACTTTGAGCCCAGCAACCTCGAGAGGGGTGCCGAGGCTTGGTTAGAGGTATCCGCTCTGAGAGGAGGGGTGCAGGATGTTACCGATGCCACTTGTTATGCTGTAGTCTTATCCTTCGTACCTTGCTCTAGACCTAGTTTTATCTTTCTGTTTCTATTGCAAGAAAACCTCTAAAAACTGCTAAATGACTAAAACCTTAAATCTTTCTAGTAACTCCACTTGGAGATAGTTTTCTTGTTTTGTTCGTGACACCTTACTGCTTCCCTTCTGGGGAATTTATCATCTCTTTATACCTGCCGGAGTGTAGCGTGTCGATTCTGGGTTCTCAACACTACCACCCTTGTCCCTGTGTTCGACCCCGTATATCTACTTCGACCACGTAAACAAAGTTGTGGGGGCCTAGAAGGATTCGGGTTTATAAATGTAAAAGCTCGACTACCTCAAATCTGCCTCCAATTTTAGGACGCGCGATTTAGGCCGGTCAACCTTCCAGAATAATTAATTTATCAAGAATTTCCATCCATTTTCACCTCGCTCGTGCCACTCCACCATGGCTATGTTCACCCCACTCCACCACGACTGTGGTCACCAAATTAGCCATGGTGGTCAGCAACCCAAGAAAAAAATTTCCACTACTTTTCCCATAATGCCCCAATTGACCTAGTGCTTCCCTACCGCCTATATATAATTGTATGACAGATGGAGCATGAGGGTATTCACTCTTAGCTACCTTCTGTCACCTCTTTGCTCTCCATTTTCTCCCTTTATCCATTCCACCTCATTTCTACTCCAATTCACCATTTCCACCACCAAAACCCCAATTTTCTAGGTATCCTACCACTTTCCAGCACCTTTCCATATCATTCCACCTTATAGGAGGGAGGATCACGTCCTTGTAGCTGCTAGAGAGGAGGATTTCTTCATCTACACCGAGCTCCATGGCTACTTCTACCTCTTTCTTGTCCATTTTTGTTTTCACTTGTTCTTTAAGTACCTAGGCCCCTTAGGTGGGATGTTTGGGGTCAAAAATGTTACTTTAATACCAAGTTAGGGGAATGTGATACGTAAACAATATAATTTTGTTTGCTACTAATTATGTTCTATTTTGATCTTATTTCCCATAATTTTCCTTGTGGTTTGTGCTTGGAATCACCTAGGATTCTAGGAAAAAAATTGTATGTGATTCTTTTTAGGAATTGCTCCTAGGTCCAATTCATGGATCCCTTTTAGCTATTCACCTTCCTACATGCTAATCAATTCTCCTACACCTAAGTAAGAGATCTAAGTAGCTAGTATAGAATCATTTAGTGTAATTAGCTTGGAGCCTTCTCAAGACTAGAATGTAGGTGATGTGAGGTCTAAAAAATCATTTCACTCTTCCATTACTACCCTCGGCCCCTAATTACCCTAAGAGTTTCTATCCTAGAAAACTAGTCTTGACTAGATCCTAATTTAGTTCCACCTAAACCCTAATCCAAATGAGCCTCACAAGGGTGGGTAGGAGGTGATTAGGACTAGTTTCCCTATAGGCACCTACCATATCCATGAACAATTAGTAGTTTAGGGAAATTCATTAGCATTTGTCTTGTTGTTTTGTTTGGTAATCTAAATCAAAGAAAAATATTTACATGTTATCACCTCCAACCCAATTGACAAGTGCATTCCCCCAAAATAGCCCACACTTCTCATTATTGCATTAAAACCCTACTTTGTCTTCTTAATTAGTTCATGCTAGCTTAGTTGGTCCCCTTACTTTTCTACTTAATTGATCTTTCTTTTGCCTTATTCTTGTTAGTCTAGGTCTTTAATTGTCTTTTAGTCCTAATTGCCAATTTAGGGTAGTGATAGTCTTACTTTGCTTGCCTTAGTGTAGTTTGATCCTTTTCTTTCTTAGCTTGTCATTTCTTACTTATTAGAACTAATTGTCTAGGGTCAGTTTAGGTTTTGATTGTCTTGTTCTCCTTTAACTATTTGCTTTCTCAACCTTAGTGTAATTAACAAAATCATCCTTAAAACCCTTCAACCCTATACTTCACAGTACGAGCCTAGCAAAGACTAACCTAGCTCTAGTGCCTGCTTCTCTCTTTGTGGATCAACCCCTAACTTGTCACCCTCCTATATTATAACATGACCATGTGCACTTGCGGGAAACTGTGCTATTCAGTGTGATAGAGTCCAAATATTATGGCTTTATAAATTTTAAAATATACCCAGTGTGTTCAAGCCTTTGAGATATGCATCTAATCAAGATTCAATTGATTTAGGCATGTACATCGAAAGCAAGGAAAAACACATGAGATCACTATAGATACCTGAGGGAATAGAGATAGAAAAGCATGTTTAGTTTTCAAGAACTATCATTTGCCACCACTCTACCCAGTTTCTCAAACAGTTGATGTGCTTGAAAGTGAAGAAGTGGCCCTATGCTTTCATGTTGGCCAATCTTGTTGAAACAAAAAGAGATGAATTTTAGATTGTATATTTGATTGAAATGTTGACCACCATGCTTCTTTGAAATGTCAAGCTTTGTGATGAAATCTCCAATGATGCCCTCACTACAAAGATAGTGGAAAAAATATCAGTGAGGAATTTTCATAGAAAATCTATTTTTTGTGGATAAGGGCTTCCATAAACCATAGTGGAGATGCCAGGCTCCATTGACTTTTTAGTGGATGAGTTGATGGTGATTGATGATGTTTTCAATGTTATATTTTGCATCATCATAGACAATTCAGATCCCTCTAGAGAATTCTAGGCCTATGACTCTGTGAGAGGATGGATATCCAAGATGTTTAATGGTACAAGCAGTTTTGGTCCCTTTGATATGAGGTTCAATCAATGCAAGCATATGTAATATGTACTTACATTTATAATATTTAAGAAGATGAATTTTATCCTAGAGGGAAGCCCCTTAGATGTTACAATAAATGAATTTTATCATGGAGGAACTTATGGGGGCTAAAGTGAGATACATCAACTGATGGAGAAACATAGTTTGACAAATTGGTCATCTCCAGACATCTCATCATCATTAACTTCTATAGTTTCTCCTTGGAAGTCATGCCCCCCTACATCTCGGGGCTAACCTATTTTCAAAAAAATTGGTACTTTCCCTTGTTCCTTTCTGAACCATGATTGATCATATGGTAGATTTTTTTCTTGTACTAGAGGATGACTCCCCCACCACCGTCCTTTTACACCCTACTGAAAGGATGATTATTACGGGGGCAGTGTGTTTGAGTCATACAACGAATTGGAAGGGGACTTTTTGATTTGGATGATCTTGCTTACTCACACTTATTTAATCATTATAAGAGTCTCTAACATGTTACTCAAGGCCCCATTGTTGTTTGCTACTAGGGGTTCTATTGCTTTATCGTTTGGTCTGACTTCCCCACTAGCATGACCTATAGGCACCATTGTGCCTTTTTTCCTACCTAGGTCTTGCACTTGTTCCCACTTCCTATTTTCCTTGTTATGAGGGTCTGAATGGATTTCCTAACCACTAGAGACTGGTCTTGTTGTCTCTTAGTGTGTTGTACTTACCCCTCCCCCATGGTTAGGACTATCCTTCTTATTAGGAAGTGAATGTTGTTTTAGCTTCTTGGTGTAAATTTGCATTGAAGGTGTGATGTAATTTTCAGCATTAGATTGGTAGCTAGTGAAGATCTACATCCCTGAAGGAGGGGAATTTGTAGTTTGCATTCTCGTGTCCAACCCTACCGCAAGATATACATACCACATGTAGGTTCGCATACTTAAGCCAATAATATTCTCCATTGAGGTAAATAGTAGGAAAGAAGGGCTTAGTAATCTTAACATCCACTTCCAGTCTTGCAAAATTCCTCTGATGGCCTGATAGCGTATTAATATAAAACTTGATCATATTTTTAAAGAGGTATCAATCCTTGCCAAAATTTGATTCTGGTAAAGGAAGATGTGGATATTGCCACTTGGACCCAAACTGTCGCATCCAACTACAAAACAAGATTTACTTAAGTGGAAATGAATCATTTGTAGTGGAATTACTGAAAAATCACTAAAAATTAAAAACTTTTGCAAAGAGATCCAAACATAGGAAAACTCTTTCAATAAGAACCATTGTATTTCAATTACAACTTGGTTCATAATGTACATGTCATGTACCATCTCTTCTCGAGTATTACATACAACAGCTGCTCTATTAAATTTGTACATAGGCAACTTAAAACCTCGAGGCATCAAGCCAAAACCTCAGATTGATTATAAAATCACAAACAACTGACTCCTAGGACCTGATAGTATAGTGACGACACATAGGACTCTTAACTACAAGACTCAACAAACAATATCTCCACCTGAGATATTACTGTTGTCTCAGATGTTGCTGCTGTTCTTTCTCTGCTATGGGATTTCTGTCTCTTCGTCCACGTCCACCTAAAAATGTTGGTTCCCACGGGGGTGAGATAATTGTAAATTGCCCCAGTGAGAGATATAACTCTCTGCCAGAAACATCATTATTGCAGTTTATTAAATTGAAACTGAGCAGAGGAGTCTTATATATTTAACAGCAGATAAATTATTGTATGAACAGAATCATGTAATCTCCTTTCCTAAGGAGAACATTGCATCTACTCATGGTAGAGTTGTAAATCATCTATCCACCTTGCAAGGAATGTAAATAGACATAATTTACATCTATCAACTAAAGATGCGTAAAAGAAATGTAACATCAGCCAATGAATTTCAGTATTCAATCCCTAAGCAAACATGCTATATGGCTGATTATATTTTACAGTCACACTTATGCCCTGAGGAGATGAGGTATACCTCTCATACTCCAACTGACCATTGTGAAGTCAAAATCGATACCATACAAGGTCAATAGAAGAGCCGGCTTCCAAGACCTCCCACATCTCGGTCAGTACGAGACAACATGCAGGACATCTTGTGTCTCTACTAGATAGCTTTCCAGGGTATACTGGCAACTTTGCTATAGATTTACAGTGTCAATTGCACTCTCATCAGCAATCGAGAGAATTAATGTTTATCTCCATCGACCCGAAATTAATATTATTGGGAGATGTGTACGACATCTATCCCAATCATCAGGAGATTTGTGATACATCCATCCCGACACATGAAGGATTGAGAGGTTTAATGTTTACCTTCCATCAATCTCTTCACCAGGACGTAAGGATATTTTCGCCCATTTAGCCCCGCATATTCAAAATATGTGTTTCGGGTTTTGCCACGGAGCACCCATTTCACCATTCAGCAATTGTAATGCTGATGGATCTATGGTCAGGGCTCTACATGATATGATTTCACTTGATTAATTAGGTACATTATCATATTCTTTTAGAATCAGTCAAGTTCTCAAACATAACTTATTATTACAAATGCTACAAAGAACCATGTACTATTTCATCAATCACTTCTCAGTCTTTATAAGACATTGGGATCTCAGTCCCTCATTTAAATACTGGGAATTTTCATCCCTCCACCACATTATTACCATGCTTATCGAATTTGGGTATTTAAACCCTAAGTTCATCACTGAACATGCATTGTTACCACTTATTAGGTAACTATTACCTCTAGGTCCTCAGACCCAGGTATACATAATACTTGTTACACAAGCATTACTCATGGCGCACAAGGACCATTATTTGTCTTGTCACCATTTACTAGGCAACAACTTGATCACATGGCTTACAATGCCACTTTACATTTTGTTATTTCTCATTGAGCAAAGTATAATATAATGGCACACCAGGCCAATGCCTATCTTGTTACTTCTTAGTAAGCAACAAAAGCATATGACAACATACAATACAATAGTAACACCACTATTTCCTTACTAGGATTAGGGTTTACCATCAAATAGGGTTTTTCATCCTATTACCCAAAATTAGGGTTAGGATTTCCCATTACACATTAATTAGGGCTTATGTTCATTTTATAAATCCAACCCTAATTAATTGCTCCACTCCTCTAAGAACCTCTTTTAATATCACAAGCATTACACATGCTTATTGCTTCAATCGCATATCATTAAATATTATCAATGCAAGGTATGAGTTTATTTCTCATCCTTGCTAGGGTATGATTACATCATACTCATTAGTTTGTCTTGACCCCTTTCTCAAGGTATGTTATCCTATACTTATCAAAATGTATCAAACTCCTTACATTTCATTGTATCAGTTTATATAACACATTTCATGTGTTTCTTATCCAACTAAATTGGATTTAAAGTGTATCAAGGTGTATCAATCCTGAAGTGCTGAATGTGATTTCTATCATTTCTTGATGTATCACTTTTCTCATCACTTCTAACTCACTTGGATTTACCAACTTATCTTGTATTAAGTTATTTCCCTCTTAATACTTTTAACCACTCACCTATCACCTTTATCATATAGTGCATAGGTCACACACTAGATTTGTCCAGCTATCTTTAATGATATGGACTTATCTAATGGTTATGCATCATTAATATCATTATCAACCACTTTAGGTATCTCAAATCTCAAAATACTATCCACACCATTAGTTAGTGTTGCATACATCACTCCTAAGAGTGTCCTGTCCTCATCTTTGTAAGGTGTATAGGGTTGATACATGTATGTCAAGTTAATCACATGTATAGAGTTGGATGTATAAAGGTCTAGGCATCACCTTGTCACTTATACCCTTACATATTAAAGTATCAATATTACCATTCATATGGTTTATTAATTTCACCCTTCATGGTGTAACATTCTCATCTTACATGATTGTGTCAGCCACACTCTACTTTAGTGTATTGGCCATTATAACCTCATTAGGGTTTCATATTTCATTACATGTCACCACCCCGGATTTAAATTTCACATCACATCATTACATCAGGGTTCCACATAGCATTATTCTAATTCAGGGTTTCACATGGCATTACCCTAGATTAGGATTTCCCATGGCATCACCCTCAACTAGGGTTTCACATGGCATCATCCTCATTTAGGGTTTCACATGGAATCATCCTCCATTAGGATTTCATATGGAATCATCCTCAATTAGGGTTTCACATGGAATCATCCTCAATTAGGTTTTCTTATGGAATCATCCTCAATTAGGATTTCCACTTTAATTACCCACAATTAGGGTTTACTATTTATCCCAATTAGGATTCATATTCAAGTATCCATAATCAAGGTTTACTATTCATCCCAATTTAGGGTTTTACATCACATTACCCTAAATTAGGTTTACACATATCATCACATGGGATTAGGGTTACATTCTTACCCTAGATTAAAGTTTCACTCAAAATTGCCCTGAATTAGGGTTAGGGTTCAATAACCTTGTCAATTAGGGTTTTATGCTCATGATTAGGGTTTCATGATCTCTTTACTAAGGATCATACCCTTAATCCCCACGTGAATCATACTCATGTATGAATTCCATAGTATCATCCTCTTAACTTGATTAGGTTATATCAACCCTTCAATCAAGTACATATAGCTATGATTGACATAGTGTATTAAGTTATTGTTCTTATAAGCAATTAGTGTTTATCCCTTTAAAGGTATTAATCAATTAGGTACTTTAGGGATTCCACCTTTGTACCTATCATTGATTGTCATTACTATCAATCATTGGATCATTGGAACAATCATTACCTTCAATTTCCAAATTATTGAATCATAATTGACCTCCATTCAGTTTTGGGGTTTCATCTCCAAACGGTTTTGAAACCGTTTGACCCCAAATGGTTTCAAGACCATTTGGGCTCAAACGGTCTCAAGACCATTTGACCAAATCAGTCTCAAAACCGCAAGGGTTCCTTAGCTAAATTCATCCATCAATTGGTCATGATTTGCAACATTGAAACTTTCAACAATTGAGATATTGAAGTTCAACATTTATTGGCCCTTGGATCTTTAATCCTTCAATCTTCACCTTTGACCATACAAACGGTCTTAAGGTGCTTTGACCATCCAAATGGTCTTAAGGTGCTTTGACCATACAAATGGTCTTGAGGTGCTTGACCTCAAACAGTTTTGAGATCCATTACCCATTCAGTTTTGGTCTCTATTACCCAATCGATCTTGAAGTCAAAAACCCATTCGATTTTGAAATGAATTATGCAATCAATCATGAGTACAATTACCCATTCCGTCCTGTGTATATTTACCCATTCGGTCTTGGGTGAAATTCCCATTCGGTCTTGCACTAACTTGGCCATTCAGTTTTGAAACTGAATCCACTCATTCGGTTTTGAAACTGAATCTACTTATTCAGTTTTGAAACTGAATTGGTTCATGTGGTTTTGCAAACCTTTTGCTCCTGTTCTTGATTGAGTTGTATGCTTGTGATGATGTCATCATCATCAACCTGCAAACCCACGAAATCTACTGACATCTTCATGGTAATTGCATCAACTAATCAAAGGTATTGCAAGAAGAACAATTGAATCAATTAAATTGAGAAATTGAGTTCAATAACAATAGTTAAGGGTTCAAGTTATGTAACCCGCCTCCAATTGAGCTCCAAAGCTTCAAGATCACGTCAACAATGGTGGATGAATATTTTGCAACTCCCCCTAGGCTCGTCCTCAAGATTTTGGGTGAAAAGATTGGCTAGGGTTGAAGATGGAGTGAAGAAAAGAAGAAAGCAATGATTTATTTTTATTTCCACCATGAAATCATGATTGAAAGTGATCAAGAAGCTTACCAGAAGGTTGGGGGTCTTCCTCCTGATCCTCCAAAGCTCCCTTGGTTGTTTTCCAAGCAAGGAGAAGAAAGGGATTCAGAAAAGCCTTTGATTTGGCTTGTAAAGGGTGTTTTTATAAAAAAAATCAATCAGAGAGAAAATGCCTTATAAAAATTCATTTAATTCCAAAATTAGTGCCTCCTCTTCCCCCCTTCCATTCCTTGGATACGAGGCTATCCCATTTGCCTATTTTTCCTCTCAATTATCCTCAATTTAAAGAAAAGAAAATTAAGCACCTTAGATCATATTATACTAATATCCATATGTGAGTGGATATTTCTTTTTCTTATAATAATGTGAGTGAGTTATCCATTTCCTTTGGATATTTTCGTGCCTTTGCAAGGCACAATCTCGTCCAACCCCTTTGAAAATTCATCCCTGAACTTTTCGTTGAAGGGCTCTTTAATTAATATATTTCTTTTTGCATTAAATTGAATTAGGGTTTCAATTATGCATAAATCTTGATTATTTTAATATCAAGATTCTCTCTCCTCCAAATTAATTCAAATAAAGTGACCATATCCTTTTCTTTGCTCTTCATGATTCTAAGAAACATAAGAGACCTTATTGAAGTGGTAATTTGCATATTGAACCCTGGTTTTGGGTAAATTGCACATTACACCAAAACTAGGTTTTTAATGCACAAACATTTCTTTATCAGCTCTTTCTTGGTACTCAGGCTTGTGAAAGCCATACCACTACATCATACTCATTCCTATGATGCTAAAATACTTTAGGAGCATAATGTCATGTAACATTTGCAAGTTAACCCCTCAACTTGGGTAATTTGCACTTTAGTCCAAAATAAGCAAACATTGCTTCAACATTATTCAAATAGGACCAAAATTGAAACATTAGTTCCTCTTGAGCCTTAATTACTTTTCACAAGATAAAATTAAGGATCTAATTAACTTTCTTAAGCAAAGCTCCCAGGGTTAAGGCATAACCCAGGTCAGGGATGTTACAAATTATAAACCCCTAATAAGGATTTCGTCCCCAAAATCCCAGATAAAGGAAGACATATATTATTTATTCATCATACTATCTAGTTACCACATAACATTTCATTGTTATGGAGATATCAAAAGGCTTTGATCAACATCAAGTTATTCCACACAAGTTTATCATGGAATGGTTCACACGGGACACATACTCCCATGCTCCTTTTTATTATTGATTGTGGAGTTGATTCTGTGTCAGGTAACACTTTCCTTATTACTTGTACTAACTATCTCATTAGTTGTACCTTTTATCATCATAAGGAGAAGTTATTTATCAATTAATAATTTATTCTTAAAGATATCTTTAATTATTATGTTTATGCAAAGCATAAACCCCTAACATGTGAGGTCCATACTATTTTACATGATTAATCTATTTTCATGGTTGACCATTTCAGATATTCAACATAAACCATCTAATATTTCTTAGATACCAGCATCTCTTACCTTGGTATCTGTCACATGTGTTGAAAACACATCACATATTTATCTTCCTTTCAACTTGGGACATTACTATCACATATATCTTCACCTTGGATCCAAAGTCCAAGATAAACTAGTACTTTTCTAAGTACCCATCACATGAACATTTTTACCTTATGCACATAAAGTGTCCTAATACCCACTTGATTGCCATGTCCCCGAAAGGAAAGAAGTCAAGGAATCATATCCCTCTTATTATTTCATGAGTTTTCAACTATTCAAGAATCATTTACTCTTTGTCTCATCCTAGGTTCCTTGCCCTCTGCACAAGAATTTTTAAGGATGATCACATGACATTATTCCTTTCTTTGTTATTATTTAACATGTTCATGAGCATCTTATGATCTCATTACATTTCCCATTTCCTCCTTATGGGAAAAAAATCTTTATTATACACACAAACTTTATGGAACATGGATCACATCCCTTGTTCTCATTCTTATATTATGAGGAGTTTAGTTTTTAGTTCCTCATACACAAATACTCATCTGAGATTATCTCAGAATTCTCTGTCATATTCTTAGTATATGACACATTTTTCCAATCCATATTTCTGATTTCATGATACTCATTAGATTGTCTCAGAATGACTATTTGATCAGAGCAATCAAAAAGATGACAATCTAAGAGTTTCCATACTCACTTTATCATCAATAGTTGTATACTTGGCCAGGGTATTAAGATACTGAGATTAAGTAGTATGAACTTTGTATACTATCACATTCCTTACTTTTCATATTAGCACAAGCATAAGATTTAACATTCCTAGATTTCATCCAGGTATCTCTTCTATACCTCATCCTCTTTCATAGAGGTAAGAACAATATGAAACATCTATAATGTCACTGTACAAAATATAAGTCCTCTTAGGACTAATCAAGGAAGGCTCGATCAATTACTTTCTCAAAATAAACTCAGGAAACCATAAAATGACAGATTAGAATGACATTATTTTGTCTAACCTGTCATGATTCGTGGATGGTTCACTGCCTCGGGTTGATTCTGCCTCAGAGGTTGGTTCATCATAACATTTCTGGCTGGGCAATCTCTTGCCAGATGTCCTACCTGTCTACATAGGTAGAAAATCTTGGGTGCTATATGTGGTCTAGAGGGTTCTTTATCCTTTCCAGGTAGCCATTGCCTTGGTGCACTAGGCTCTGGTTGTACTGGTGGTACCAAAAACTTTCCCTTTTTGGAACTACTAGGCCTCTATTCCTGAGTTTGGATAGGCCTTTTCTCAATCGTCTCATTATCTTTCTTCTCTAGACAATACCTTCTGATATGTCCAGGTTTCCTACACTTGTGACAGACCCTGATTTCAAGTTCTAATATATTCTTTTTACTATTATTTATTATTCCAACATGTTGTTGTTGGACAATAGTACTATTAGAGTCCACAACTTCATCATTGAGGGTTGGTAATCTAGGTTGCATTGCTGATACCCAGTCCATTATACGCATCATAGCTGTCCTAAATTGCCTAATAGTGATATCAAAGGTATGATTTCCTATCACAATTAGATCATTTTGGGGATTTTAGGTAGTCGTTCTTCTCTCGCCTGATCTCTTGCACTTCCTCTTAGTGCAGCAATGCTGCTCTCAGTAGCATGTTCTTCGTGTGATCCAGACATCTTTAAGTTCTTCCTCTCCTATATGAGTAGAAGACACTATCAGATACACTGGAAGACACTTACAACAGACTCTACTACCTTAGTCCTATGTCTCTGTAGACTCAACGAACCTAGAGCTCTAATACCACTAATTTGTTGCATCCAACTTACAAAACAAGATTTACTTAAGCGGAAGCGAATCATTTGCAGCGGAATTACTGAAAAATCACTAAAAATTAAAACCTTTTGCAAAGAGATCCAAACATAGGAAAACTCTTTCAAAAAGAACCATTGTATTCAATTACAACCTGGTTCATAATGTACATGTCATGTACCATCTCTTCTCGAGGATTACATACAACAGCTGCTCTATTAAATTTGTACATAGGCAACTTAAAACCTTGAGGCATAAATCCAAAACCTCAGATTGATTATAAAATCACAAACTATTGACTCCTAGGACCTGAGAGTACAGAGATGAAACATAGGACTCTTAACTACAAGACTCAACAGACAGTATCTCCACCTGAGATATTATTGTTGTCCCTGATGCTACTGCTGTTCTTTCTCTGCTATGGGATTTCTAGCTCTTCGTCCGCATCCACCTAAAAATGTTGGTTCCCACGGGGGTGAGACAATTGTAAATTGCCCTAGTGAGAGATATAACTCTCTGCCAGAAACATCATTATTGCAGTTTATTAAATTGAAACTGAGTAGAGGAGTCTTATATATTTAACAACAGATAAATTATTGTATGAATAGAATCAAGTAATCTCCTTTCCTAAGGAGAACATTGTATCTACTCATGGTAGAGTTGTAAATCATCTATCCACCTTGCAAGGAATGTAAAGAGACATAATTCATATCTATCAACTAAAGATGCGTAAAAGAAATGTAACATCAGCCAATGAATTTCCGTATTCAATCCCTAAGCAAACATGCTATACGGTTGATTATATTTTACAATCACACTTATGCCCTAAGGAGATGAGGTATACCTCTCATACTCCAACCGACCATTGTGAAGTCAAAATCGGTACCATACAAGGTCAATAGAAGTGCCGGCTTCCAAGACCTCCCACATCTCAGTTAGTACGAGACAACATGTAGGACATCTTGTGTCTCTGCTAGATAGCTTTCCAGGGTATACTGGCAACTTCGCTATAGAGTTATAGCGTCAACTGTACTCTCATTGAAAATTGAGAGAATTAATGTTTATCTCCATCGACCCGACATTAATATTATTGGGAGATGTGTATGGCATCTATCCCAATCATCGGGAGATTTGTGATACATCCATCCCGACACATGAAGGATTGAGAGGTTTAATGTTTACCTTCCATCAATCTCTTCACCAGGATGTAAGGATATTTTTGCCCATTTACCCCTGCATATTCAAAATATGCATTTCAGGTTTTTCCGCGGAGCACCCGTTTCATCATTCAGCAATTTTGACGCTGATGGATCTATGGTTAGGGCTCTACATGATATGATTTCACTTGATTAATTAGGTACATAATCATATTCTTTTAGCATCAGTTAATTTCTCAAACATAACTTATTATGATAAATAATACAAAGAGCCATGTACTATTTCATCAATCACTTCTCAGTCTTTATAAGACATTGGGATTGCAGTCCCTCATTTAAATAATGGGAATTTTCATCCCTCCATCACATTATTACCATGCTTATCGAATTTGGGTATTTAAACCCTAAGTTCATCACTGAACATCCATTGTTACCACTTATTAGGTAACTATTACCTCTACATCCTCAGACCCAGGTATACATAATACTTGTTATACAAGCATTACTCATGGCTCACAAGGCCCATTATTTGTCTTGTGACCTTTTACTAGGCAACAACTTGATCACATGGCTTATAATGCCACTGTACATTTTGTTACTTCTCATTGAGCATAGTAAAATATAATGGCACACCAGGCCAATGCCTATCTTGTTACTTCTTAGTAAGCAACAAAAGCATATCACCGCATACAATACAATAGTAACACCACTATTTCCTTACCAGGATTAGGGTTTACCATCAAATAGGGTTTTTCATCCTATTACCCAAAATTAGGGTTAGGATTTCCCATTACACATTAATTATGACTTATGTTCATTTTATAAATCCAACCCTAATTAATTTCTCCACTCCTCTAAGAGCCTCTTTTAATATCACAAGCATTACACATGATTATTGCTTCCATCGCATATCATTAAATATTATCAATGCAAGGTATGAGTTTATTTCTCATCCTTGTCAGGGTATGATTACATCATACTCATTAGTTTAGCTGAACCCCTTTCTCAAGGTATGTTAGCCTATACTTATCAAAATGTATCAAACTCCTTACATTTCATTGTATTAGTTTATATAACACATTTCATGTGTTTCTTATCCAACTAAATTAGATTTAAAGTGTATCAAGGAGTATCAATCCTGAAGTGCTGAATGTGATATCTATCATTTCTTGATGTATCACTTTTCTCATCACTTCTAACTCACTTGGATTTACCAACTTATCTTGTATTAACGTATTTCCCTCTTAATACTTTTAACCACTCACCTATCACCTTTATCATATAGTGCATAGGTCACACACTAGATTTGTCCAGCTATCTTTAATGATATGGACTTGTCTAATTGTTAGGCATCATTGATATCATTATCAACCACTTTAGGTATCTCAAATCTCAAAATACTATCCACACCATTATTTAGTGTTGCATACATCACTCCTAAGAGTGTCATGTCCTCATCTTTGTAAGGTATATAGGGTTGATACATGTATGTCAAGTTAATCACATGTATAGAGTTCGATGTATAAAGGTATAGGCATCACCTTGTCACTTATACCCTTACATATTAAAGTACTGATATTACCATTCATATGGTTTATCAATTTCACCCTTCATGGTGTAACATTCTCATCTTACATGATTGTGTCAGCCACACTCTACTTTAGTGTATTGGCCATTATACCTTCATTAGGGTTTCATATCTCATTACATGGCACCACCACAAATTTAAATTTCACATCACATCATTACATCAGGGTTCCACATAACATTATTCTAATTTAGGGTTTCACATGGCATTACCCTAGATTAGGATTTCCCATGGCATCACCCTCAACTAGGGTTTCACATGGGATCATCCTCATTTAGGGTTTCACATGGAATCATCCTCCATAAGGATTTCTTATGGAATCATCCTCAATTAGGGTTTCACATGGAATCATCCTCAATTAGGATTTCTTATGGAATCATCCTCAATTAGGATTTCCATTTTAATTACCCACAATTAGGGTTTACTATTTATCCCAATTAGGATTCCTATTCAAGTATCCATAATCAAGGTTTACTATTCATCCCAATTTAGGGTTTTACATCACATTACCCTAAATTAGATTTACACATATCATCAGCTGGGATTAGGGTTACATTCTTACCCTAGATTAAGGTTTCACTCAAAATTGCCCTGAATTAGAGTTAGGGTTCAATAACCTTGTCAATTAGGGTTTTATGTTCATGATTAGGGTTTTATGATCTCTTTACTAAGGATCATACCCTTAATCCCCACATGAATCATACTCATGTATGAATTCCATTGTATCATCCTCTTAACTTTATTAGGTTATATCAAACCTTCAATCAAGTACATACAGCTATGATTGGCATAGTGTACTAAGTTATTGTTCTTATAAGCAATTAGGGTTTATCCCTTTAAAGGTATTAATCAATTAGGTACTTTAGGGATTCCACCTTTGTACCTATCATTGATTGTCATTACTATCAATCATTAGATCATTGGAACAATCATTACCTTCAATTTCCAAATGATTGAATCACAATTGACCTCCATTCGGTTTTGGGGTTTCATCTCCAAATAGTTTTGAAACCGTGACCATTTGACCAAATCAGTCTCAAAACCGCAAGGGTTCCTTAGCTAAATTCATCCATCAATTGGTCATGATTTGCAACATTGAAACTTTCAACAATTGAGATATTGAAGTTCAACATTTATTGGCCCTTGGATCTTTAATCCTTCAATCTTCACCTTTGACCATCCAAACGGTCTTATGGTGCTTTGACCATCCAAAAGGTCTTCAGGTGCATTGACCATCCAAACGGTCTTGAGGTGCTTGACCTCAAACGGTTTTGAGATCCTGACCTCAAACGATTTTGAGATCCATTACCCGTTTGGTTTTGGTCTCTATTACCCAATCGATCTTGAAGTCAAAAACCCATTTGGTTTTGAAATGAATTATTCAATCAATCATGGGTACAATTACCCATTTGGTCATGTATATATTTACCCATTAGGTCTTGGGTGAAATTCCCATTCGGTCTTGCACTTACTTGGCCATTCGGTTTTGAAACCGAATCCACTCATTCGGTTTTGAAACCGAATCTACTCATTCAGTTTTGAAATCGAATTGGTTCATGCAGTTTTGCAAACTGTTTGCTCCTGTTCTTGATTGAGGTGTATGCTTGTGATGATGTCATCATCATCAACCTGCAAACCCATGAAATCTACTACCATCTGTAACAACCCTGACCTGGGTTATGTACTAACCCTATGTGTTTTGTTTAACTAAGTGATTAAATGCTTGTTTTTATCCTTTGAGATGTAATTAAGGCTCTTGAGGAAACTATATTTCTATTTCAGTCCTTTCTGAATAATGTTGCAACTTTGTTTTATTAATTTTGGACTAAAGTGCAAATTACCCAAGTAGAGGGGTTAACTTGCAAATTGCACATGTTAAGATGTTCCTCTGATGATGAAACATCATAAGAATGAATATGATGTAGTGGTATGGATTCCACAAGCTTGAGCACCAAGATATAGCTTGTAGAGCAATCCTTGTGCTTTAAAACCTAGTTTTGGTGTAAAGTGCAATTTACCCAAAACCTAGGGTGCAACATGTAAAATATACCCTCTATAGTATCTCTCATGTTTCTTGGCATCAAGTAGAGCAAAGAAAATGAGAGGGGTGACTCATTTGAATGATCAAGTAAGAAAGATAATCTTGATATTAAAATAATCAAGATTTAAGAAATTACCCTTTAATATATATATCTTATTAAGATGTTTGGTTTATTTTCCTTTTAACCTTAGATAATGGAGGAGTTTTGCATAAGGATAGAAGGGGGAAACGTGTCCGAGAAGTGGAGGAGGATTTGGTGGATATGTTTGAGAAATAAAGGAAATAATCTTCTTTTCCTTGAAAATATCCAAAAATATATAAGTACATCCTTTTAACAAAGCAAAGGATCGTTCCTTTAGTTCTTTCTCCTCATCTTCTTGCTTTGGACCGACCTAGAGGAGCTCTGTACCAGAAGGGAGACGACCAAGCTGGTTTGGTAAGTTTTGATCACCACCTATCTCGAATTCATGGAGGAAACCCTAATACAAGGTTGGTTTATTAGCTTTCTTCACATGATTCTTCTTTTTAGCCATCTTCTCCATCCAAACCTTAAAGAACGGACCTTGGGCAACCTTTGTAGCTTCATCCACCATTAAAGATACGAAGCTTGGATCTCTAGATCAGACCTAAAGGTGGGTTTTATAACTCTAACCCTTAAGCTTTGCGTTTGCATCCTCTTCTCCTAGAATTGTTACTTATACTTCTTCTTTAGACTCTTTGGTATGTTCTTATTAGTATTTCCGTGAAGAACAGTCCCTGTTCTTGAGGTAGAATATGATGAAGTTAAAACCAATGTTTATCCAAAAAGAAACTTTAGCAAATGGTCTCCCAACGTTTGCAAACGGTTTCAAACCGTTTGAATGCAAACGGTTTCACTAGACCACATAGAAGCAAACGGTCCAAGATCATTTGGATGCGTTGAACAGACGTTGACCATTTGGAGGTATGTTTTAAATAATGTCGACTAATCTCCTACCAAAAATCATCAAGTAATTCCAAGTAAATCACCAATTGAAGGCACATCAATCATCTAAACCCTAATCGGGTTAATTGCTGATTTCAATAATTGAACTAAGTTGAAGTTTGGGTTGAGTGGCACAAACAGTTTCAAAACCATTTGGGGATCACCCAAATGGTCTCAAGACCA
Organism: Alisma plantago-aquatica; assembly: GCA_963693085.1. Lineage (NCBI taxonomy): Eukaryota > Viridiplantae > Streptophyta > Magnoliopsida > Alismatales > Alismataceae > Alisma > Alisma plantago-aquatica. Next base: position 500,610,880 of record OY856413.1, read on the forward strand.
TTTGGTGATCACCCAAGACCCTTTAGAGGTCTAGGGTTAAGTAGGGTTGACCAATTGAGGGTCCAATGATATCAAGTTGATGAGCAATTAAGTGCTGATTTGGTGACCAAACCTAGGGTTCAATCCTTAAGAGAATGACTTGGTTTTAGATGACATAATGGGAAAACGGTCTCAATACCGTTTGGAGGATGTCCAAACAATCCCAAGACCGTTTGGGGGTCACCCAAGACCGTTTGGAGGTCTAGGGTTGACTATGGCTAAGTGGTTGAAGATTCAAAGGCAATAAGTTGAAGTACAATTAATTATTGACCTAGTGATCAATCTTATGAGCCAAACCTTAATTGGTTGAGTCAGTTTTTGGTGTGGACTTGATCAAATGGTCTCAATACCATTTGGAGGTCATCCAAACAATACCAAGACCGTTTGGGGTCAGCTCATGACCAAATTGAATGATGGTTCAATGGTTTTAAATTGATTAGACTCATGATTGAAACATGTTGAAGGGTAATTGATTCCAAACCCTAATCCAATTGATCCAAGCCCTAATTGATGATCAATTGTGGGTCAATTGAGTGTCAAATCAGTTGAGGGTTGACCTAATTGACTCAATTAATGAGTGGCTAACAAGTGCATAATCAATTGAGGGGTTCAATATTGGAAACCCTAACTCAATTGAAGTGGTTGAGACACTTTTTGGTCCTTGCGGTTTTGAGGTGGTTTGGACCAAACGGTCTTAAGACCGTCCAAACGGTCTCGAGACCATTTGGGACCAAACGATCCCAAACTGTTTGATCTCATGCGGTTTCAAGATCGGTTTTGTCCATGCAGTTTCAAAGTCAAACTTGACCAAACGGTCTTGAGTGTGCACTTTACCAAACGGTTTCAAAAGTCAACTAGACCAAACAGTCTTCAACACCAAATGGTTTCAAGGTCTGTCCAAGACCGTTTGAGGGTTTAGTACCCAAGACAATTTGAGTTCTAAAAAGGTCAAGATCTTTTGATGCCTTAGTGGTCAAGATGGTTTAGTGGTTGATTAACCTAAACCTTATAAATACCTAAAGTGATTAACAGAGTAAGTAATTAGTGGATTAATGCATGTATAATTAGTGGTGATTATTACAAAGATACCCTTGATAGGATAGAGTGACCTACACTTTTTAAACAAGGGAATCTTGATGACCACAATAGTAATGAAATAACCCATGAGGTCAATGTTGATTTGACTTAGTCTAATCAAGGTGATGCAAACATCATCTTATAGAAAGAGAAGAGAGAAGGATCTTTATATGAAGGGGAATCAAGCAATAAACATCCAATATGTATGAATATATCTAATTAGGGTATGATCCTTCATAGTGAGATCATGACAACCCTAATTATGATGGTTAATGAATCATAACCTAATTTGAGGGCATTAATGGAAGTAATACTCATACATAATGATGGTATGATCTTAATTCATTGTAATATGAATAGTAAACCCTAATATAGGGTAAGGTGATGTAATGTGAATAGTAAACCCTAATCTAGGGTAATGTGATGATGTGAACAGTAAACCCTAATTTTGGGTTATGCTTTTAATCATGAAACTCTATACTTGAGTATGAAATGAGGAATCATTATGCCTTTGTAAGTTAAAGGGATTGAATAACCCTAATTCAATCAAATAGGAAACCCTAACCCTAGAAACCAGTCGTGGTAATGTGACACGATCGTGGTAATCTTCTGTAGCATGACCGTGCAAGATAGCACGGCCGTGGTGGTTTTCCTTTGCACGACTGTTCTTGGTTACATGGTCGTGGTGTTCTATACTTGACTTGGTAATGATTTGTATTGTGCTAAGATAAATATAATGTGCATGTTAGAAATTGTGTTAACCATGCAGGTCTTTATAAAGAGGTGAGCATAGCCATGTAAGTGTTATGATGCCATATTCCTTGAAAACACTTTATAAGCTTTGAAAGTAATGATATGCTATGTTACCTAGTAAGAGGTAACAAATTAGACTGATAGGTTGTATGAGCCATGAGAAATATCTGCATTGCCACTATCATGTTCATACTGATAAATGACTTGATGGCAATATGTTACTTGGTAACAAGTGTTTTGATGATCCCAATGTTAACAATATGTGATATGAACTTGATACAATTAGTACTCTTTCTTTATAGTAATTATCTTATTGGTTTATGTTTGAAAACATGCATGATGCTAAAAGAATGCCATAATGTACTTAAATAATCAAGTATAATGATATCATGTAGAGCCCTGACCATAGATCCATCATTGTCAGAAGTTTAATGATGGTGAAACAGGTTTTCCTAAGGGAATTCCTGGAGAGCATACTTTTGAGTATGTGGGGGTTATGTATGTGAATATCCTTATGTCCTAATGTAGGAATTGATGTGAGATGTAACTTTAATCTCTCATTCCTTCATTATATGTTTATGCCGGGATGATGTATCACTAATCTCCCGATGATGTTTTTAATACCGCATCTATGTGAGATAAACAAGAAATCCCTCAATGGTTAAGAGAGTACATCATGCCACTGTAACTCTAATAGAGAAGTTGCCAGAATACCCTGGAAAGCTATTATGGCAGAGACACAAGATGTCCTGCATGTTGTTCCTCATACTGACTGAGGAGGATGAGGTCATAGGAATCTGGCTCTTCTGATGACCTATGTATGGTACCGATTGCGATTTCGTAATGGTCGGTTGGAGTATGAGAGGTGTAACTCATCTCCTCAGGGCATAAATATGTTTGAAAGATGTAATCAGCTGTATAGCATAACTGCTCAGGTTGAACTACGAGAAATAATGATTGATGATACATTGTTTATAGTACTCTAGTTGAATAACTAGTATACATGTTCTTTATATTCCTTATTGATATATGTCTTGTCATTCAATCAATTTATAATTGAAATGATTGCTTATGAAATATTGTTCTGCTTAGCTTATACAATGTTTTACCTGCTGTTGAATGTTTATAGTTCTACTGCTCAATGTTATTCCTTTATTGCAATAACAAAGCTTCTGGCGGAGAGTTATAACTCTCGCTGGGACAATTATTCAATTGTATCACCCCCGTGGGATTTGACTTTTTAGGTAGATGTCGAGGATGAAGGAATCCATTAGTGGGTGAGCAACAACAACAGCAGCAGCAGCAACATCAGGGACAGTAGTGATCCTCAGGTGGAAACACTGTCTGTCAAGTCTTAGATAGAATGTCCTATGTGTTGTCTCTGTACTCTCAGGTCCTAGGAGTCAGTAGATGTTTAAAGTAGATCTGAGATTTTTGGATTAATGCCTAGAGATTTTTGTACACTGCTCATGGACAGTTTAATAGGGCAGTTGATGCTTGTGACTCTCGAGATGTGATTTTACAGAGATGTAATGATGGATCAGTTTGTAAACAACTTGTCATGTTTCCTTATGAAAGAGTTTTACCGTTTGTAGATCTCCTTACAAAAAGTTTTAATTTTTAGTGATTTTCCATAATTCCACTGCTAGTTAATCGCTTCCGCATTCGTTGATCTCATTTTATAAGTTGGATCCCACACCATCTTCATGGTAATTGCATCAACTAATCAAAGGTATTGCAAGAAGAACAATTGAATCAATTGAATTGAGAAATTGAGTTCAATAACAATAGTTAAGGGTTCAAGTTATATAACCCGCCTCCAATTGAGCTCCAAAGCTTCAAGCTCACATCCAAAATGGTGGATGAAGCTTTTGCAACTCCCCCTAGGCTCGTCCTCAAGCTTTTGGGTGAAAAGATTGGCAAGGGTTGAAGATGGAGTGAAGAAAAGAAGAAATCAATGGTTTATTTTCGATTTCCACCATGAAATCATGGTTGTAAGTGATCAAGAAGCTTACTAGAAGGTTGGGGATCGTCCTCCTGATCCTCCAAAGCTCCCTTGGTTGTTTTCCAAGCAAGGAGAAGAAAGGGATTCGGAAAAGCCTTTGATTTGGCTTGTAAAGGGTGTTTTTATAAGAAAATCAATGAGAGAGAAAATGCCTTATAAGAATTTATTTAATTCCAAAATTAGTGCCGCCTATTCCCACTTCCATTCCTTGGATACAAGGCTATCCCATTTTCCTCTTATTCCTCTCAATTATCCTCAATTTAAAGAAAAGCAAATTAAGCACCTTAGATCATATTATACTAATATCCATATGTGAGTGGATATTTCTTTTTCTTATAATAATGTTAGTAAGTTATCCACTTCCTTTGGATATTTTCGTGCCTTTTCAAGGAACAAGCTCGTCCAACCCCTTTGCAAATTCATCCCTGAATTTTTGGTTGAATGGCTCTTTAATTAATATATTTCTTTTTGCATTAAATTGAATTAGGGTTTCAATTATGCATAAATCTTGTTTATTTTAATATCAAGATTCTCTCTCCTCCAAATTAATTCAAATAAGGTGCCCCTCTCATTTTATTTTCTCTTCATGATGCCAAGAAACATAAGGGACCTTATTGAAGTGGTAATTTGCCTATTGAACCCTGGTTTTGGGTAAATTGCACATTACACCAAAACTAGGTTTTTAATGCACAAACATTGCTTTATCAGCTCTTTCTTGGTACTCAGGCTTGTGAAAGCCATACCACTGCATCATACTCATTCCTATGATGCTAAAATACTTGAGGAACATATTTTCATGTAACATTTGCAAGTTAACCCCTCAACTTGGGTAATTTGCACTTTTGTCCAAAATAAGCAAACATTGCTTCAACATTATTCAAACAGGACCAAAATTGAAACATAAGTTCCTCTTGAGCCTTAATTACTTTTCATAAGATAAAATTAAGGATCTAATTAACTTTCTTAAGCAAATCTCCCAATGTTAAGGCATAACCCAGGTCAGGGATGTTACACAAACCATGATTTTTCCAGGGAAAGGGTCAGAGGGGAGAAAAGAGGGAGACCATTATTGTACTAACATGTAGTTATAAAGATCATCTAGGGACCATAGGTCATGTCTTGTACAAAGTCTTTATGATTCCTTAGTTGGATGGTGTAATAGCCCATCTCAAAATCTATTTCTTGGACAATTTTCTATTGGCTTCCATAGAATTTGGATTCTATTGACTAGGAAATTGAATAACCAAACCATTAGAAAAAACATGTGTGGCCAAATAACAAACCCATTAGTAAAATTCCAAAATACCCATGTGGGGCATGAAAAAATATGAAATAGATCATAGTGAAAGATAATAAAAAGCAAAAACCATTGTATCTAATTGAGAAACATGAGCACATGAATATGGGGACCGGTCCTCAAGTCAAAATTTTACCTTCTATTATGAATTATCATAAAGGAAATGTAACATTGAGTTCTCAACAAGCCCAATCTCAAAGTGTTGCAGTGGTTGAAACCTTAAATTTAGCTTGCCACCATGACTGTAAGGACCCTGACCTGAGTTTTGGGGTAACCCTATTTGCTTTGGCTTAATCTTGTGCTTAGAACATTTATATAATCTTTTTAAATGTAACTAGGGCTTGTGGAGAGCTTAAGTGTCAAGTTTGATCTTGTTTGGATTATGTTTGTGCTTTCTATGATAGTTTTGGTGCAAATTACAATTTACCCAGTATAGGGGGGTTGATGTGCAATTTGCCACCTCTAGAGAGTTCCCACACCTTCTTGAAATCATCTAGAGGAAAGATAAAGAGTAGGGTGCCTTGTTTTAGCCATGGTTGAGGAGTATAACCCTATGTGCTGATTAGGGTTGATGTGAGTGTTGAGTGTCTTGACCATGTGACTTGGTTGGGTTGTCTCGACCTTAGGTCACAACCAATTTAGGTTTTGGAGGGTTTCATGGTCTAGACACCTCCTCTAAGTGTTTGGGTTCACAACCTAGGTAGTCTAGGGTGATCTTGGGCCAATATGGTTGACCGTACTTGGGTTGTCTCAACCTAGGGTTTCTATAAGTGTTTTGTCACGACCAAGAGGAGATGGTGATAGGTGGTGTCACGACCATGGATGGTGCAACCAAGGAGGGTTTTGATTGTAACTGTGTGGGAGTCCATGGTGTTTAATACACTACCTAGAGTGTATCACCATGTCTTTCATGTCATGTTTAAGTGGTTGCATGTGGGTGCATGTTGGTCTTTTGCGAGGACAAGTATCCCTTCAGTCCCTTAGTATGCTGACACCTTACCCCTTGCTCTCTCTCTCTCATCTCCTATCTATATAACCCCTTATCTCTTCTTTCTTGCAACCCTTTTTTGGCCATCTATCTTCTTCCTCCTTCTTAGCTTATTCTTGGATCTTTGTGGAGCCAGGAGGTACGTCCTTGGAGCTTGGGGGATCAATCTCCTCTTGCATGTGGTGGTGGAGGTGATCCGAGCTCATCTTCCATCCTTGGTAAGTGTTTGTCTTCTAAGTTGATGTTCCTTTTGATCTCCTACCTTCATCTTCCTCTCTTTTCTCAGACCTAGACCATGGTTCTTCCATGGTGGTCGTTTTGGGAGAGAAACTCCTAATCACAAGGGTCATAGACCATGTTTTGACAAGGTAGACCCAAGTGTTAAGAGGATTTCTCCTCTCTTTCTTCCTTTCTCTTTTGGTTCGTCTAAGAGCTTCTTTGCTTCATTCCTTAGGCTAGCTTTGACCTTGGTGTCTTCTCCTTCTTAAGGTGCTCTTGTGGCCAAGTGTGTATCTTTTGGTGAATCTTCTTCAACCTTTGGATCGTGTTCTTGGAGCTCTTGATCTTGGAGTTTGAAGCTCTTGGTGGTGATTATCTTAAGGCAGGTTATATAACACTAAACCTACTCTATTATTGCACTTCTTTATTCGTTTTTTTGCTGACTTCTCACTCTTAAATGCTTCTTCTTCATGCTAGTACATAATGGTAAACCCTAGAGTTTGTTTGGTAGAGTTATCTTGCTTGGTTTGAAAGAAATTTGAAACCCTAATCTTTTTGTACCCGATTTAGTAGATAATGTGTTATGAAGGTTTTTCTCTATGTCTTGCTCTTTATCTTGCTCTCATGTATGGTGTTTGTGCACCTAGAGGTTGGAGGGACCTTAGGTTTGGTTTGGTTATCTTGAGCATGGTTTTCTCTTCCTTGGATAAGGTTCTTCCTTAGTAGTTTCTTGACCAATGACTTAGGGTCTTGGTGACTGTTTGCATGTGGCCTTTTCTTCATGATAACTATAGTTTTACCCTTGGTTTCAGTTCTATTTTGGTGACCTAGATGTTAACTCTGGGTGTGGTCTCAACGCTTTCCTCTTTATGGTCACGACCTAGATAGCCCTTGGCTGAGATACCCTTTTCTAGTTGAGTTTGACCTAGTGATGATAGGTTGAGACGCTTTGTGTGTGGTGGCCTAGTTACCCTTGGTGTTGGGGCTTTGTTATTTCCATGCTTGGATTGGGACTCCATCTAGTGTGTTGGGTAGCAACAATGAGGTTCTAAGGATGTGACAATATTTTGGTGGTCGAGACAGTTTGGTTGAGATGGAACCCTAACCATAGTGTCACGGGTGCGACGTGGACTACGGGGTTTGTCACGACATGTTGTGGTCAAGACACTTGAGTGTTGTGGTCGTGACATGTACCATGGTGCGAGGTCATGACCTATGTGGTTAAGTGTTCAATATAGGGTGATGGTAGGTGGTTGTGAAGCACATATGAACACCTAATTATATTCATGCATGAACAATACATAGCCATGTATAATGTTGTTTTAACTGTTATCTAATCTACTCTAGTGATGTTTCCTAATATTATATACTCCAAGATGATGGAGAGTCATAATTCTAGTGTGGTTGGTGGACCCTAATCTTGTAAACCCTAAATTGGATAAGAGGAGACCCTAACCCTAATAATGAGCATTAGTTTTGTCTCTCTATCATGAAAAAGGTTATGATGTTATGTAATTATCTCTCTCTTTCTTATCAACTTCTAGCCATGCAGGTAGTATGAGCTTGATAATCATAGATAGTGTAGTCTATGGTGATTATGATATGACACAGGTTGAATATTCCCTTGTGAGGCGTGTTGAGGTACTTGTGATATAGAAATAATGTGAATGGGTCCTATGAACTGGAAGTGACTTGATGCATAACATGAGAGGGATTTAATAATGATAAGTTGAGGGATTGGTATCCCATGATGTGTGGCCTGGTTGATGATGGTGTGAATGGCTATAATACAGGCATCCTGTGGTGATAGTGTGACAAGATCACACCATGTGCGTTTTATATCTTCTGGAGTTGTGTTATGCCCTTATTTTTGTAGAACTTGATCTGGCTATGTACATTATAAGTTGATTGATGCTAAAACTTAACTGGCATAACTAAGAGAAGACAATGCATGAGATGATCTCATTGTGATATATGGAACAACCATGTGTGAACCAGTTTCCTTGTTAGATATGGATGGCCATGTGTGAGCCACTCCTTTTTGGGACGGCCATGCATGAACCGATTCTCTTATGATGTATGAACGGACATGCGTGAGCTGATTCATCCCTTGACTATATGTCATTTATACAAGTTGAATAATATGTCACTGTAGTTTCACTCTCTTGCTAGTCGGGAGGTTTTAGAAAGGTCATGGAATTTGACTCTTCCATTGACCATAAGGTTTTAGTAGTTATGCTTTCATATTTGATGAGGCTTTGATTGATTTTGCATAGTTCGGTTGGTAGAGAATATACATGTTCTTCGTATTCCTTCTTATATTATTGATTGTTCTACTGGTCAGTAATAAGTGCCCAGTAGTGCTTAATTTGCTTAATTCAAGGGATACATATCATTAACTAAATCTGTTCATCTAGCTTAGTCATGTATTTACATGTTGTAGTTATTTCTGATAATAATAGTGTTGGTGGAGAGTTATATCTCCCACTAAGATTTGGAATCTTACCTCATGGGTTTCCACATCCTTTTAGGTGAACATGAATGAGGAGGTAGAGATCATGCAGCATATGTAGAGTGGTAGCCAAAATAGTAGCTGAGAAAGTTGGGGATGCTGCTTGTGGTCTTTTGTGGTTAGAGTCCTAGAGTCGTCCCTCACTACTATAGAAATAGCTTATAAAGTCACATTTATAGGCGTCAGTTTTTTGTCAAAACTGACGCCTAAACCCTAAAATGTCAGTTAAGTACACAAACCGACATATATATGTTAGGAGTGACCAGACACGAGAACCGCTTTTTATTTAGCGTCAGTTCCTAAATAAGCAACCGACGCCTAAAAACACCCGCCAAATCCAATCTTTTAAATGAAAAAAATTACCTCCAAAATTTAACATACGGCGTCGGTTGTTAATTAAACAACCGACAACTAAATATTTTCCGTGAGACAGAAATTGGGCACATTTTAATCATAGATTTGGTTGTAATAACCGATGTCAATGTGTTTTTGCGCATTGTACCCGCAAAAATTTTCACCCCTATTTAGCGTCGGTTCCCTACAGAAACCGACGACTATGGTCAGAATGCGAGAACATTTTGTTTTTGTCAGCATATGAGGATTGAAGTCGGTTTTGGTATAAAAATTGACGACTATAATTGAGTATAGGTGTCAGCTTTTTATTTATAACTGACACCTTTTATTATAAGCGTCGTTTTTTTTAATTAACTGACGCCTATTGGTAACTTAATAGCACCAGCGCGGAGCAGACTCTTCCCCTTCCTCTGTTTCATTGCGATTGATAATAGGTTTGGCGATTCTACGATTCCTCTACCACCCTCTCCCTGCTCACCGCCGCCACCCTCTCCCTACTCGCCGTCGTCAGTGCTCCATGCCCTCCACCGGCTCCCTACCCTCTGTGCTCACTGGCTCCCTGCCCTCCACCGCCCGGACAGTTGTTGTTTCCCTTTGCCTCCCAAGGACACATGCCTAGCTGCTCCAGCTGTGGGACGTACGCCTAGCTGCTCCAGTGACACGCGTATAATGTGTGTGTAATACGCAAGTGTACGTGTCGAAGTAATATGGGATTATGAGTCCCGAGTTATCGAACACGGGGAGTTGTGCGGTTAAAGACTATTACTAATTAGGATTGATCAGCTAAGCCGAAAATAAGAGTTGATTGGTTGTTTAATTAACTAAGAACAAAAAGTAAATCTAATGAAGATTTTTGTGATCAAGAAGGGATGGATTCCTTAGGACTTTTGGTTTCACCATGGGCAATACAAAATCTAATCTGTAATTATTAATATAACTCCCTCCTAATTCTGAATAAAGAGCCTGTAGCTAGAAACTACCTGCTTTCGCAGTGTAATTCCCCTACCTAATCTAAAGTCAATTCCATTCTCATAGTAATTGATTCATTAGTTAGGTGCTTTTGGTTTAACTCTGGGTAATCTCCTCCCATTTATGCCTCACCTTTCCCAAGGGACGCCGATAAATAGGTGAACCTATGTATTTCTAATCCTTAATCCCCTTTTCAGTAGTAATTAAGGATCTGATACACGAATTGTGGTGATCAAGCACAATAAGGACATGCAATTTCCATAGATTCATATTCAAAAATTAAGAGGAAAATATATATTAACTCATAAGAATCAGATACAATGCATACCCGGGCTACTCCCTAGTCCTAAGGAATTACGGTTTTTAGCCGAAAATAGACGACATGGTATCACAGTAACTCGAGAATATGCAAAACATGAATTTCGAGATACAATAAATTGGAGAAAGGGTTAAAGAGTGGATCTGGAGAAGATGGAGAGAATTTGCAGCCGTTTCCGCCGCCAAAACGCCTCCAAGGTCTTCCGTGTATGGTTCCTCTACTTTTCTCTCTCCGTTTGGCTACCGTATCGTCCCCCCGTGATAGATCTCCCAATTGCGGTTCTAATGGTGCCTTTTATAGCCGTCGTACATGTTTAGGTCAAGAGGAAACCTAAAATGTAATTTTTAATACAATATGTGTTAGATTTAACACATTAAAATTTGGTCTACAGCGTCTGAGTCGATGGTATCGACTTGGAAGTCGATAGTATCGACTTCTTCACAGTAAAACATCATTTTCCTTTTCAATCTCGAGCAAAAAAATATTTGTACTCTGATGCCATGTCGATACCATTGAGTTGCAAGTCGATGGTATCGACTTTGCTCCAGTAAATAATAATTATCTGCAATAAAATAATCAATGAATAAAATCAAATAATTATTATAATAATTAAAACATGTAAAATGCATATAAAATACATGTAAAAATATAAGAAATGATGCACAAGTGATTTTTACTAATTTGGTAAAATATGTATTAAAAAGATATTCAATGAAGCACAAATGACACATAAAATAACCAAATTAGATATCAAAATAATGACAATTTGTGCATACATCACACCCCTAAGCTTAAATATTGCTCGTCCTCGAGCAACACTACTCTTGGATTTGTTTTTAAAAGTCAACAAGAAGACAAGTACTTATGAATTATTTTCCTAACCGCCATCCACCAGTCGGTCCCAAACCGATCCTTGCCAACCACTGAACAAGTAACTACTCTAAAGCGATCAATAATGTTCATAATAGATGTCCACAATAAGATCAATGAAAACACTATCAATAAGAAGCAGTTAATATCATGGCCAGTAGGACACATGCTTGATGCACCATGTGATCTCCCTATCTACATTGCTCTGATATACCTAAATAAACTACTTGGAAGCAGATCCCCAAATAAACATGGATGAGGGGATTAATTGTGATGGTGGCCTACCATACAGAGCAATGGTTGGAAAAAATGGGTGGCTATGAAAATAGGATTCACAAGAATCATCCAAATTATTTATGCAAAAAGTAAAAATATGATGCACCTATATGATGGATAAAATGTGAATGTATGACTTCTAATGACTTATTTTTTTATTTTGGTGGAATGATGCATGCAATAGATGTCTCATCCCAATGATGAGTATAAGTGGAAAGGTGTTTATAAAAAGATCCACAATCCCCTCCTTTGTTGCTTAGAGAGAATATGGCATTGAAATTAAAATCCTTTTCCTCCTTTTCTCCTTTTTTTCTTTTTCAATAACTTTTTTTTCTAACCCTATTTTTAGCAAGATGAATAGTTCATGCTTGGGCTTTTTTTTCTTTTTTTTATTTGGAGAAGGAGTAAGGATGTACAACTTTTTTTTTACACTCTTTTATGACAGAAGATGGTAGAAGATAGCAAATATGTAACACCTTATAAAATATGCAATGCAAATGCAACTATATGAAATTTTGTTATGCAAACTACAAATGCTCAAAAGAGATTGTATGATTTCCTATCATGCAATGTAATGCATACAAGAGGAAAATAACTTGGATTAAACTTGATCATCTTATGGTGGTAAATGAAGATGAATGGAATGTGGATGAGATCACATGAATAAGAGACAATGTCTTTCCCAACCATGATATGTCCCTCTTCTATCAACTTGTATAACAGGATAATCTTAGAGTTTATTTCTAGAATTCACATTAAAGATCACGTTACTGTTCGGTTGGTTTGGACTCAAACATCATCATCATAACACAAGCCATAGGGTTAAGTTAGGTTTTTCATTCAATCAGTATGCCTTCAAGCTGACTAATCCAAACAATTCCTCCAGTTATGTACTCTTAAACATAGCAAATTTAGCTTAAAGCGCAAAGCATAAAAGCACATTCAAATTTTTATTTAGAATTTTCATAATTGATACCACATCATCAACAAATGGCTAATCCTAACCAAAATTTTATATTTTGTCCACAATTACGCTAGATAGAAGTGGACCCTAAAAACAAAATGAAAAATCTAATTTTTCTGAAACAAAAACATGTAGATGTATGATAAAAAGAAAAGATGCAAGAGGTAAAGATAGAAGCACCGTTCCATTCCTCCCCCTAAGCTTGAATATGACATTGTCCGCAATGTCAAAATTAAAGGAAGATAAATGGAACGATTGTACCGATATGTGAGCTCAGATCTGGGCAAAAGACGGGTGGGTGGGATCCACATGAAGACATGCCCTCAATAAGCACTCGAGCTCAGTGAAGTGTCTATGCTTGCTCATCTTGTAAGATGTCACTGATGAGAACTCGGTACTACCGATAGTGAAGTCGGTGGTACCGAATCAATGCATCCATGCACACTGAATGCACATATCAAGGCACCTTTATACTTACATCAAAATTAGATATCATAATCTACGAATAGGAATGTAAAATTAGAATTAAAAGTTTAAAAAATAAACCTAATTGGTGGGTTGCCTCCCACAAGCTCCCTTGTTTAACGTCCTAGGATAGACACATGTCAATCAAAAATAATCAGGTGGTCGTGGAGGAGGGTGAAGCTCTCTCCGCCTCTTCCTTCTAAACTTTTGGTTCCTTGCAACAATGATAAAAAACAAATAATAGTCAGAAGACCAGCATGTATGGTTGACTTTCCATTTCAATAATAAATTATCACTGCAATGAACATGAACATGACTTACAATCAAGTCTTGTTGTGGGAGCACATGCAGAAATAGATAGCCATGAGGTGAAAGGTATAGTGATGATTGATCCTTAATTTCTATGACCATCCCCAATGGATCACTCCTATCTACACATAATGGAGGGGTTATATCAAAGGTGAAATTATGTGCCTCCTCCTCTTCTAATAATTCAAGTCCCCCACATTCATTAATATCCTCACAAAAACTTTCAAAATTATCATCTGGATATATATCCCATATAGGATCCTCAATAAGGAAATGAAGAGATGGGTCTTGTGGTGAAGGAATTATATGATGGTTAATGGGAAACTCCTCCACCTTTTCACTCTTAGTATCCTCTTCCTCACTCTCTTCATCCTCTCTAAGATCACTATCAAATAAAGCACCTTCTGGATCCTCCTCTCCTTCACTCATATCCCAAACACATGTATCAAAATTGTCATCCACCTTATTTACATCATTCATCTCATCTTCCTCATCAGATCCCCAATCATATTCTAAATCAATCCTAGGATTTGAGGGTGTGGGTGTGGGATCAATGGAATGACATGGTAGAGGTGATTCTAAAACTTCTTCAAGTAAGTTCTCCTCACACTCAAATTCCTTATCCTCAACCTCAACTTCTTCCATCTTCTCTATTCTACCCCAACCTCCATTAGAAATAGGACCTTTGCGATTTAAAACATATTGAACCAAAATCCTAATATGCTCACGATGAGTTTCCTTTGAGATTTTCTCATGATGTAATGAAGGTGGACTCAAACATCTATAACCTACATGTGCATTTCCACACTCAAAACAAATAGGGGCCATGTGCTTTTTTTATTTATTTTTTTAATGAAAGAAAACTAACTACAAAGAAATATTTAGATGAATATGTACAATGCCTAAACTAAAAGTAAAGTTTTATGTAATGAAAAATGGGAAGAATAAAAAAAAATTATAAAAAAAAGAAAATAAATACAATGGCCTAGAGTGGACGATCCTAACTTTTCATAGTGTTAACCATGCCAACTCCCCGGCAACAGCGCCAAAAACTTGACACGCGTATAACGTGCGTGTAATCCGCAAGTGTACGTGTCGAAGTAATATGGGATTATGAGTCCCAAGTTATCGAACACGGGGAGTTGTGCGGTTAAAGACTATTACTAATTAGGATTGATCAGCTAAGCTGAAAATAAGAGTTGATTGGTTGTTTAATTAACTAAGAACAAAAAGTAAATCTAATGAAGATTTTTGTGATCAAGAAGGGATGGATTCCTTAGGACTTTTGGTTTCACCATGGGCAATACAAAATCTAATCTGTAATTATTAATATAACTCCCTCCTAATTCTGAATAAAGAGCCTGTAGCTAGAAACTACCTGCTTTCGCAGTGTAATTCCCCTACCTAATCTAAAGTCAATTCCATTCTCATAGTAATTGATTCATTAGTTAGGTGCTTTTGGTTTAACTCTGGGTAATCTCCTCATATTTATGCCTCACCTTTCCCAAGGGACGCCGATAAATAGGTGAACCTATGTATTTCTAATCCTTAATCCCCTTTTCAGTAGTAATTAAGGATCTGATATACGAATTGTGGTGATCAAGCACAATAAGGACATGCAATTTCCATAGATTCATATTCAAAAATTAAGAGGAAAATATATATTAACTCATAAGAATCAAATACAATGCATACCCGGGCTACTCCCTGGTCCTAAGGAATTACGGTTTTTAGCCAAAAATAGACGACATGGTATCACAGTAACTCGAGAATATGCAAAACATGAATTTCGAGATACAGTAAATTGGAGAAAGGGTTAAAGAGTGGATCTGGAGAAGATGGAGAGAATTTGCCACCGTTTCCGCCGCCAAAACGCCTCCAAGGTCTTCTGTGTATGGTTCCTCTACTTTTCTCTCTCCGTTTGGCTTCCGTATCGTCCCCCCGTGATAGATCTCCCAATTGCGGTTCTAATGGTGCCTTTTATAGCCGTCGTACATGTTTAGGTCAAGAGGAAACCTAAAATGTAATTTTTAATACAATATGTGTTAGATTTAACACATTAAAATTTGGTCCGCAGCGTCTGAGTCGATGGTATCGACTTGGAAGTCGATAGTATCGACTTCTTCACAGTAAAACATCATTTTCCTTTTCAATCTCGAGCAAAAAAATATTTGTACTCTGATGCCATGTCGATACCATCGAGTTGCAAGTCGATGGTATCGACTTTGCTCCAGTAAATAATAATTATCTGCAATAAAATAATCAATGAATAAAATCAAATAATTATTATAATAATTAAAACATGTAAAATGCATATAAAATACATGTAAAAATATAAGAAATGATGCACAAGTGATTTTTACTAATTTGGTAAAATATGTATTAAAAAGATATTCAATTAAGCACAAATGACACAGAAAATAACCAAATTAGATATCAAAATAATGACAATTTGTGCATACATCATCCAGCTGCGAGCTCGCTGCTCGATTCTCACCGCTATTGCTGCTCCTCACACCACCGCTGCTCTTCTCCACGCTGCTAGCTGCTCCATAGGTAGCCCTCTTCTTTTTCCTCAATGCCCCTCTTCTTCTTCCTTCTACCTCGTTACCAATAGTAAGCACGGTCGTGGCTGTGTTGACCGACCACAGCCGTGCTGCCCAGCATGGCTGTGGTCGGCCAACACAATCACGGTCGTGCTTGCTGTTGGTAAGGAGGGAGAAGGAAGAAAAGAGGGTATTTTGTTCATGTACTTTTTTGTCTATTTCTTTGTATTTGTTTATCTACTGATTATATTTATTTATCTAATGCTTTGAGTTTACTTATTTAGATGTTGCTATTGTAAATCAACCTAGGGTATGAACAAATCTTTTGCTTGCATATATTTGTGCTTCTAATGCTAATGCTTGACCTAATTCAGTAAATTTTGATGCATGTTGAAATAAGATTTAAACTTGTCCATTCTAGCATCCTAATTTGATTTGATTAAACCCTAACATTGATGAAACCCTAACATCAATTGTGATGAAACCCTAACATGTACATATCTATCATTGTGTTTGTTGGCCTAGAAACCCGTCCAAGATTTACTAATTAGGAGTAAATCTTGGATAGTCCCCGGTTTGGGACTGTTCTTGAACACCTAATCTCACTTAGGATGTAAGTGTATAATGTGTATTGGATTTTTGAGAAAATTTCTTTAGCATTTCCCCATTTGTTCTCTATGTACATATGTACTTAGAGAACAGCGGGGAAATGCTGCTGAAATTTTCTTGAAAACCCAATACACATTATACACTTACTAGTGACATTAGGTGTTCAAGAATGGGATAGGTGGTACACATTTATTATATATAAGAATGACATCACATGTATTTGTTGGCCTAGAAACCCGTCCAAGATTTACTCATTAGGATTAAATCTTAGATAGTCCCCAGTTTGGGATTGTTCTTGAATACCTAATCTCACTTAGGATGTAAGTGTATAATGTGTATTGGGTTTTTGAGAAAATTTTGGTAGCATTCCCCCGTTTGTTCTCTATGTACATATTTACTTAGAGAACAGTGGGGAAATGCTGCCAAAACTTTCTTGAAAACCCAATACACATTATACACTTACTAGTGAGATTAGGTGTTCAAGAATGGGATAGGTGGTACACATTTATTATATATAGGAATGACATCACATGCATTTGTTGGCCTAGAAACCCGTCCAAGATTTACTCATTAGGAGTAAATCTTGGATAGTCCCCGGTTTGGGACTGTTCTTGAATACCTAATCTCACTTAGGATGTAAGTGTATAATGTGTATTGGGTTTTCAAGAAAATTTTGACAGCATTTCCCCACTATTTTCTAAGTACATATGTACTTAGAGAATAGTGGGGAAATGTTGTCAAAATTTTCTTGAAAACCCAATACACATTATACAGTTACTAGTGAGATTAGGTGTTCAAGGATGGGATAGGTGGTACACATTTATTATATATAATAATGACATCACATGTATTTGTTAACCCTAGACCCGAATCTTGTTGTAATATATACTTGTTTTCTCTTTGATCATAGAATGGATAGATCATGGATGTCCATTCGCAATCGCTGCACCCCAGAGTTTATTTCTGGTCTTGACCAGTTTATTAGATTTGTCAAGGAACATAGGAAACAACCTGGAGATAGGTTCTACTGTCCATGTAGGCATTGCGGTAACAACTTGAAAGTCAGCATTGGTGACGAAATCAAAAGTCATGTCATGTGCAACGGGATTATACAAGGCTATACAGAATGGCACTGGTATGGAGAGATTTCAAACCCGAAACCAGTAGATTTCGATAGAAGTTCTTTTGTGGAAGAAGAAATTTCCTCCGATGACGTAGATGTGAATGAACCAGTTCCAGTAGACATCGTTGATGCGATGTTGGATAGTTTTGGGGTAGATCACACCGATCCACCTCCCATTTTTAGAAACATTGTGCATGATGCTGAGATATCGTTATACACAGGTTGTACTAAGTTTATGAAGCTTAGTGTTGTGTTGAAATTGTATAAGATGAAAGCTAACAATAGATGGAGCGACAAAAGCTTCACGTCATTGTTGTCTTTGTTGAAAGAAATGCTTCCTGAAGGAAACGAGCTACCAATCTCAACATACCAGGTAAAGAAATTGTTGTGCCCAATGGGAATGGATGCCAAGAAGATACACGCATGCCTGAATGATTGTGTATTATTTCAAAAGGACTATGTGGATTTGAAATATTGTCCAAAATGTGGTGCGTCATGGTATAAATTGACGACTTCGGGGGAGTCCAAAACTGGTTCTCCTGCCAAGGTGATGTGGTATCTACCTATAATATCATGGTTTCAATGCTTGTTTGCCAATTTGATAGATGCGAAGAATTTGAGGTGGCATGCAGATGTTAAGAAAAGTAATGATGGGATCCTACGACATGTGTCTGATTCCCCATAGTGGAAGAAGATTGATCTATTGTACCCTGAATTTGGTGAAGAATTCAGGAATCTAAGACTTGGGCTTTGTACATATGGAATTAATTTGTACGGGACATTGAGCAGCCAACATAGAACTTGGCCAGTCATGCTTGTTTTATACAATCTTCCTCTCAGGTTGTGTATGAAAAATAAGTATGTAATGTTGTCGTTGTTGATATCGAGCCCTAAACAACCTGGAAATGATATCGATGTTTATCTTGAACCTCTGATTGATGAATTAAAGAAACTCTGGGGTGAAGGTGTGATGATCTATGATGCTTCATGAAGAGATACATTTCATTTGCATGCTACGTTGTTTTGCACTATTAATGACTTTACATCATATGGGAATTTGTCTAGATATAGTGTCAAAGGAGCTAAAGCATGTCCTATATGTGAAGAGAACACTGATTCAACAAGACTAAAACATGGCGGTAAGACTGTATATCTCGGTCATCGAATGTTTCTTACAAAATTCCATCTGTATCGTAGGAAGCGCAAAGCATTCAATGGATTGAATGAGGTACGGAGTGCACCTAAACCTATACCTGGGGAGGTTGTTTATGAAAGAGTAAAAGACTTTGTCAATGAATTTGGTAAGAGATCACAATGTACTATGGCCACACGGAGTGACAAATCTTTATTCAAGAAGAATTCGATGTTTTGGGATCTTCCTTATAGTAGTTCTTTGACAGTCAGGCATTGTATCGATGTCATGCACATTGAGAAAAATGTTTGTGATAGTGTCATTGGTACTTTGTTGAATATACCAGGTAAGACTAAAGATGGGATAAAATCCAGACTGGACCTATGTGAAATGGGAATAAGGTTAGAATTAATAGAATTATGTGAAATGGGAATAAGGTTAGAATTAATAGAATTATGTGAAATGGGAAATCAGAGAACATACTTACCTCCCGCTTGTTACACATTGTCTAGAAAGGAGAAGAAAGCTTTTTGTGAATGTTTGGTAAATGTTAAGGTGCCACAAGGTTACTCATCCAACATCCGTAGATTGGTATCAATGAAAGATCTGAAGTTGATAGGTCTTAAATCTCATGATTGTCACACTCTAATGCAACAAATATTGTCTGTGGCAATTCTATCTATATTGCCAAAGCATGTAAGGTTTGCCATCACCAGATTTTGTTTCTTTTTCAACAGTCTATGCAACAAAGTTATTGACCCTGATACTCTCGATAATTTGCAAAGAGAAGTGGTTGTTACCCTATGTCAGCTTGAGATGTATTTTCCTCCGTCGTTCTTTGATATCATGGTACATCTTGTTGTCCACTTGACTAGGGAAGTGAAAATGTTGGGACTAGTTTTCTTGCATTGGATGTATCCCTTTAAACAATACATGAGTGTTTTTAAAAGTGATGTTCGAAACCGTTATCGGCCTGAAGGGAGTATTATTGAGGGTTATGTGGTGAGAGAGGTTATGGATTTTTACAATGACTTTCTCAGTGGCAATGACACTCCTGGTAATGACAAGAATATTGAGGAGCAATTTGGCAAAGGAATTTTGGGATCACGGGTGAAAGTAATCAGCCATGAGCAGTTGGAACAAGGTCACTTGTATATTTTACACAACATGGACGAAGTGAGTGTTTATATCGAGGAACATACCAATTTCATCACGACACAATATCCTCAAGCCGATACAATGTGGCTGGTTAGAGAGCATAACAAGACATTTATTAAGTGGTTTGAAGATAAAGTCTTACATCAACTATCTCAAACACTAGATGATATTACTGAAACTATCAAATGCCTTGTCTTTAATACAAAATTGAATGTTATGTGTTATGAAGGGTATGACATTAATGGATTCACATATTACACAAAGCGCCAAGATGATAAGAGTGTCGTCCAAAACAGTGGGGTCACCCTTCAAGCGTCGACTATGTTTTTTGCAAGTGCAAAGGATAAGAGTCCACGTGAAGCTAAAATGTCATATTACGGTGTCATTGAAGACATATGGGAGTTTGACTACATAGATTTCAGAATTCCTCTCTTCAAATATAATTGGGTTGATAACACCAAAGGAGTTATAGTGGATGAATTGGGTTTCACTTTAGTGAACTTTGAAAATATTGGTGAGAAGGGTGAACCATTCATATTGGCATCATAGGAGAAAAAAGTATTTTATATCAATGATCCTGCAACTGATAAATGGTTGGTTGTTCTTCATGGTAAAAGATAGTTCATTGAAGATCCTATAGATGAAGAAGAGTACTATGATAAGTATGATGACTCCAGTCCATTCTCATTTGGGTTGCCAACACCAGCAAATATTGAAGCTAATGATGACTTGTATGTGTGTGGAGATCACAATGAAGGATTGTTAATTGATAAAAAATCGCAATATTAGAGGCATGTTTATATTTTTTATATTTTTTATTTTTCTGAATGTGAACTTTACAATGTGAATTACTTTACAATGTGAATGTGAACTTTACAATGTGAATTACTTTACAATGTGAACTTTACAATGTGAATTACTTTACAGTGTGAATGTGAACTTTACAATGTGAGCTTTACAATGTGAATTACTTTACAATGTGAACTTTACAATGTGAATGTGAACTTTCAGATGGCTGAGCATTCTCCTGATGACCGTGCTGATGATTACCATGAGGGTGAGGACATCAATGCACTGCCTCACAATGTAAGTTTTAAAAATATATCATATATTTATATCTACATGTCCATTTATAATTATATCATGTAAGTGTGTTTATTTTGTCAAATTTTAGGTTGATGATGCACATGTACCCTCTGAAGCACTTGAGGAACTTGATGAGTAGCACCAAAAAATTGACAAGAGAAGGGGCATCACTATAATGAAGAAGTTAATAGCGCAAAGGGGCAATGGACCCAAACGTGTTGTGGATTTTGATAATGCAGGAAATGTAATTGGAGTGAATCACAATTCGTTTGTTTCATATCTTGGGTATGTTTCTCGTAGCCATTGTGGTTGAAAGATAGATTCTTGGCATAAAGTTCCTAAGGGGAAGAAAGATGTAATATGGAAGGATTTATGTGTGAGTTATTATTAATTTGCAATTCTATTTTTTAGATTACTAATTTTTTGGATACTAGTTAATAGCAATTCTATTTTGCAGAGTATATATGAATTGGACAAAAAGCTGCATTGTAAATGTGTGATGCAACGCTGTGGGAGAGTCCTAAGGAACTATAGGACAAATCTCACCCGAGAATACATAAAAGAAGGTGACAAGAGGAAGAAGACAACCACTGAACAGTGGAACTTCCTGGACCAAGAAGAATGGGACGCGTTTGTTGCTTCAAGAAAAACTGATGAATTCAAGGTATTAGGCGTCACTCCCAATTTAATTAATATACATTGTATTCACCTATTCAAGATTAACATTTAGTGTTACTAACCAAATCATTAATGTGCATACTAACTAGGCCCAAAGGGGTATGCAGGCATTCGCCAAAGACTACAAGCTGAGTCCACTACTCAGTCTACTGCTACTCAAGAGTCCTCTACTATAGGTACCACACCTCTGCCTCGCCATGATGTCTAGATAGCTGGGAGGCAAAATAAGAAGGGAGAAATAAGGAAGCCTGCAACTGCAGAGGTGGTTGCAAAATTGGTAAAATACAACTCTTAGAGCAATCGTTCGAATATTGATTATTTGTGGTGTTTACTTAATTACAAATTTTTGTTTTGGCAATTAACGGGAGCTGCATGAGATGAGGAAACAAGGCAAGTTCATCCCTGAGGGCACAAGGGATGAATTGACAGTTTCCCTGGGTAACCCTGAGAATCTGGGACGTGTTAGGGCTGCAGGCGCTGGTGTGGGCATCAAAGCGTTCTTTGGGCCATCCCAGCGCAAATATGTCCCAAAAGTGGGAATTTTACAAGAAGAGGTAACCTATTCTTTCTTTATAATGTTACTGTAAAGGAGAATTCAATAATCATAAGCTAATGTTTCTTTTATCCATGTATAGGTATATAAGATAGTTGATATGAAAATCGAAGAAGTAATGAGCAAGTGGCAGGCATCTCTGACTGCCACTCAACAAACAATACCTATGGCGTCCCGCTCTACTCCTACTACAGAGGTTGGGAGTAATCATGTAGACCCAACACCTAGCACATCCACTATAAGTATTTTTATGACATAGTAACTACTCTTTTCAAGATGATATGTTTTCAAGATGATATGTATATATGTATATAACATTCTTTACACAAAAATTTGTAGGGGTTGAAGCCATGCCATCTAAAAAGTAAAGAATTTGTCATTGCAGAGGCGTCGACTTACCCATCCCTACCAGGGGAAATGTTTCATGGGTCTCCATTACCAGCTGGTTGGGTTCGTGTGAGCTCAGTACATATATTCCCCAAATGGATGCATCTTCCATTGCCATATGCCCACCCAGATTGTGAAACGCTTGGTAAGGTAGAAGGTGGAGTGGTATTGTGGCCAAAAGCAGATGTCCTCTATACTGAAACTGTATGGTAAATTTACATTATGTTAAATTGTTAGTGTGTGTATATGATGTCAATTGATCTAAAATTATATATACATGTTAAAAAGAAGACACCCAGAGCATCTAGGCCTCCACCTCCACCTCCTACATTACCAAGTTGGGTTCCACAGGACCTACCTGTCCCGTTAGGTCCTAATTGTATGGGTATGGCAATATGGTTAGGCGAACATGATTTAAATTTCCCTGTAACTATTTCTATAGATGTGGATGTTGCAGGTCAATCATACGAAAGCAAACTATTTATACAAGATATTTTGGATTTGTTTCAATATGATTGGCTAAATACATCTGTGATAGAGCTATGGATAAGGTGACATCTTCTTTATACATCCATATACCTTATGTAGGATCTGGTGATCTGGTTTCTTATTTATTAATGCGTACGTAATACATGTTTTGCAGCTACTTAGACAAGATATGTGCAGATTTTTCATTCGAACATGTAGGATTTTTTATTCCATCTTTAATTAGTCTAGTAGCTAAAGACCCTCCATCAGTTCAACAATATTGTTGTGATGATTTTACAAATTTTGCTCAAAATAACAAGACAGTGATAATAGCTCCATTCAATGTGGAGTAAGTTTACTTTGCTTATAATTTGGACTTAAGAAAATTACATTTTATTGTGGATTTTGAGTTATTAATTTTAACTTTTTTATCTCTAGTGGTATGCATTGGGAGTTACTAGTTATTTTCCCCTAGACGTTCACTGTCTATTATCTAGATCCTAAGGGGACTAAATTGAATTCAAAATATGGACACAAAATGAAAATGGCATTATTCTGGTGAGAAATATTTCATTTTAATATATGTTAACATATGTTATTACATTACTATTTAATTATGCAATGTACTGTGTTACATTAACATGTAAGGGTTTAGATGAGTTCAAAAAGGCTGGAGGAAAGGTCCCCAGGAAAAAGAACCAGCCAATAATTTGGAAGAACGTGGAAGTAAGTTCCCGACTGCAATGTATATATTACTTATGTGAATAGTGCTTAATTAGTTGTATTTTTTAATATTTTGTATGCTTCAATTTATAGTGTGCTACACAAGACAACGGATGGACATATGTATACTATGTGATGCAATTTATGCACATGATTATCAAATATGCCGCAGTGGACATCGATACCATTCCTAAGGTATTATATATAGTCTCATTAGATAATATGAAATATATCAATCTTATTTATATATTATTAATTATATATATACATCATGCTCTTTGTAGGTGTTTAAAACTGACCACACTACAGGAAAGGCCTTACCAGATGTACATTCTCCCTATACGATGAAAGAATTAAATGATGTAAGAGAAGAATGGGCAATAGCCATACAAGTAGTGGGGTTTTTAAAATATAATTGGGATGTTGATAGCGAATAATGACTAAAGAATGATATTTTGTAAATGAATTTCTGAATTATAATATGCGTGAATGTTTCTACATGTGTGAATGTGAAAATGAATGGAACTACAAATTGCTACATGAATGTTTCTACATGTGTGAAAATCGAATGGAACTGCAGGTTGCTAAATGTGTGAAAATCAATTTTGTTAATTTTGCAGGTTTGTGGCCTGTTGTTGGATGATATCAATGGATGTTGTAAAACCTACAGTTCATAACGAAACTGTAGGTTTCTCATCCTGCGACCAGCCACAGTAGGCCTACAGACTGATAAGAAAAAAAACATGAAATAGGCGTCGGTTATTTGTTTAATACCGACGAAAAATGATTACAACGTCGGATAAATAATTATAACCGACGCCTAATTCATGTGATGTGGCGTCGGTTATCAATAATAAACCGACGTTGATGGTTCTACCAGTGGGTGATATGGCGTCAGTTATCACTAATAAACTGACGCTGATAGTTCCCCAGATGGCGCCCTTACTGTGGCGCGAAGGTTTATGGTGCCGGTTTCAAAACTAATAACTGACGCCTATAACCCCATGCTAGCAAGTTTTCGGTGGCGCGTGAAGGGTTGTGGCGTTGCTTTGAAAACTGACACCTAACGGTTGGCCTTTTAGCGGCGCCCACATAGGTGTCGCATTAAAATCGACGCGAAAGGCCTTAAATAACTGACACTAAAGGTCGGTTATGTACTAGTGCTTGTACACTCTGGTCTTGGGAGGAGTTACATATGTTCCTCAATGGTGTTGTCGGTATGAGTTTTTGGTTCATGTGCCTAGTTGTATATAGTTGGTTGTTGTACATGTTTATGTAAAAGAACAAATATCACAAGTGACAGGTCGCCTCTTATGGACATGTTGTAAATAATGATGCTTCATGATATATATTTCAGATGTTTAGCTTTTGGACCTCTATGTAATAAGTTTCTTGATGTTGGTTCTTGTTGTAGTCGGTTTAATTTTTAGTACTTTCCACATAAAACCACTTGCTGAGTGTTAATTTCCTATTTGGTTTTTGAGAAATCTCGCTTTGTGTGACAAAGGGTGTCATAGTTGGTGGTATCAGAGATTTAGGTTCACTAAGTCTACATGGACCTAGGACTAGAGTTTGTGTCTATTCTTGTGTCCTCCATTCTGTCTTATAGTAACTTCTGGTTATGCAGAAGAAGAAGAAAAGCTTAAAGTTGTCTGGAGAACATGAAAAACACACTATTGAGAGCGGTGTAGCTGCACTAGGTTGGGGTGCAAGGAACCAAGCATGAGAAGATCGAATGCCTGAGGGTCCCTAGTTTGACCAAACCATGCTTGAGAATCCCACCTTTCAGTCTCTTTCTGGACAATTCATGGATATCGTGATGCATATAGCAAACAAGGAGCTTCTTACAACCCCAACTTTTGGGTTCATTTGGTGAGAAATATAATTTCTCATATTAAAGATATTGGAACAAATAATGCTATAATTTGTTTTGAATAAATGAGTTTCATTTACAATATCCTTGTTGGTTGTTTGGTGGGCTTTATTGGCTATTGGGCCCAATAACAAGGAAAAGACAAAGGAACTCCAATATAATAAGAAATGGAGAAAAGAAAAATGTAGAAACCTCTAGAAGGCAAAAGAATTTAATCTAAAGGTGGATTTCTTGCCTCTTGGGTTCCTTGAGTTCCAAGGAGTCCAAAATTGCAAAGACAATACAACAAGAAAAGAAAAGATCAATTAAATATTTCCTTATTAAGAAAGAAATTGAAAACAATGATAAAATGTGGGAAATAAGTGAAAAGGTGTAATTGAGTTATCCTTGGTGGATTTTCATATCCAAAGGATTCCTAATGTTAAGTGGAATGCCAATGGGGAAAATAAAAAGAAAGATAGAGAGAAATCCTCAAAAAGAGATATTTTAATAAGAAATAAACAAGATAATGAGAAATAATGAATAATAGATGCATCTAGAAGGATAATAAGTATCCTTCAAAAGGAATTTCGAAATCTTAGAGTTTCTTGGGGTCCAAGAAGCCCCAATGGATAAGAAACAAAGAGAAAATACCAATAATGCAAAACAAGAGGATAATGTGATACATTATTAATGAATTTTGTGGTATTGATAAAAAAGAAGTATTTTCTACTAAAAGAAAATAGATTTTGTGCCAATAGGATAAAAGTCAAGCATAAAAGAGAATAAGTGAGAGGATTTCATATTTCTAAATATCCAATGAATATGTTGTTTTAAGAAGATGTTTAGGAGAGAGAAGATTACTTCTCATTGAAGGAATAGGATTCCTAATGGGAGAGGACTTGTTTCCTCTTGGATGAACGTCTTGGGGCATGGATACCCTCCCCTATATAAGGGGTAGAGCCTTTGGCCTGAGTTTAAGATAATCCCAAGCATCCTTCTCTCCCCTTCTTCTTCTTCTTCTCGTCCATAAACCCTAGCCAAGAGAGTAGGTATATTCCAAGGGCTCGGAGGAGCTTCGATGGGCCTTGATGGAGGCACGAAGCTTCTACGACAACCCCGGGAAGGATCAATTATCTTTCACACGATCTGTCCTCGTGCAACTCTTGTCGGAAGTCTGCAAACATGCAAAAGGTCACGGGCTCAGCACACTTAGGAACGGCCATCTCGGCCATGACCTGAGGGTTCCCCGCATGCACAGGGGCACAGCGGAGCCAGGGCGGCAGTTGGCGGCAGTCGTCGGGGTCCAAGGAAGGGAGGAGGAGCTGCCTAGGTCATGTCTAGGGCTGCAGCTGGTGGATAGGTAGGGCATCGTGAGGAGGAAGATGACCGACGGGTCATTGGATGGATTTTCCCTCTGCGGGCTGAAGAGCCGACCTACTTAACCAAGGGAAAAGACATCATTTCGAAATGTTTTCAATATAGCCGAGTCACGTTGCATGGAAGGGACACATGGTGTAACGACCCCACCTCCCAGTAACCCCCAATTAAGGGAGACCAAGAGGTCAGAGCCGTTATCTCAATTTCTGGATCAAAGGTTCAACAAATAATCAATAATAATTGACAAATTTTACCAAACTAAACTAAAAGGCTGTAATAAAATTAAACTTTTCATACCTTTTTCAGAAACTTGGATATCTACTTCTATCCACATGGAGTCTATTCTAACTAATCCTCCTTTGAACTTTAATACATATTTAACTTCGCATATGCCACTTTACTATTTTTTCTTTTCACTTGTACCTAAAATGTCGACAAATAAAATGTTGGTCAGCATAAAGCCGGTATGTGGGGGAAACAATAATCGTGCAACTATGATAACAATGTAATCAACCAATTATCATTTAACAGCCAAGATTACATCTTAAGAAATACTACTCAATCCTTACCTATCCCCAATCTCTGTGTTGTCCCTACAGTGGACTTGAATGCTACCTTCCTCGTGGTAGATCCCCATTAAACCCTGCATGATCCTACCTAACAGGTAGATCAATATCTAGGTTTGAGTCGCATGGCACTACCCATAGGTAGCCCAATCCCTAACTCATGGTGTGCTAAAGAGTCGCATGGCACTACCCATAGGTAGATGAATCCCTAACTCAAGGTGACTTGATGGACCTACCCCATTGGTAGCCATGTACTAATTCATCCAATGACCTGATGGACCTACCCCATAGGTAGCCATGTACTAGGTCAAACTATTAAGCCACATAGGGGACTAGGATCTAAGCTAGTAGGCACACATCTTAAGTGATAGTTGTATCCACATTATAATTTGCATGAATTAAATTCATCCAACAGTTTAATTCAATTCATCGAGGAAAACTTCAGAAAACCTCGAAAAACTAATTTGAGATATTCATAAGCGTAACCACATACCTGATTTGATGATTTGAGATAGAAATATTCCATGCGAGTAAGAAATCCAAGCAAGTAAGCACATATAACAAGATCATGAAATAATCATGCAATTCTCTTTTATTAGTCATGTCATCAAGATCTATTAAACCTAGCTCACTTCCTAGTGTTTCTAGCCCACTTTTAGGGTTTCCTTTGCAATTAGGGCTCCTCTTCATTTTTACTATTTTAAACCCTAATTATATATGATCGCTTACAAACCCTATTTATCTCATCTATTCTTCACGAAAGATATTAAGGTTATCTTTTAACAACATATAACCCTAATTTTAGAAAAAGCACAATTAACCATTAATTAAGTCCATTAAGCCTCTTTTACATTAAAGCTGCCGTTTTTATGCTCTTAATCCATGACAAGATCATTATGCTCATTTATCATCAATTCAAAATTCATTATGGTCTAATTCACATAGGAACTCGATTTGCCATTAATTCTATCTTTTATTCATTAGAAAACCCTAATTATTACATTAAGGGTATTTATCCACAATTAGGAACTTTTGTACTCGAAATATCTTAAAATCATCATATTTTGACTTTAATCATGATTTTAAACAATTAAAGCTATTAAAAGTCACAATTACCATCATTAGGGTTTCAAGGCCCATTAAAGCATATTTATGCACAAGAAACTCTAAATTAAACTAATTACATGCAAAGTTCATCATTTTTGTTCTCAATATACCTTTTTCCAATTAACAGGTTAATATCAACTTTAATCATCCATTAAACTCTACTAATTACATTAATCATCACAAAATAGGGTTTCTTAATCATTAAAGCATTAAAGTTGATAAATTCCATTACTTTTCGAATTCTAAGAGGAATTAGCTTCTAAATATATTTTTATTGGATTCCTCTCATTTTTCTGAGAAAAATATAGATATTATTTGCTACCATCGGAGTTACCAAAATTTAGTTATGAATTTAGCAATAAAACCTTACTTGGGCCAATAGGAAGGTGCCATGTAGCCTCTATCATGCAACGTTGCCTTGCAGATTGAAAACATTTCAAAAGGTCTATTTTACCCTCGAGTAAATAGCTGGTTCTTCAGCCCGTAAAGGGGCAAAATGGTCCAATGCCCCTACCTTCATCTTCAACCTCGTGCGACCTACCCCATCCACCGACGGTTGCTTTCCCGCGGCCTGCCCCTCCCTCCTGGAGGCTCGAGGACTGTCGCCAGTGGGTGCCCTAGCTCCGATGCGCCTTGGCGCACGTGGGGCATCCCCAAGTTGCGGCTAGGATGGCAGCTCCAAAGTGAGGCTAGCTCTTGATTGTTGCTATAATCACAGTGATTTTGCAGACATACGGTGGGAGGTGTGCAAAGACAAGGGTTCCGGATTGGTAGTTGATCGGTCTTAGGTTATCGTGGAAGCTCCCTGCCTCCATCAAGACTACAAAACCAGCCTTAGTTGCTCCAGGGATAGATCCCTACTCTCGGCTAGGGTTATCATGCAAAGAACAAGGAGGGGAGAGTGGGATCTCTCTCTCTCTCTTGGACTTGAACCATGGCTCTACCCTTTATATAAGGGTGGGTATCCACACCCCAAAACGTTCATCTAAGAGGAAACAAATCCTCTTCCCATTAGGAAACAATTTCCCTTAATTAAGAAGCAACCTCTTCTCTCTTCATTATCTTCTAATATAACTATATTATTTGGGTATTTAGAAATTTGAAAACATTTTCCCTAATTCTCTTTATTCTTGGCTATTAATCCATTAGCCACGAAATTCTATTTTCATTTAGTAGAAAATACTTTTTTATCAGTGCCACCAAAACCCATTCATTATGCATCATATTATCTCTTAATTTTCTATTATTGGTATTTCCTCTTTCTTTTTCTCCATTGGGGCTCCTTGGACCCCAAGAAACTCCAAGATTTCGAAATTCCTTTGTAAGGATACTTATTATCCTTCTAGATGCATCTATTTCCATTATTTCCCATTATCTTGTTTATTTCTTATTAAAATATCTCTTTTTGAGGATTTCTCTTTATCTTTCTTTTTATTTTCCTCAGTGGCATTCCATTTAACATTAGGAATCCTTTGGATATGAAAATCCATCAAGGGTAACTCAAAAATGCCTCTTTCCACTTATTTTCCACATTTTATCATTGTTTTCAATTTCTTTCTTAATAAATAAATACTTAATTGATCTTTTCTTTTTGCATTGTCTTTGCAACTTTGGACTCCTTGGGACCGAAGGAACCCAAGAGGCACGAAATCCACCTTTGGATTAATACTATTGCCTTCTAGAGATTTCTACATTTTTCTTTTTTCTATTTCATATTAACAATGGAAGTCCTTTTGTCTTTTCCTTGTTGTCGGGCCCAATAGCCAATAAAGCCCACAAAACAATCATCAAGGCTATTGTAAAAAAAATCCATTTATTCAAAAAAAATTATATCTTTATTTGTTCAAATATCTTTAATATGAGAAATCACACTTCTCACCAAAAGAACCCAAAAGTTGGGGTTGTAACACATGGCGCTGATGCGATGATTTTGAGTCGTATTTGTAGACATATTTTACTTGTGTTTTATGCATTTATTGGTCATTTTGGTGGTTAATATTGCATAATTCATCTACTTTAGTCTATGATCCATCTCTATGTCAAATCTCCCTTATTTCAGTATTTTTGAGCATAAATTATTACAAGAATATGTTTTGTTTCGGCTTATGTGGTTTCATGTTGAAATTCCAAGAAAAACAAATATCTGCTGTTGTCGATACCATCGACGCGATCACAGGTTTCCAGCCGCAAGGAGCAGAAGGAAGTTGATACTAGCGACAGGAGAGTCGATGGCATCGATTTACCATCAGGTTGCTGGCGAGAAGAGAGTCGATATTATCGACACAAAAGTCGATACCATCGACAAGTGGAGCTACAGCAACACAAAAGGACAAAACTGATGCCTAAGAGAGTCGATACCATCGACCCTCGTCGATGGTATCGAGTTAGCATCAGTTGCGACAGAGAAAAGAAAAGAAGATCAGCCGATACCGCGCAAGGTCGATACTATCGACTCGCGTCGATAGTATCGACACCATCAGATACAAGTTGGTTTTAGATTTATCTAAATCCGACGGCTGTGATATTTTGGCAACCTAACTCGGTGATTATACCTATGACGGAGGCCAAGAGCAAGGGATCATGTCATTAGTCACTGCACACGTCCCGAGAAGATGTGGAGAGAAGAACGGAGCCCAGAAGCACGCCCCAGCCATTCCGGACGCCAAAGAAGACGTTTTTCACCACCGAAAGGCGGGAGATTGCATATTCTATGCCAAGGAACGCTTGGATCTTTTCCGTTCAGGGGTTTCACCACTCAATCACGTTTTTCTCCATGTTTCCCTTTTTCTCTACCATGTTTTGCTCTGAGATGAACATGTGGGGCTAATCCCCTTTATCTTTTGGACCGGGAGTAGCCCGAGGAAGCATTGTATGACATTTTTATCATAATAATTCATCATTTATCTCTTAAATCCATGGTATGAATTCGTTTTCTCAATTATATTGTTATGCTTGATCACCATAATAATAACCTAATGCCATTAATTACTTTGAAAGAAGAATTAACGGTTGAAAAGAGACGAATTTCACATTAATTGACAAATCCCTTGAACAAGGTGGTGTAAGGTTAATGGTGGATACCCAGAGGTCGATATTAATGCACCTAGTTTAGGGTATAGGTTACTACGATGGTGGAACCGACCTAGACATAGGTAGTGAATTGTACCACGGCAGTGGGCAATTCTGACTACAGGCCACTACCCGGATAGAGAGATGAATCTGAGTGACTATATAGAAATTCACACAATCATAACCCGTGGTGAAACCGCAATCCTAAAGATCTCATCTTGAATTGATTAAACTAAACATTTAATTGATTGCTTTGTTTTATTTCATTTTCTTTTCTTTAATTTCACAACAACTTCCAACTCTTTAACCGGTCTAGCTGATTGCGAGTAGTTAGTAGTATTCTCTGATAATTCAGTGTCCCTGAGTTCGACTCGGGCCTCACAAAGGCCTATATTACATTGACGCGTGCACTTGCGTTCTACGCACGGAAAATTTGTGTCAACTTTTTGGTTCCGTTGCCGAGGACACAACAATTGTCGGCACTACGAGTGCTGCAAGCGGCCACTCTAGGCCACATTTTTATTTTAGAATTTTATTTTCAATTTTGAAATTCATAGCCTATCTTTCGCATTTTGTAGTCGTCTAGCACGGTAATGAACTCGATTTACCATTTTGCAGGTACTGTGTATGGTGCATACGCGTAGTACCGACTACACGCAACAGGCACCAGAGGTTCCACTGTCGGGACCTGACGACGAGGAAGATTACAATCAAGACCGCTTGGAAGAAACAGATTCTGAATCCGAACAAGAAGAAATGGCAGAGGAACAGACGATATGGGAGAAGATTAAGGCTTCTTCTTCATCTGCTTCAAAGGGGCCAATCAAGAAGCAGGTGATCAACATTCCTACTTACAAGATTGATCCTGCGTTAATCAACTTGGTCAAGTCGAATGCTTTCCATGGGCTCATGAATGAAGACCCAGTCACGCATATAAGCCAATTTGTGGAAAATTGTGACATGATAAAAATTGACAGATTTCCACAAGAGACGCTTTACTTGAAGTTGTTCCCGAGTTCTCTAGTAGGGAATGCACGAGAGTGGCTGCACAATCTTGATGACGAATATGTGGAATCATGGAACCACATGGTGGAGGTTTTCTTTGAAAGGTTCTTCCCGCCCGAGAAGACCAACGACATGATTAGGAAGATCCACAATTTCACTCAGAAAGTAGGAGAGACCTACTCTGAGACCTGGGAAAGGTTTCAGATCATGCTTCAGTGGTGCCCGCATCACGGGCTGGACAAGGAGACACATGTCAAAATCTTCTATTTTTCTCTCTCCGAGCATGATAGAAGTAACCTAGATTCCGTAGGCTCCAGATTCTTCTTGAACAACACAGACACGAGGTGTTGGGAAATCCTGAAGAACATGGCCAAGAAGCAATCCTGGGGCGACAGGGATGTTGTTGAGCATGTACGAGTTGCGGGGAAGTCAAAGGCCATCAAGGAGCTGAATGAGAAGATGGATCTTCTCGCAAAGAAACTGCTTGCAAAGGAAGATACTGAATCCGAGGATGAGGCTCAAGTCAAATTCATGCGGCAGCAACAAGGCTACAGAAATAATGATTACTCATGGAGGAAGGACAATAAGTTCTCCTGGAAGGCTCCGAACAACTTCTTGCAGGATCCCGATGCAAAACCCCAGCCGATAGAGGAGGATAAGAGCACGGAGTTGCTTAACCAAGTGATAAAGCAAAACCAAGAATTAATGACTACTTTTGGCCAGCAGATAAAGCAACAAGGGGAATTTATGAATCAGTTTGGGAAGACACTGCAGAGCCATGGGGCTCAGATGACGACAATAGAGACGTCCATGGCGCAAATGGCAGCTGAGATAGCCAATCTGAAGAAGCCGGCGCAACAAGGTTTTCCGGGTAACACAAATATTCCAGGAGGAAACCAACAAGCGAAGGCAATCTTGCTAAGGAGTGGCAAGAAGCTTTTAAACCCCAGGGCCGATGAACCAAGCAAACCTCAAGTAGAAACCGAAGGTGAGGCCACTGAGGAGGTGCCAATCTCAGTCACAGAGCCAGTTGAGGAATTAGCAGAGGATGCCACTGCAGAGCCCATTGTTGCTTTGGAGGAGACACAGAAAAGGACACCTTATGTGCTGCCACATCAAAGGGCACAAGCTGTCCCGGTCCCATATCCGAATAGTGTCAAAGCAAAGAAGGTGGACGCACAGTTTAAGAAGTTTCTAGACAGTTTCAGAAAGCTCTCCGTCAACATCCCATTATTAGAGGCAATAGAGAAAATCCCTTCTTATGGCAAATTTCTTAAAGACATCATTACTAAGAAGAGGAAAATCCCTGACTCGGAGGTTGTAGTTCTCAAGGAGCAGGTGAGTGCCTTCATCATGGGCACATTGCCACCAAAGAGGCAGGATCCGGGCTATTTCAATATCTCATGTTACATTGGAAAGGTGAAGTTTGGTGAAGCGCTATGTGACTCCGGGGTAAGCATAAACCTAATGCCCCTTTCTACATTCAATAAACTGGGATTAAAAGAGTCAAGGCAAAGCAAAATGACAATCCAACTGGAGGACAATTCTGTGGTGAAACCATATGGTATTTGTGAAGATGTGTTGGTGAAAGTGGATCGGTTTAAGTTTCCAGCAGATTTTGTCGTTATGGAGATGCAAGATGAACAAGGCAATGAGTTACTACTCGGACGACCCTTCCAAGCTACAGCTGACATGATACTTGAGATGGGGAGAGGTCATTTGACCTTGGGCATCGGCGATGATCGCTTCGAGATGGTCATGCCTTCTAGCACCAAGTCATCTAAAATCAAGGAGCAATGTCGTATGGCGAAGCATTTTGATCACAATATCTCACTTGGGAAACCATTTTTCGATATGGCTCATGTAATGACTAAGGTGGAAAAAGGGACATTGGCTGTAGACATCATGGAGCAAACCAAGGTTGTATCCCTTAGAAAAGTTGTAGGTTTTCCGAATGATGAGGAGGAGGACATCCCCCCATCTACTGAAGATGAGGCTATAGCGAGTTCAGTTTCCAATGCATATCCAGAACTACCACTTGAAGCCTGCTTGGTCAATATTACACATGATTGGATGAGAAGCAAGTCACTGCAGGAGTGCACCAAGATGCTTTAGTTGCTTCCATGCTTTTATGCTAGATACTATGAAGACCTAGGCGAACTCCCACCATCGCTTCAATCATCCTTAATCAGCCCGCCCGATTTGGAGTTGAAGTCGTTGCCACCGCACTTGAAGTATGCATTTCTAGCTGAGGAAGAAAAGCTGCCTGTGATTATATCAGCTTATCTGAGTGCCGAGGAGGAGGACCAGTTGCTGATCGTGTTGAAGAACCACTGAGGTGCATTCGGGTAGTCGTTCATAGATATCAAGGGGATCTCCCCTACATTTTGTCAGCACAAGATTCGGCTCGAGGAGGGAGCCAAGCCGGTGATTCAGCCACAACGTCGACTAAATCCTAGCATGATGGAGGTTGTCAAGAAGGAGGTGATTAACCTCCTTTCTGTAGGTATCATCTATGCTATTTCCGACTCGACGTGGGTGAGTCCTACGCAGGTAGTCCCTAAAATGGGGGGAATCACTATTACCCAAAATCTCCTAAATGAACATGTCACTACTCGCTTGGTAATCGGGTGGCGTGTTTGCATAGATTACTGTCGATTGAATTCCTCTACGCTTAAGGATCATTTCCCTCTTCCATTTATTGACCAGATTTTAGAGCGTTTAGCCGGCCGATCGCATTTTTGTTTTCTTTATGGTTATTCGGGGTACAATCATATTTCGATTGATCCTAAGGACCAAGAGAAGTCCACCTTCACTTGTCCTTATGGAACGTTTGCGTACCGTTGTATGCCTTTTGGGTTGTGTAATGCACTGGTGACCTTTCAGCAGTGCATGCTCACCATTTTTTCTGATATGGTTGAACGATGTCTAGAGGTCTTTATGGATGATTTCTCTATCTACGATGCATCCTTTGACGAGTGTCTTTACAATCTGGATAAGGTTTTGCAACATTGTGAGGACACACATTTGGTCCTCAATTGGGAGAAATGCCACATGATGGTGAGCGAAGGGATAGTGTTGGGACATAAAGTGTCTAGAAAAGGGTTGGAGGTAGACACAGTAAAAATCGAAATGATTTCCAAATTGCCCCCACTGAATTCGGTTAAAGGGGTACGGAGTTTCTTAGGTCACGCCGGGTTCTACCGCCGCTTCATAAAAGATTTTTTCAAAAATCGCTAAGCCATTATCCGAGTTGTTAGAAAAGGATGTTGTTTTTTACTTTAATGAAAAATGTCTACATGCATTCAACGTGCTTAAGGAAAAATTGATTTCCGCACCGGTTGTACAAACACCAGATTGGACCAGGTCGTCTGAATTAATGTGTGATGCATCCGACTTCGCCGTTCGGGCAGTTTTGGGACAACGGGTGGACAATAAACCCGTTGTGATTTTTTATGCATCCAAAACTTTGAATGACGCCCAACTTAATTATACGACAATCGAAAAAGAATTGCTCGCCGTTGTTTTTTCTTTTGAAAAATTTTGGCAATATCTAGTTGGATCGAAGGTCGTGGTATGGACGGACCACGCCGCCATTAAGTATTTGATGGAGAAAAAGGATGCCAAACCTAGATTGATTAGGTGGATCTTGCTTTTACAGGAATTTGATATTGAAATCAAAGATAAGGCGGGCATTGAGAATGTGGTCGCGGACCATTTGTCTAGGTTGGAGAGGGTAGATGAAAAGGATTTACACATACCCATCACTGAGACATTTCCGGATGAACAACTTTTAAAAGCAAAATCGAAAGACCCGTGGTTTTCTTACATTGTAAACTATCTTTCCTGCAAAATCATCCCGGATGATTGGACGTACCAAGAGAAGAAGAAATTTTTCCATTCTTTACATTATTATTTCTGGGATGACCCTATTCTTCTGAAGCAATGCAGGGATGGTGTCTTACGCAGGTGTGTACCCGAGGTGGAATATGAAAGTGTCCTTCGTCATTGTCATACACTACCGACGGGTGGCCACCATGCTAGTTCTCGCACTGCAGCCAAAGTACTTGAAAGTGCCCTATACTGGCCTACTTTGTTTAGGGATGCTTACGATTTTGTGCGGCAATGTGATTCCTGCCAAAGGGCGGGTAACATCTTGAAAAGACAAGAGATGCCCCTCAATGCATTTCAAGAGGTGGAGGTGTTCGACTTGTGGGGTATTTATTTTATGGGACCCTTCGTGTCCTCAAATTCTAACTTGTACATTCTTTTAGCTATTGATTATGTGTCGAAGTGGGTAGAAGCAATACCCACAAGGACTAACGATGTCGTTGTAGTGTGCAGGTTTGTTAAAGAATATATTTTCTGCAGGTTTGGTGTACCAAGAATGATCATAAGTGATGGGGGTACACATTTCCAGAATCAAAAGTACGCGGCATTGTTGAGAAAGTACGGGGTCAAACACAACATTGGTACCCCGTACCACCCACAAACTCAAGGGAAAGTGGAGGTCTCCAATCGGGAGATTAAGAAGATCTTGGAGCGTATTGTGGCTTCCACGAGGATGAATTGGAGTACCCTACTACCGGATGCTTTGTGGGCATACACGACGGCGTATAAGACACCTATAGGCACTACACCTTTAAGGTTGGCTTATGGTCAGGCTTGCCACTTACCGGTGGAACTAGAACATAAAGCACATTGGGCGTTGAGGAAGCTAAATTTGAGTTATGATGAAGCTGGAAAGAAAAGATTACTTGAGCTTAATGAACTTGACGAGCTACGGATGAATGCATAAGAAAGCTCGCGGATCTACAAGGAGCGCACAAAGTTGATTCATGATCGCCATATTCAGATGCACGTCTTCAAGAAAGGAGATCGTGTGCTGTTATTCAACTCCAGGCTGAAAATGCATCCCGAGAAATTGAAATCCCAATGGAGTGGACCGTTCACTATAGAAGAGGTCAGGCCACATGGCGCAATCATGGTGCGCGATGGCGAGACAACCTTTCTGGTCAATGGACAACAGTTAAAATTTTACTTCGGTGAAGATTACACGAGGAAAGTGAATGAGGTCAAACTCATTGCACATCCAGATGCATGACGAGCTTCATGTCGTCTAGCCTAAGACGTTAAATAAGGGCGCTTGTTGGGAGGCAACCCAGCCATCG
Source organism: Alisma plantago-aquatica (assembly GCA_963693085.1). Taxonomy (NCBI): domain Eukaryota; kingdom Viridiplantae; phylum Streptophyta; class Magnoliopsida; order Alismatales; family Alismataceae; genus Alisma; species Alisma plantago-aquatica. The sequence goes on from OY856413.1 coordinate 500,648,909, forward strand.
GTAGTTTAGTTTTGTTTCTTTCACATTTTTACTTTGATTTGATTTGAGTTCGTTTTTAGTGTAAAAAAGGTACCGTGATCGTTTGCTTGATGTGCAGGACTAAGGCAGAGTCAATACCATCGACCCTTGTGTCGATGGTATCGAGTTGGGTACAGGTTGGCGACTACAGAAATCACTCTGCGTCGATACCATCGACGGCCTCATCGATGGTATCGACACACCAGCAAGTTGATCGCAAATTCGAGGTCGATAGTATCGACATGCAAGTCGATACCATCGAGATCTCTGATGATTTTCAGAAGAAATCGTCTCAGTGAAGTCAATACCATCGACGGGCCTGTCGATGGTATCGACCCAATTATAGGCAGAAAGTGGCGGTCGGGCCTCGCGAGGGTGTTGCCCTAATCAGAAGTCGATACTATCGACATGCATCGATAGTATCTACGCGACACGTCACCAATCTGCGAGAGAGAATCTACGGCGATCGTTGCACCGAGAGAGTCGATCCGTGGGACGGGTCGATACCATCGACACCTGTCGATAGTATCGACACGTCATCGATTCGGGCCCCCACATCCAGCCATTGACGATCATCGATACCAGTGGCAGTACGGATTGTGCTACCCGAGTCGATACCATCGACCCACGTCGATGGTATTGATGGGCACACAGCAACGCCGGTGTTAGTTATTTAAGGGAGGGATTGTTGTTAGATGATATCACAACTTCAGAGCATTCCTTCTCCACTTGTGCCGAGCGTCCTTATGAGCAATTGAAGCCCGGCTATGAGTATCCATAGAGTGTGTTCTTCACCGAGCGGAGATAATTTTCTCCGATCTGCATCGAGCTCTTTCTTCTGTTTCTTCTTCTTCGACAATGGTGCACACCGCCGGCGCATCTTCTTCCCGCGTGAAACCGATGGAGATCCCGATGTTCATTCCTCCACCGACTGCATCCATTTCATGACCGCAGATCGTTCATCCTTCCACGGAAGTCAAGAAGGTCTATGAGGAACTGATGAAGCGCAAGATCGAGCCGACCTGTTACGTCGACCGTGACCTGATACGTAATCTGGGGTTCGACCACTACTACAGAAACGGCCTTTGGCGTCGGTCGTTTAACCCCATTTGGCGTCGATTTCCGACCGACGCCTATGTGGGCGCCGCTAAAGGTCGAACACTTCGGCGTCAGTTTTTTAACTGACGCCTATTTGTCTATAGGCGTCGGTGGTTTAGTAAATAACCGCCGCCAAAAGTGTTCGCGCCACAGAAAATGGCGTCATCTAGGGCACTTTGGCATCGGTTATATACTAAACCACCGACGCCTGTACTTCAAGACGACACGGCCGTGCTTCCCTGCACGGCCGTGTTTAGTACTATAGGCATCGGTTTTATATGAATAACCAACGCCTTTTATACCACAGTCGTGCTATCCTGCACGGTCGGGTTGTTTGTACTATTAGGCGTCGGTTTTTATCAAATAACTGACGTTGTATGTCTTTACTGACGGTTTTCTATAAATAACCGACGCCTATTTATATATATTTTTTCATATCAGTTTGCAGGCCTGCTGTGGCTGGTCAGCAGGATGAGAACCTGCAGTTCAGTTTTCTGAACTGCAGGTTTACGACATCCATTGATATCAGCCTACAAACAGGCCGCAAACCTGCAAAAGTCACAAGGAAAATTCTACACAAGTACATACATTCAGACATCAATTCAATTCTCACATTCACACATATAGAAACATTCAAATACATGTATTAACATTCAGAAATATTCATTTACAAAGTATCATTCATTATCGCTATCAACATCCCAATTATATCTTACAGTTGCCACTGCTTGTATGGCTTTTGCCCATTCTTCTCTTACTTCATTTAATGCTTCCATCGTATATGGAGCATGCATATTTTTTAAGCGTTTACCTGTAGTGTTGTCAGTTTTAAACACCTGCAAAGAGAATGATGTATATATATAAGTAATAATATAAACATAAGATAAGATTGATATATTTCATACTAACTAATGAGACTATATATAATACCTCATGTATGGTATCGATGTCCAATGCGGCATATTTGATAATCATCTGCATAAATCGCATCACATAGTATGTGCATGCCCAGCCATTGTCTTGTGTAGCACACTATAAATTGAAACATACAAAATAATACAACTAAGCACAATTCACATCAATAATATATATATTCGAGTCGGGAACTTACTTGTACGTTCTGCCAATTTATTGGCTGGTTCTTTTTCCTTGGGACCGTTCCTCCAGCCTTTTTGAATGCATCTAAACCCCTACATGTTAATATAACACAATAAATTGCATAAGTAAATAGTAATGTAATAAAAGATGTTAACGGATATAAAAATGAAATATTTCTCACCAGAATAATGGCATTCTCATTACGTGTCCAATTTTAGTGTTCAATGTACTCCTCGCAGGATCTAGATAATAAACAGTGAATGTCCCGGGGACAATAACTAGTAACTCCCAATGTCTACCGCTAGAAGTAAGAAGTTAACAATTAATAACTCAAAATGCAAAATAAAAATGGAATTTTCTTAAGTCCAAATTATAAATAAAGTAAACTTACTTGACATTGAATGGAGCTATTATTATCGTCTTCTTTTGCTGACCAAAAATTGTAAAAGCATCTATACAGTATTGTTGACCATTATCAGGGTCTTTAGCTACCAAACTAATCAATGATGGAATAAAAAATCCCACATGATCAAATGCAAATTGTTTGCAATGATCTTCAACTAAGTAGCTGCAAAACATATAGGCGTATGCATTAATATATAAGAAACCAGATCACTGGATCTTACACAAGGTATATGGATGTATAAACAAGATCTCACCTTATCCATGTCTCTATCATTGATGTATTCAGCCAATCATACATAAACAGCTCAATAATATCTTGTATAAATAAAGAGCTATCGTATGATCGACCTGCATAATCTACATCTAAAGAAACTATTATAGGGCAATGTATATTATGTGCCCGTAGCCAACATGCCATTCCCCTACAAGCAGGACCTAACGGGTATGTTAGGTCAGTTGGAACCCAAGTTGGTAATGCGGGAAGTGGAGGTGGAGGCCTAGGTGCTCCTGGTGTCTTCTTTTTAACCTGTATATATAATTTCAGATCAGTTGACATCATATATACACATTAACAGTCTAAATCAATGTAAATTTATCTTACAATTGCAGTCGTGTAGACGACATCTGCTTTGGGCCACAATATGACCCCGCCTTCTGCCTCACCAAGTGTATCAATATCTGGGTGGGCATATGGCAACGCAACTTCCCTCCAATCGGGTAACACACGTAATGGGCCCACACGAACATAGCCCTATGGCATTGGAGTCCCGTGAAACCTTTCCCCAGGAAGGGACGGGTAATCCTGCGCCTCTGCAACAACATAGTCTTGCATTCTTAAGCGGCATGGCTTCAATGCCTACAAATTTACATAAAGAATATTATACATATATACATATCATCTTGAAAACATATCATCTTGAAAAGATTAGCTACAATGTCATAAACAATACTTACAGCAGACGTGCTAGGCGATGGGTCTCTAGGATTAGTCGCAGTCTGTGCATCAGGAGAAGAGTGGGTCGCCATAGGCGTATTGGAAGCCTGAGATGCCTACCACCGCAGCAACTCTTCCTTGACCTTCTTAGAAACTAAATCCTCAACTCTCTTATTCTCCTATACATGGATAAAAGAAACATTAACTTCTTATTAATGAATTTCTTTTTGCAGTAACATTCTAAAAAAAGAATAGGTTACCTCTTCTTGAGAAAGTCCCGCTCTGGGTTTGCGTTGGGATGGCCCAAAGAATGCTTTGATGCCAACACCAGCGCCGGCACCTCTAATACGTCCAGGATGCTCTGGGTTACCCAGAGCAACTGTCAATTCATCCCTTGTGCCCTGAGGGATGAACGTGCCTTGTTGCCTCTGCTCGTGCAGCTCCCGCTAATCACCATAAACTGAAATTGGTAAGTTAACACCACAAATAATCAATATTCAAACGATTTCTCTAAGAGTTGTATTTTACCATTTTTGCAGCCACCTCAGCAGTTACAGGCTTCTTTATTTCACCCTTCTTGTTTTGCCTGCCAGCTATCCAGATATCATGGCGAGGCATGGGTGTGGCAGACTCTTGAGTAGGAGCAGACTCCTGAGCAGACTGTTGAGTAGCCGCAGACTCCGCCTGTAGTCTTTGGCGAACACTTGCATAGCCTTTTGAACCCATAGTGTGGTCATGCACATTCAGTGCACGCCTTGCTTTTTGTGCGTCACTGAGGGCCTAGTTAGTATGCACAATAATGATTTGGTTAGTAGCACTAAATGTTAATCTTGAATAGGTGAATACAATGTATATTAATTAAATTGGGAGTGACGCCTAATACCTTGAATTCTTCAAATTTTCTTGAAGCAACAAAATTGTCCCAATCTTCTTTGTCCAAGAAGTTCCATTGTTCAAGGGCTGACTTCTTCTTCTTATCACCCTCTTTTATGTATTCTCTGTTCAGATTTGTCCTATAATTCCTAAGCATCTTCCCAGCATGTTGCATCACACTTTTACGATGCAACTTCTCATCCAATGCAAACAGATTCTGTAAAATAGAAATGTTATTAACTAGTATCCAAAATAGAATTGCAAATAATAGAATTTGTAATGTACAAAATAGAATTGCAAATAATAATAACTCACGCATAAATCCTTCCATATCAAGTCTTTTTTCCCTTCAGGAACTTTATGCCAATTATCATACTTAACACCGCAATGACTCCGAGTGGTACACCCAAGATAGTTTACAAAATTATTGCGGTTCACTCCAATTGGATTTCCTCCATTATCAAACTCCACCACCAATTTGGATCCACTACCACTTAGCGCTAATAACTTCTTCAACAGAGTGATGCCCCTTTTCTTGTTAACTTTTTGGTGCTGCGCATCAAGTTGCTCCAGTGCTTCAGTGGGTACAGGTGCATCATCAACCTAAAATTTGACAAAAATAAACACACTAAATTAGCCCAATATAGAAATATAGGATATATGACATAACTAGAAGATAATGAATTGTATAGAAATACAGGATATGTTTTTAGAACTTACATTAGTATCCTCGCCATGCTCGTCATGGACAGCATGCTCATCATGGACTTCATGCTCATCATGGACATCATGCTCATCATGGTCAGCCATCTGAAAATGTCATTAAAAAGGCAAACATTTAGCATTTGTATTAACTAGAAAAAGGCAAAAATTTAGCATTTGTATTAACTAGAAAAAGACAAACATTTAGCATTTGTATTAACTAGAAAAAGACAAACATTTATCATTTGTATAAACATACATGTCTCTAAAATTGTGATCTTTTTTCAATTAACAATCCTTCATTGTGATCGCCGCGCACATATAAGTCATCATTAGCTTCAATATTTTGTGGAGTGGGCAACCCAACTGAGAATGGACTGGAGTCATCATACTTATCATAGTACTCTTCTTCATCTATAGGATCTTCAATGAACTGTCTTTTACCATGAAGAACAACCGACCATTTATCATTCGCAGGATCATCGATATAGAATATTTGTTTCGCCTGTGATGCCAATATGAATGGTTCACCCTTCTCGCCAATCTTTTCAAAGTTCACCAAAGTGAAACCCAATTCATCCACTATAACTCCTTTGGTGTTATCAACCCAATTACATTTAAAGAGCGGAATTTTGAAATCTATGTAGTCAAACTCCCAAATGTCCTCAATGACACCGTAATATGACATTTTAGCTTCACGTGGACTCTTATCCTTTGCACTTGCAAAGTATATAGTCGATGCTTGAAGAGTGACCCCACTATTTTGGACGACACTCTTATCATCTTGGCGCTTTGTGTAATATGTGAATCCATTAATGTCAAACCCTTCATAAGACATAACATTCGGTTTTGGTTTAAAGGCGAGGCATTTGATAGTTTCTATAATATCATTTGGTGTTTGAGATAGTTGATGTAAGACTTTATCTTCAAACCACTTAATAAATGTTTTATTATGCTCTCTAACCAGCCACATTGTATTGGCTTGAGGATATTGTGTCGTGATGAAATTGGTATGTTCCTCGATATAAACACTCACTTCGTCCATATTGTGTAAAATATACAAGTGAGCTTGTTCCAACTGCTCACGGCTGATTACTTTCACCCGTGATCCCAAAATTCCTTTGCCCTCCTCAATATTCTTGTCATTATCAGGAGTGTCATTACCACTGAGAAAGTCATTGCAAAAATCCATAACCTCTCTCGCCACATAACCTTCAATAATACTCCCTTCAGGCCGATAACGGTTTCGAACATCACCTTTAAAAATGCTCATGTATCGTTCAAAGGGATACATCCAATGCAAGAAAACTGGTCCCAACATTTTCACTTCCCTAGTCAAGTGGACAACAAGATGTACCATGATATCAAAGAACGAAGGAGGGAAATACATCTCAAACTGACATAGGGTAACAACCACTTCTCTTTGCAAATTATCGAGAGTATCAGGGTCAATAACTTTGCTGCATAGACTGTTGAAAAAGAAACAAAGTCTGGTAATTGCAAACCTTACATGCTTTAGCAATATAGATCGAATTGCCACGGGCAATATTTGTTGCATTAGAGTGTGACAATCATGAGATTTAAGACCTATCAACTTCAGATCTTTCATTGATACCAATCTACGGATGTTGGATGAGTAACCATGTGGCACCTTAACATTTACCAAGCATTCACAAAAGGTTTTCTTCTCCTTTCTAGACAACGTGTAACAAGCGGGAGGTAAGTATGTTCTTTTATTACCCATTTCACGTAATTCTGTTAATTCTGACCTTATTCCCATTTCACGTAGGTCCAGTCTGGATTTTATCCCATCTTTAGTCTTACCTGGTATATTTAATAGAGTACCAATGATGCTATCACAGACATTTTTCTCAACATGCATTACATCGATACAATGCCTGACTGTCAAAGAACTCCAATAAGGAAGATCCCAAAATATTGACTTCTTCTTGAATGAAGAATTGTCACTCTGTGTGGCCATACGACATTGTGATTTCTTACCAAATTCATTGACAATGTCTTTTACTCTTTCATAAAAAACATCCCCTGGTATAGGTTTAGGTGCACTTCGTTCATCATTCCATCCATTGAATGCTTTGCGCTTCCTACGATACGGATGGAATTTTGAAAGAAACCTTCGATGACCAAGATATACAGTCTTGCCGCCATGTTTTAGTCTTATTGAATCAGTGTTTTCTTCACATATAGGACACGCTTTAGCTCCTTTGACACTATATCCAGACAAATTCCCATATGCTGGAAAGTCATTAATAGTGCAAAACAACATAGCGTGCAAACGAAATGTCTCTCTTGCTGAAGCATCATAGGTCATCACACCTTCAGCCCAAAGTTTCTTTAAGTCATCAATCAAAGGTTCAAGATAAACATCGATATCATTTCCGGGTTGTTTAGGGCCCGATATCAACAATGACAACATAACGTACTTATTTTTCATACAATCTCAACACAGCGAACCAATTTTGGACTCCCCCGAAGTCGTCAATTTATACCGTGACGCACCACATTTTGGACAATCTTTCAAATCTACATAGTCCTTTTGAAATAATACACAATCATTCGGGCATGTGTGTATCTTCTTGGCCTCCATTCCCATTGGGCACAACATTTTCTTTACCTGGTATGTTGAGATTGGAAGCTCGTTTCCTTCAGGAAGCATTTCTTTCAACAAAGTCAACAATGAAGTGAAGCTTTTGTTGCTCCATCTATTGTTATCTTTCAACTTATACAATCTCAACACAGCGCTAAGCTTCGTAAACTTAGCACAACCTGTGTATAACGGTATCTCAGCATCATGCACAATGTTTGTAAAGATAGGAGGTGGATCGGTGTGCTCTACCCTACAACTATCCAGCATCGCATCAGCGATGTCTGCTGGAACTGGTTCGTTCACATTTAAGTCATCAGAGGCAATTTCTTCTTCCACCCAAGCACTGCTATCGACATCTACTGGTTTCGATTTTGAAATCTCTCCATGCCAGTGCCATTCTGTATAGCCTTGTAAAATCCCGTTGCACATGACATGACTTTTGATTTCCTCACCAGTGTTGACTTTCAAGTTGTTACCGCAATGCCTACATGGACAGTAGAACCTATCTGTAGGTTTTTTCCTATGTTCCTCGGCAAATCTAATAAACTGATCAAGACCAGATATAAACTCTGGGGTGCAACGATTACGAATGGACATCCATGATCTATCCATTCTATGATCAGAGAAAACAAGTATATATTAGGAAACAAGTATATATTAGGAAAAGATTAGGGTATACACTTACATCCTAAGCGTATAATGTGATGTCATTCTTATATATAATAAATGTGTACCACCTATCCCATCCTTGAACACCTAATCTCACTAGTAAGTGTATAATGTATATTTGGTTTTCAAGAAAATTTCGGCAGCATTTCCCCGTTGTTCTCTAAGTACATATGTACTTAGAGAACAAACGGGGAAATGCTACCGAAATTTTCTTGAAAACCCAATACACATTATACACTTACATCCTAAGTGAGATTAGGTGTTCAAGAACAGTCCCAAACCGGGGACTATCCAAGATTTACTCCTAATGAGTCAATCTTGGATGGGTTTCTAGGCCAACAAATACATTTGATGTCATTCTTATATATAATAAATGTGTACCACCTATCCCATCCTTGAACACCTAATCTCACTAGTAAGTGTATAATGTGTATTTGGTTTTCAAGAAAATTTCGGCAGCATTTCCCCGATGTTCTCTAAGTACATATGTACTTAGAGAACAAACGGGGAAATGCTACCGAAATTTTCTCGAAAACCCAATACACATTATACACTTACATCCTAAGTGAGATTAGGTGTTCAAGAACAGTCCCAAACCGGGGACTATCCAAGATTTACTCCTAATGAGTCAATCTTGGATGGGTTTCTAGGCCAACAAATACATTTGATGTCATTCTTATATATAATAAATGTGTACCACATATCCCATCCTTGAACACCTAATCTCACTAGTAAGTGTATAATGTGTATTTGGTTTTCAAGAAAATTTCGGCAGCATTTCCCCGATGTTCTCTAAGTACATATGTACTTAGAGAACAAACGGGGAAATGCTACCGAAATCTTCTCGAAAACCCAATACACATTATACACTTACATCCTAAGTGAGATTAGGTGTTCAAGAACAGTCCCAAACCGGGGACTATCCAAGATTTACTCCTAATGAGTAAATCTTGGACGGGTTTCTAGGCCAACAAACACAATAATAGATATGACAAATATATGCAAACAAAAGATTTGTTCATATATGCAAGCACAAATGTATGACAAATATATGCACAAATTAGAAGTTCATAACCCTCATAACCCCCCATCTTAGGATGATGAAGGTCCATCTTTGCAGTCCTTGGCTACCATATGAGCCAATGAACAAGGAAGTTGGTCGTTTGTCCCAGGATTAACATTGTGAAATTTGAGTTGAAGAACATGAACAAATTTGAGTTGAAGGTCCATCTTTGAGGTCGGTCATCTAGGTTCACCCACAATAAAACTTATCAGAAGAACATGAACAACTTTCAGGGCAAGGTCAAAGCAAAAATCAGAATTAGAATCAGAACCAAATCCAAATCTACTAGGATTTATTGTACAAACCGTTCTCCTTTGAAAAATTACAAGAAAATATAAATGACAAAATGAACCAAATTGCAATAAAAAACAACAACATGTTGAATATGATTGAAGCAAAAATGAGCTGTGTAACTAGGTATAAAAACTCATAACCAAATGATTGACCAACAACTCAGAAACCAATCTGACCTTATAAAGAACACACATTGAAGGATCCTATAACAGAGTAAAATCGAACCTGTAAGTAGAGAGCTCGTGGAGGAAGAAGAGGAGTAGCTCTGTCAGTAGCGAGCTCCGTTAAGGAAGAAGAGCAGTGGAGGCGGCGACATTGAGCAGTGGAGGCGGGGGTGTAGGCAGTGGAGGCGGCAGCGGCGTAGGGCAGTGGCAGCACCGGCGGAGACGCGGGGGTCGTCAGGCGGAGATGCGGCGGCGGAGAGGCAGTGGCAGTAGTGGCAGAGACGTCGGCGGAGAGCAGCGGCAGAGAGCGAGCGGCAGAGAGCAGCAGTGGAGAGCGAGCGGCAGAGAGCAGCAGCTGGAGTCGTCGGGCAGAGAGCGAGCGGCGAGCAGCAGGATGAAACAGGAATAAAGGGGGAAGAGCTGGGTGATCGGGTCTATTAATTTGGTAATCAGCATCGGTTATTTAGAAAACCGACACCTCTAACGCTTTAGCGTCGGTTGTCTGTAAAAAACCGACGCCGGTTTAGAAAACCTGTACCCTAATTTTTTTGGCGGGAACCATAATCAACATCGGTTATCTGGCACAACCGACACTGAAAGTGGGACATTTTCGCGCAAATTTTCATTTTAAATAGGCGTCGGTGAATACCTATAAAACCGACGCTAAAGATGACCTAAAATGTTTTTGCTCGAAATTTGGATTTCGCGGGTGATTTTAGGCGTCGGTTTTTTATAAACAGCCGACGCTGAATATAAAGTGGTACCCGTGTCTGGCTGGTCTTCAAATATAGACGTCGGTTTGTATAAATAACCAACGTCTAATAGTATCGGCGTCAGTTTCCGTAAACAACCGACGCCCAGAAAAGCGACACTGAATGCTATTTCTGTAGTAGTGGACGCTAATCTTTCCTACGTATTGAAAGGGCAGGCGAGGCACACGGGCAGGAGGCCCAATGAGATGGAATTCCATGCCGACGGTCAGTCATTCTTCGGTGAATGGCCGACTTACAAGGAGCTAGTCGCTGAGTTCATGGCGTCGCTGGATATCTGCGTCGTTCCGAATGACGTTATTGCTACTGATCGGGAATGGGTCAACGGCCGTGTTTTTTTCCGGTTGTATAACAATGATTACACTCTCACCCTCAAGCAGTTCAACTCCATCTATAACTAGAATCACGGGCAATAGCAGTATCGGCGGCCAGATAATAGGACTGAATATGATGCTATCTTCGTCGAGCTGGTAACTGTGCCGTCGGGCAAAGCTGTGAGCTACCATAACACGGCGGTGGCGGATTTCGAGCATCCGTTTGTGCGGGTTCTTCACCGCATGTTGTGCACCACTCTCTTTGCTCGTGGTGACCTGTCAATTAGCAAGTTTCAAGAGACAGACCTATTTTTCCTACACAAGCTACTGAAGCGCCAAGAATGCAATTGGGGCGCGTTTTTCTTAACGCGCATTTTGGCGGTAAAGAGGAGTACACGGAAGGCGCCAATTCATTTTGGAGGACTCATCACACTGTTGGCCTCCTACCTTGGGTTGAATTTCTCACAGCTGACTCCTCTCTCCAATAGGAGCAAGGTGAACCTGCAACATCTGCACCGCTCCAATCTTATCCTTCTTCGTGATGGCCTGGCGTATGCACACTGCCACGTCAACCAAGCATATCAGGAATATTCACTTCCAGACCCCATCTTCCATATTGAGGGTGCTCATCATTTCCGATGGACAATCATAGCCATTGTTGATTCAGATGAGGACGACGGCAATGACGACAATGACAATGATGGCGATGAGGCTGAAGAGGAAGAGGAGGCCTTCACTCCTCTTCGCGCACGGGTGGAACCTAGGAAGCATCCTCGCATGCATCTGGGTGCATCTTCTTCTTACCAACCTCTGCCACCACAGCCACCACAGCCCTCGCAACAAAGCAAGGATGTTTACTCTATGCAAGGAATGTATGCTATGCTGCAGGATATTCAATAGATGCAGCAGCACCACACCGCAGTGTACACCGGTATTCAGGAGACGACGAACTGATTACTTGACAATCAGAGGGCTATCTTTGAGAATGAGCGCCTCCTCCTCGACAACCAACAGCAGGTTCATGATAGGTTGCATAGGATGGAGATGCAGCAGCAGCCCTTCTATGATCACTACTGGAGCCAGAACTACTTTGGGGGGTATCCACAACCTCCACCCATGCCCTAGTAAGATCCTAGCTTTCAGGGGCAGTACCCATCTTGGGACCCCATGGCCCCACAGTACCCGCCTCCGCCAGAAGAGTGATCTGTACCACTGTTCCAACCTTTAAGATTGTTTTTTACTATGAGGCCATAGTCGAATTCAAGCTTGGGGGGTGTTGGAACAGCTCTATCCTTTAGTTTTCTCACTTTTTAGTTTTTATTGTTTTACTTCTTGTCATTTAGTTTTTGCAATCTTAGTTTATTTGTAGGATCCGCATTCTATCTAGTGTAATTGTGGATGTCTTAAGTCTTGTGTCATCTCAATTGCTTGTACATGGGAATTAAGGGGAAATTAAAAAAATTTGAGTGTCCGCAAGCATGTGTTGTTCAACTTTGAGCACATAACTTAAGAAAATGATTGGTTTTGTCAACTCTAAAATAGAAAATCACAACTTTACATTCCTAATGATTCATGAAAAGTGGACGGAATTGGTTGTATGAGCCTAAACAGACCAAATGATAATGAGGCTCTAATTTGAAGTAAGAGAGAGAAACCTCTTAACTACTACACAGGTCAGTAAGGAGGGACACATAATAATTTTCAAAGGTTTAGTCAATTAGTCTTGCGATCTTTCCACCTCATTGTTTTTTACAATCCACCATAAGAATTGGAAGTATATTACGGTTTTAACTTTTTTGATTGCATATCATGTAGATAGGTCTTGCATTGCAAAGTATTCTTACATGTCTTGCATGAAAATAAAATAAAAAGAGTAGTTGTACATGCACTTTATCCTTGGGTGTGTGTCATTTAGCTGCATTCATAATATTTTTTATGCATACAGTACATCATGTATCTTATTTATTCTTATTATTTAAGGGTGATTAACTTGTTCCATACCTTCATAAATGCTTCAAATATTTGAGCTATGAAAAAAAAATGAGCACAACAAATAATTCATCATCATTTATGGATATAAGGGCCTAAAGAAAAAAAATATTGAGAAGCAAGTAGAATAAGAGGGAGAAAGGAACATAGTCTCACCTGCATTTTAAGATGAGTAAATACATGATGTAGCTACTTTAGATATTCCTTTTCATCTTGAGACGGAATGTTAGTGCATGCATCATTCCACCCAATTATAGGCATTAGGGCATTTTCATGTGCAAATGCATCATTTAGGGCATTTTGTTTTATGCATGTTGAAATCGTATAATGCTTACATTTCTTCTATTAGCTACCCATTCCATCCACCCGTTGCTCAAATTGGTAGGCCACCGTGATTTTCTCCTCACTTGTGAATATCAGGAGAGATACTTCCATGTAGATGGTAGTTAGGGCGAGCAACATAGTATAGGAGATCACAAGATGCACCGAGTCTGAACCGGCGAATTTTATTATGTTAACTACCTTATGTGATAGTGTTCATCAGTTTTGAGGTAGATATCTTTTATGGATGATTACTGTCGCCTTTATGGTAATTATCATTCCGTGGTTAGTGAGGGCCAGAATGTGAATGTCCGGTGGGGATCATATGGTAATGTTTGTTGTGATGATCTGTTCTTTAGTTGACCCTAGCAATTCTATTCTAAGGTTTTGTTGCTCGAGGGCGAGCAATGTTCAAGCTTAGGGGAGTTTGATGCGATGATTTTGAGTCGCATTTGTAGACATATTTTACATGTGTTTTATGCATTTTTTGGTCATTTTGGTGGTTAATATTGCATAATTCATCTACTTTAGTCTATGATCCTTCTCTATGTCAAATCTCCCTTATTTCAGTATTTTTGAGCATAAATTATTACAAGAATATGTTTTGTTTCAGCTTATGTGGTTTCGTGTTGAAATTTCAGGAAAAACAAATATCTTCTGCTGTCGATACCATCGACAGTGGTCGATACCATTGATGCGAACACAGGTTGCCAACCGCAAGGAGCAGAAGGAAGTCGATACTAGCGACGGGAGAGTCGATGGCATCGATTTACCATCAGGTTGCTGGCGAGAAGAGAGTCGATACTATCGACACAAAAGTCGATACCATCGACAAGTGGAGCTATAGTGACACAAAAGGAAAAAACTGACGCCTAAGAGAGTCGATACCATCGACCCTCATCGATGGTATCGAGTTAGCATCAGTCGCGACAGAGAAAAGAAAAGAAGATCAGCCGATACCGCGCAAGGTCGATACTATCGACTCGCGTCGATAGTATCGACGCCGTCAGATACAAGTTGGTTTCAGATTGATCTAAATCTGATGGCTGTGATATTTTGGCGACCTAACTCGGTGATTATACCTAATGACGGTGGCCAAGAGGAAGGGATCACATCATTAGCCGATGCACACGTCCCGAGAAGGTGTGGAGAGAAGAACGGAGCCCAGAAGCACGCCCCAGCCATTCCGAACGCCGAAGAAGACGTTTTCCACCACCAAAAGGCGGGAGATTTCATATTCTATGCCAAGGAATGCTTGGATCTTCTTCATTCAGGGGTTTCACCACTCAATCACGTTTTTCTCCATGTTTCCCTTTTTCTCTACCATGTTCTGCTCTGAGATGAACATGCGGGGCTAATCCCCTTTATCTTTAGGATCGGGAGTAGCCCGGGGAAGCATTGTATGACATTTTTATCATAATAATTCATCATTTATCTCTTAAATCTGTGGTATGAATTCGTTTTCTCAATTATATTGTTATGTTTGATCACCATAATAATAACCTAATGCCCTAAATTACTTTGAAAGAAGCATTAACGGTTGAAAAGAGACGAATTTCACATTAATTGACAAATCCCTTGAACAAGGGGGTGTAAGGTTAATGGCGGATACCCAGAGGTTGATATTAATGCACCTAGTTTAGGGTATAGGTTACTACGACGGTGGAACCGACCTAGACATAGGTAGTGAATTGTACCACGACAGTGGGCAATTCTGACTACAGGCCACTACCCAGATAGAGAGATGAATCTGAGTGACTATATAGAAATTCATACAATGATAACGCGTGGTGAAACCGCAATCATAAAGATCTCATCTTTAATTGATTAAACTAAACATTTAATCAATTGCTTTGTTTTATTTCATTTTCTTTTCTTTAATTTCACAACAACTTCCGACTCTTTAATTGGTCTAGCTGATTGTGAGTAGTTAGTAGTAGTCTCTGATAATTCGGTGTCCCTGAGTTCGACTCGGGCCTCACAAAGGCCTATATTACATTGACGCGTACACTTGCATTCTACGCACGGAAAATTCATGTCAGGCGCCCTCTGATTGGCTCTGTAAGAAATATCTTGCAAAAATCGTATTTAAATATCGATAGCTCGGATGGATACGCATAAAATATGAAACTTTCTCATAAAAACGAGAGGAATTCATTAAAAATGGTTTTAGAGGCTAAATCCTCTTTATATTCGAAAAGTAGTGTAAGTTATCAACTTCAATGAATTAAAGATTAAGAAACCCTATTTGGAGATGATTAATGTATTTAGTAGGGTTTAATGGATGATTAAAGTTGATATTAACCTGTTAATTGTAAAAAGGTATATTGAGAACAAAAAGGGTGAACTTTTCACGTAATTGGTTTAATTTAGAAATTCATGTGCATAAATATGCTTTAATGGACCTTGAAACCCTAATATTAGTAAACGTGACTCATAATGATTTTAATTATTCAAAATCATGAATAAAGTTGAGATATGATAATTCCAAGCTATTTCAAGTATAAAAGTTCCTAATTGTGGATAAATACCCTTAATGTAGTAACTAGGGTTTTCTAATGGATAAAGGTAGAATTAATGATAAATAGAGTTCATATGTGAATTAGACCATAATGAACTATGAATTGATGATAAATGAGCATAATGATCTTGTCATGGATTAAAAGGATAAAAATGGTAGCTTTAATGTAAAAGAGGCTTAATGGGCTTAATAGATGGTTAATTATGCTTTTTCTGAAATCAGGGTTATATGTTGTTAAAAGATAACCTTAATATCTTTCATGAAGAATAAATGAGATAATTAGGGTTTGTGAGTAATTGTATAAAATTAGGGTTTAAAATAGTAAGAGATGAAGGGAAATCCTAATTACAATGGAAACCCTAAAAGTGGATTAGAAACCCTAGGAAGCGAGCTAAGTTTAATAGATCTTGATGGTATGATTAATAATAGGAAATTATATGCATATTTCAGGATCTCATTATGTGCTTGCTTGCCTATTTGGGATTATTGATTGATTGGATTATTCTATCTCAAATCAGCCTGATAGGTATGTGGTTACACTTATGGATAATCGCTTTAGTTTCACGGAAATTCCCGGTTGTTTTATCGGTTACCTGAAAATAACTGCTTGGATGAGTTTTATTCCGTGCAACTATAAAGTGACTATGACTACCACCATAAGTATGCATACATGACTGGCTCAGATCCTGGTCCTCCTCTGTGGCTATGTGAATGCTAAAAAGGGTAACCTAGAGAAAGGTCTAGGCTATCAAGAGTTAGGGATTGGGCTACCTACATGTAGTGACATGCAACTCTTTAGCACACCATGAGTTAAGGAGTGGGCTACCTATGGGTAGTGCCATGTGACTCAACCCTAGAAACTGATTGATCTATTAGGTAGGATCATGAGGGGTTATATGGGGATCTACCATAAGGAAGGTAGCATCCAGGTCCACTGCGAGGACAGCGTAGAGGTTAGGGTATGTAAGGATTGAGGAGTTATGTTGAAAACGTAAAGTTGTTTGTTAAATCATATTTGACTACAATACGTTGTGACAGTTAATTGCACAATTATTGATTCCCCCACATGCCAGCATAATTCATTTATGCTGACCGATGTTTTGTTTGTCAGCATTTTAGGTATAAGTGAAAAGGACAAACAGTAAAGTGGCATATGTGGATTTAAACATGAATTAAAGTATAAAGGAGGATTTGTTAGAATAGACTCCAATTGTGGATAGAAGTAGTTATCCAAGTTTTTGATAAAGGTATGCAAAGTTTAATTTTATTACAGCCTTTCGGTTTAGTTTAGTAGAATTTTAAAATTATTATAGATTATTTGTCGAATCTTTGATCCGGAAATTGCGATAACGGATCTGACCTCTTGGTCTTCCTTAATTGGGGGTTACTGGGAGGTGGGGTTGTTACATTTGGTATCAGAGCGTAGGTTCCTCATTTAATCTTTAATAATTATTAAATTTTACAAACTTTGTAGAACCCAAGGGAGTTATTAGAGGAATTTTTGAAAGACAGAGGTGTCTAGAAAAGGATCACGTCTGGGGGCTGGCAAGATTTTCCTCCACACCGCTAATCGGAATATGAGGACTCCCAGATTAGTGTGACTTCCTGGCCAATGTCTTAGGATTCGACTCGAAATAAGATACCTTTAGGACTCTCTTATCTTGTTCATCCCTTCTCAACTCAAATGTTGTTAAGGACCTTAAGGATTAGGGTTTTCTCTCTTTTACTCACCCTCTTGAGGTATGGGTAAGGTTGATAAGGTTTAAGGAATCCTCCACCAAATTAATGAAAAGCATGTAAATAAGATGCCATGGACATAAGCTTAATAGATTAAGCGTAAAATAAAGAATAGAGACATGCTTAGGCCATATGACATAAGTTGTCATGCCCTCAGGAGAGACCTGAGGCTAGACCTTCTTGTTAGGAGGATAAATAAAGAGAGTTAGTCTTGGAGGTAGAGACCTCCATTATAAGTGGAGACCTGGAACATCCTCTGAGAATGATGTTAACCCTAACCCTAAGTGAAGGTTAGAGAGATGACATGATGAGTTAGTATACCAGGTGTTTGGATAGACATGCCTTGGATTCCATATGAGCCATGAGAGGTTGGATGACCGAGTACCTTTGGCGACTCAACCCTAGGAAGGGTCGTGCATGTTAGAGTGAAGGATAGCTCCTTCATTGATGAGGTTAGAGAATAACCTATGGAAACCACATGAGCTTATATGAGCATGGCATAGTAGGCACCCATAGTACATCAGTAGTGCGAGCAGTAGGTTCAAACCCTGGCCAAGGGAGTATGTTGGATAGATAATGAGATAAGCACACAGGGCTAGGGATAACCTTGAGTAAACATAAGTTTGAACATAAGTATCACCCATGTAGGGGTATGTTTGTGAGCTTGATCCACCTTCATGTAGAGAGGACCTCTGGTAGTGAGGTTGTTTGTAGGGTTAGCTCTAGAGAGAGAGAGAGAGCAGGAACCATGCAAGAAGGTTGGAAGCCTAGACTCTAAGATATGAGGAAAAGTGGGGAGTTGAGGATGATGTGACCTAAGTGGATAATAGTGGTTGCCTCATACTTAATCCCTGGAGGCTGATGATATCTTGGTTGCCTTTAGGGGAACCAAACCTTAGAGAGAAGATAAGGCTTCTAGTACCTATGTGCCTATGGTATAGGTGTTTACCTTCTGAGTTAGGAAGAAGAGTTTCTTAGACCCTAAAGAGGTTTAGTAACCGGTTGTGAGGCCTTGTACCTTGTTGATTGTCTTTGAGGAGGACTCAACTCTGAGGCGTTACTCGAGTAGAAGGATGATAGGAAGCGCATGTCATGACTTATACATGCTTGATATGTGGTTAAGAGGTTGAGCATGCAGTTGGACACCCAGAAAGTGAACCTAGGACTAAGAGGGGAAGTGGTGTACCTGATGCTCATGACGAGATTTGAGTTTCTATATATTTGAGCATGGTACTCCTCATGTTTATAGGAAAAGGAAACCCCTTAAGTTTAAGGTATGTTTGATGAACCCCTCACAGCTAAGTTGATGACATGGGAAGGTATGATCTTGATACAGTGTTGAGGAAAGAGAACAAGTATGACCTAGCATGGTTTAGTGGGTGGTCTGCTTGTGCCTTAGTAGGTGCTAGGTTAAGCATGCTCATGTGAATATAAACCCTTAGGATGTTTGTGACCTTGTTGTCAAGAGTTGTAGTTCCTCCCATCCTGGGAGAGAGACCCTTTTGTAGGGTGTATACTAGTTTTGTGGGTTTTGAGGAAACCTAAAGAGGTCTCATAGGATCTTAAGAATCTAAGTGAAGAGTACATGGTATGAGAATGAACCTGTAGACCCATAGATAACCATCTCTAAAGTGCATATGGATGTGTTACCATGGAGGTAACCAGTATGGGGGACTGACCAAGGTAGGCATGTCGCCATGACCCCTATGAAAGGATGGAAGTCAGCCCATGAATGCAGAGGAAGAGATGATGAAGGCTTGGGTAAGGTTCTAAGTTGGACATGTAGTATAATAGAATCCTAAGTCTATCCTAGGGTCAAGTAGGGATAAGACCGATGGAATAAGGAGTTGCCTAATTCCCTAGTTGCACATGACCATAGGGTCGGGAGGTAACAGCTATCATTAGCTGAGGGTCATGGGTTAGGAGATTGATCACCTTTGTGAACTCATGGGACCCAAAGGGAGGATGAGTAGGGCACTCTCTGGATGCATAAGGGAAGAGGGATGACCCCAAAAGTGTCGGCACCCTATAGACCTAGAGGAGATGACCAAGGAATGTGTGTGGACCCAAGTAAGTTCGAGACCAGTTTTCCATGAAAGTAACTTTGATATCAAGAATGATTGTGATGTAGAGGCATAAGTTGCATGTTTCAACTTTGATTTGAAGGTGTACTGGAAATGTGGGATGTACCATCCCTACTCTTGGAATAGGAAGAACTCTATATTTGGACTGCAACCAAATGCTTATTTCCTCTTATTATGGGAGTGAGAGATAGGACAATATACATGACATACACCAAGGATAAAAGGTGATGTGAGTTGGAACGTTGCCATGAGGTATGAGGACATGAATGATAACATACCCTAGTGGAGTGAATGATACATGGATGGAAACAAGGTAGTCATCTTATGAGGATGTTTTTATCATGAGATGAGTCATACAAGGTTGAGTTTGAAAAACCAAGACAATAAGCTCAGAGTTTTCTTGATGAAGATAGACTTAGAGCTGAGATGAGATAATAAGTGGAATACATGGAGGTGTATGTCTTCAACTGTACCTAACACCTAAGGATGTGAAGTGGAAATGGATGCTCTAGATGAGATACAGCTACCTAGTTTAGTTGGAGGCTAGAACATGTTGTTAGGTTAACCCTCAGTTGGAAAATATATAAGTTTGGCTAACACTCATATGTAACAATATTGGTTGATCAAGTTAATGGTTGATAAAAGGATGGTTGTAGAACCTCAGATGCAACTTCTTTGGAGAAAAAGGAGATGAAACGCCGACTAGAGTGGTTTAGGGTTTTTGAGGAATCAATCTTGAGGAATCATGACATACATGAGATCATGATACACCTTGGTACTACAAAGTCAGTAAGTGATAGTAGTACTTTGGATGCTTAAGATGAAGTTGCATGTGGCTTGTCGTCATGCAAGCCAGGAGGTGAAGGATGAACGCCAGTAACCCAGTGTATTGATATAGAGGATAAAAGAGAATGGGAGTTCATCACTATGGATGTTGTGGTAAGTGTCCCATGGACCAAGGAAGGTTGAGATGCAATATGGGTTATGGTAGATCACCTTACCTAGATAATAAGAGAAAGAAAGAGTATTGTCAAGGGACAGATTCGGTTGAACTACATATGAGGGAGATGGTTCAACTACACCATTATGCAAGTTCAAAGGTTCTTGCATATAACCTAAAGATTCACTTCCAGGAGGTGGAAGTACATACAGAACTCGATGTTAGTATAGTTTATCACCCTAGCTAATGGTTAGTACGATCCAGACTAGAGGGTCTGATGAGAGCATGTGTGCTCATTCAGGGTGATATCTAGAGACAGTTCTTGTCTTCTGTAAGATGTGATGATAACCACCATAGCCAGTATTGGGATGTAAAGAAGCCCTGTAAGGGAGGTTGTGTCGGTCACCACTTCATTAAGATGATGTTGGTGAGGGGACCTCGTGAAGGTCAAGAAAGGACCACAGTGTGTGCATATGAAGTCACTTTGATCGTGCAATGGCTGAAAGGAGCCCAAGGATGACATGAGTCGTAGCTGATACAAAGTAGACTAACATGCAGTTCACTGTGGGGGAATATGTGACATGAAAATCCGACCCCTCTAAGTTATAGATAAGAGAGTTGAGTCCCCGATGCATGGGTTTTTTTGACATGGTTTGGTGGATAAGGTTAAGTTTGCCCTTACCCCTCAGGATAAGGTGATGTGTGATGAGTTCCATGTATCCAATTTAGAGAACTATGTGAGGTACCCTGACCATTTGCGGAGCAATGAACCTAGTGAGCCCCAAGGGAGGTTGAAATGACCTGAGTCACCTATGAGGTTTATAGATGCCAAGGTGAAAGAACTCAGAGAAAGAAATATGTGATGATAAAGGTTCTTTAGAAGCACAATGGATAGGAAAAAGCCACATAGGGGCCAATGATGGACATGGAAAAGTCTTATCCTAAATTATTTGTTTGCTTGATGGAACTTTGAGGACAAAATTCCTAAAAGAGGGGAAGGATGTTACAACCCCAACTTTTGGGTTCATTTGGTGAGAAATGTAATTTATCATATTAAAGATATTGGACCAAATAATGATATAATTTATTTTGAATAAATGAGTTTCATTTACAATAGCCTTGTTGGTTGTTTTTTTTTGGCAAAGTCAGGAGATCATCTATTCATCCCGCTCTCCTCGCACAGGCAAATATTCAAAAGGAAAGGTACACGAGTTGCTATCAGAATTAAACGTGGTAGTACTACTACCATTACATCTATCTATGATGTACCAATCAATAATCGCCTCAGGTGGCCTAGTATAAGAACAGTGACCAGCTCTATTCCTTAGATGGAACTTAGCTAGGCCATCAGTAGCTTTGTTGCAGTCTCTCTGTGTAAACAGTAGTCGCCAGCCATCTCTACTCTCCATAAGGTAGTGAATAGCATGACTTAACCTCATGTGCTTGGGCTGTGCACTCGGATCTTGATTCAGAATATATACAGCCTGCTGACAATCTGTCTCAAATTCCACCTGGTCTATGTTCAGCTGAACTGCTCTTTGCATTGCGTAGTGAATCGCCTACATTTCAGCTTGCAACGCCGAGTCGACATTTACAATCCAGCCTTGTTGGTTCTTTGGTGGGCTTTATTGGCTATTGGGCCCAATAATAAGGAAAAGACAAAGGAACTCCATTATTAATAAGAAATGGAGAAAAGAAAAATGTAGAAACCTCTAGAAGGCAAAAGAATTTAATCCAAAAGTGGATTTCATGCCTCTTGGGTTCCTTGGGTTCTAAGGAGTCCAAAATTGCAAAGACAATGTAATAAGAAAAGAAAAGATCAATTAAATATTTCTTTATTAAGAAAGAAATTGAAAACAATGATAAAATGTGGGAAATAAGTGAAAAGAGGTATAATTGAGTTATCCTTGGTGGATTTTCGTATCCAAAGGATTCCTAATGTTAAGTGGAATGCCAATGGGGAAAATAAAAAGAAAGATAAAGAGAAATCCTCAAAAAGAGAAATTTTAATAAGAAATAAACAAGATAATGAGAAATAATGAATAATAGATGCATCTAGAAGGATAATAAGTATCCTTAAAAAGGAATTTCGAAATCTTAGAGTTTCCTAGGGTCCAAGGAGCCCCAATGGAGAAGAAAGAAAGAGAAAATACCAATAATGCAAAATAAGAGGATAATGTGATACATTATTAATGAATTTTGTGGTATTGATAAAAAGGAAGTATTTTCTACTAAAACAAAATATATTGTGTGTTAATGGGATAAAATTCAAGCATAAAAGAGAATAAGTGAGAGGATTTTCGTATTTCTAAATATCCAATGAATATGTTGTTTTAAGAAGATGTTTAGGAGAGAGAAGATTACTTCTCATTGAAGGAATAGGATTCCTAATGGGAGATGAGTTGTTTCCTCTTGGATGAACATCTTGGGGCATGGATACCCTCCCCTATATAAGGGGTAAAGCCTTTGGCCCGAGTTTAAGATAATCCCAAGCATCCTTCTCTCCCCTTCTTCTTGTTCTCATCCATAAACCCTAGCTAAGAGAGTAGGTCTATTCCAAGGGCCCATGGGAGCTGCGATGGGTCTCGATGGAGGTGCGAAGCTCCTACGACAACCCCGGGAAGGATCAGTTATCTTTCACATGCTCTGTCTTCGTGCAACTCTTGTCGGAAGTCTACAAACATAAAGTAGGTCGTGGGCTCGGAACACTTAGAAACGGCCATCTTGGCCATGACCTGAGGGTTCCCCGCATGCGTAGGGGCATGGCGGAGCCAGGGCATCGGTTGGCGGTAGTCGTCAGGGTCCAAGGAAGGGAGGAGGAGCTTCCCAGGTCGTGGCTAGGGCTGCAGTCGGCAGACAGATAGGGCATCGTAAGGAGGAAGACGACCCATGGGTCGTTGGACAGATTTTCCCTCCACAGGATAAAGAGCCGACCTACTTAACCAAGGGCAAAGATGTCATTTCGAAATGTTTTCAAGATAACCGAGTCACATTGCATGGAAGGGACACATGGCACCCTCTGATTGGCTCTGGTAAGTAATATCTTGCAAAAATCGTATTTAAATATCGGTAGCTCGGATGGATACACATAAAATATGAAAATTGCTCAGAAAAATGAGAGGAATTCATTAAAAATGGTTTTAGAGGCTAATTCATCTTTCTATTCTAAAAGTAGTGTAAGTTATCAACTTTAATGAATTAAAGATTAAGAAACCCTATTTGAAGATGATTAATGTATTTAGTAGGGTTAAATGGATGATTAAACTTGATATTAACCTTTTAATTGTAAAAAGGTATATTGAGAAGAAAAAGGGTGAAATTTTCATGTAATTGGTTTAATTTAGAAATTCATGTGCATAAATATGCTTTAATGGGCCTTGAAACCCTAATATTAGTAAATGTGACTCATAATGGTTTTAATTATTCAAAATTGTGAATAAAGTTGAGATATGATAATTCCAAGATATTTCAAGTATAAAAGTTCCTAATTGTGGATAAATACCCTTAATGTAGTAATTAGGGTTTTCTAATGGATAAAGGTAGAATTAATGACAAATAGAGTTCATATGTGAATTAGACCATAATGAACTATGAATTTATGATAAATGAGCATAATGATCTTGTCATGGATTAAAAGGATAAAAATGGTAGCTTTAATGTAAAAGAGGCTTAATGGACTTAATTGATGGTTAATTATGCTTTTTCTGAAATCAGGGTTATATGTTGTTAAAAGATAACCTTAATATCTTTCATGAAGAATAAATGAGATAATTAGGGTTTGTGAGTAATTGTATAAAATAAGGGTTTAAAATAGTAAGAGATGAAGGGAAACCCTAATTGCAATAGAAACCCTAAAAGTGGAGTAGAAACCCTAGGAAGCGAGCTAAGTTTAATAGATATTGATGGTATGATTAATAATAGGAAATTGTATGCATATTTTAGGATCTCATTGTGTGCTTTCTTACTTATTTGGAATTCTTGATTGATTGGATTATTCTGTCTCAAATCATCCTGACAGGTATGTGGTTACGCTTATGGATAATCGCTTTAGTTTCACGGCGATTCCCGGTTGTTTTATCAGTTGCCTGAAAATAACTGCTTGGATGACTTTTATTTCATGCAACTATAAAGTGACTATGACTACCACCACAAGTATGCATACATGACTACCTCAGATCTTGGTCCTCCTCTGTGGCTATGCGAATGCTAAAAAGGGTAACCTAGAGCAAGGTCTAGGCTATCAAGAGTTAGGGATTGGGTTACCTATGTGCAGTGCCATGCAACTCTTTAGCACACCATGAGTTAAGGAGTGGGCTACCTATGGGTAGTCCCATGTGACTCAACCCTAGAAACTAATTCACCTATTAGGTAGGATCATGAGGGGTTATATGGGGATCTACCATAAGGAAGGTAGCATCTAGGTCCACTGTAGGGATAGCGCAGAGGTTAGGGTATGTAAGGATTGAGCAGTTATGTTGAACACATAAAGTTGTTTGTTAAATCATATTTGACTGCAATATGTTGTTACAGTTAATTGCATGATAATTGTTTCCCCCACATGCCAGCATTATTCATTTATGTTGACCGACATTTTGTTTTTCAGCATTTTAGGTACAAGTGAAAAGGACAAACAGTAAAGTGGTGTATGTGGTTTTAACATGAATTAAAGTACAAAGGAGGATTAGTTAGAATAGACTCCAGTTATGGATTGAAGTAGTTATCCAAGTTTTTGAAAAAGGTATGCAAAGTTTAATTTTATTACAGCCTTTCAGTTTAGTTTAGTAGAATTTGATAATTATTATAGATTATTTGTCGAACCTTTGATATGGAAATTGGGATAACGGCTCTGACCTCTTAGTCTCCCTTAATTGGGGGTTACTAGGAGGTGGGGTCATTATAGTGCTCGCACCTCAGCCTAGGACACCAATTTCTAATGTAGAATTTCGTGTTTATGGGAAGACTTTTGAGCGGCTTAGACGTGTTGGGGCAGTAGAATGTGTTGGGATGGAAGATCCAGTAGATGCGGACCTCTAGTTAACTGAGCTCAAGAAAACCTTCAAGATCCTTAGCATTCTAGAGGCGGATAAGGTGAAACATGCGATGTACCTTCTGAAGGGGAATGCTGCCATTGGTGGGCCATAGAGGAGGAGATGAGGCCTAGAGTTGTCGTTGGTTGGGAGGAATTCTGACAAGAATTTGTAAGTCAGTACTTTCATGAAACCTATCTTGATAAGAAGATAAGTCAGTTTGAGAGGATCCGGAAGGGATCCATGTCAATCAATGAGTATGAAGCAAGGTTTATGGAGTTGTTGAGGTTTATTCCTCACAAGGCTGTTACAGATGAAGAGAGAATCTGGCATGTTCAGAAAGGATTGAACAATGAGTTGTGGATGTCGATGCCTGCCTTGGAGAACAAAGAACATTTTTCTACATTTGCGAAGTTGGTTTGGAGGATAGAGAGGTATGTGATTGAGAAAAGAGAGAAAAGTGCCAAGAAGAGGCATGTTGAGTACCAAGGATAGTCGTCAGGTGGCTTTAAGGAACCTAGGTTGATAGCACCCCCAACACAGCAAAGGTCTAGTACACTGACGCAGTGGTCACCTAGTAAGGGGAGGAGCCATAGTTTTCTGCATGCAGGAGCCCAGGGTGTTGCATCGGTATTGGTGACATGGCCACCTAGGCCTTGGTATGAGAGCAAGATGTGCTATAAGTGTGGATGGATCGGGTATACTAGATCATTTTATCCCATGAAAGATGATGAGGTAACCCACCAGACAAGGTAGAGCCAGTAGGGATCATAGAGATAGTAGTTCAGTAGTGGTGGAGGATGAGGATGTGGATAGGTTTCATAGGCTGGTTCCTTTGGATAGGGGATGGCTAGGCTTTATGCCTTGAGTCAACAAGAAGAAGAGGTCAACCCTCGAGTCAAGATTGGTCAGAGGAAGTTGTTTCATTTTGATATGTTTGCATATATTTTGTATCTATCTTGAGTTGACCTTAGTAGGATCTTAAGGTAGAGACGTGGGCGTAGTACCCATCTCTTTTCTCTTTGGATTTCGGGGGTGAAATCCTTGTTAGGGGTTTATAGCTTGTAAGGACCTTGACCGGAGTTTTGGGGTAACCCTATTTTATTTTCTTTAATCTTGTGCTTAGAACCTTAATATAATATTTTGAAATGTAATTAGGGCATGTGAAGAGCTTAAGTTTCAAATTTGAGCTTGTTTGGATGATGTTTGTGCTTTCTATGCTAGTTTTGGTGCAAATTGCAATTTACCAAGTGTAGGGGGTGATGTTCAATTTCCCACCTCTAGAGTGTTCGCCCTCCTTCTTGACATCGTCTAGAGGAAATAGAAAGAGGAGGGCGCCTTGTTTGAGCCATGGTTGAGGAGTATCACCCCATGTGGTGATTAGGGTTGATGGGAGTGTTGAGTGCCTTGACCATGTGAGTTGGTTGTGTTGTGTGACCTTGAGTCGCAGCCAAGGTAGGTTTTGGAGTGATTTGGTTGTGTTTTCTTGACCTTGATTCACAACTAAGGTAGGTTTTGGAGGGTGTCATGATCGAGACACCTCCTCTAGGTGTTTGGGTCATGACCTAGGTAGTCTACGGTGGTCTTGGGTCAAGATGGTTGACCTATCTTGGGTTGTCTTGACCAAGTGTTTGTGGATGTGCTTTGTCTCAACAAATAGGAGATGGTAATAGGTGAGGTCATGACCATGGATGGTGCAGCCTAGTAGGGTCACGACCATGACCATGTGGGAGTCCATGGTGGTCGAGACACTACCTAGAGTGTAACATCATGTCTTGCATATCATGTTTAAGTGGTTTCATATGGGTGCATGTTGGTCTTTTGCAAGGACAAGTGTCCCTTGGGTCCCTTAGTATGTTGAAACCTCACCCCTTTCTCTCTCTCTCATCTCCTATCTATATAATTCCTTATCTCTTCTTGCATGCAACCCTTTTTTGGCCATCTATCTTCTTCCTCCTTCTTTTCTTGTTCTTGGAGCTTGGTAGAGCAAGGAGGTTCGTCCTTGGAGCTTGGGGGATCAATCTCCTCTTACATGTCGTGGTGGTGGTGATCTGATCTCATCTTCCATCCGTGGTAAGTGTTTTTCTTCTAAGTTGATGTTCCTTTTGATCTCCTACCTTCATCTTCCTCTCTTTTCTCAGACCTAAACCATGTTTCTTCCATGGTGGTCGTTTTGGGAGAGAAACTTCTCATCACAAGATAGACCATGTTTTGACAAGGTAGACCCAAGTGTGAAGAGGATTTCTCCTCTCTTTCCTCCTTTCTCTTTTGGTTCAGCTAAGACCTTGTTTGCTTCCTTCCTTGGGCTAGCTTTGACCTTGGTGTCTTCTCCTTCTTGAGGTGCTCTTGTGTCCGAGTGTGGATCTTTTGGTGAAGCTTCTTCAACCTTTGGATCGGGTGCTTGGATCTCTTAATATTGGAGCTTGAATCTCTTGGTGGTGATCATCTTTAGATGCTTTATATACTACTCTATCATTGCACTTCTTTATATGTTTTGTTGCTGACTTATCTCTCTTAAATGCTTCTTCTTCATGCTAGTACTTAATGGTAAACCATAGAGTTTGTTTTGTAGAGTTATCTTGCTTGGTTTGAAAGAAATTTGAAACCCCAATCTTTTTATATCTGATTTAGTAGATAATGTGTTATGAAGGTTTTCCTCTATGTCTTGCTCTTTATCTAGCTCTCATGCATGGTATTTGTGCACCTAGAGGCTGGAGGGATGTTAGGTTTGGTTTGGTTATCTTGAGCATGGTTTTCTCTTCCTTGGATAAGGTTCTTCCTTGGTAGTTTCTTGACCTATGACTTAGGGTCTCGGTGACCATTTGTATGTGGCCTTTTCTTCATGATAATTATAGTTTCTCCATTGGTTTCAATTCTATTTTAGTGACCTAGATGTTAACTCTGGGTGTGGTTGTGACACTTTCCTCTTGATGGTTGTAACCTAGATAGACCTTGGTCAAGATACCCCTTTGTGGTTGAGTTTGACCTAGTGATGATAGGTTGAGACACTTGGTGTGTGGTGGCCTAGTTACCCTTAGTGTTGGGGATTTGTTCCTGCCTTGCTTGGGTTGAGACACCCTCTAGTATGTTGGATCATGACCATGAGGGTCTTAGGACGCGCCATACGTTGGTGGTTGATGCAGTTTAGTCGAGATGGAACCCTAACCCTAGTGTCGTGGGTGTGACATGGACTAAGGGGTTGGTCATGACATGTTGTGGTTGAGATACTTGAGTGTCGCGGTCGTGACATGGACTGTGGTGGGAGGTCGCAATGTATGTGTTTAAGTGGTCAATATAGGGTGATGGAAGGTGGTTTTGAAGCATGTATGAACATCTAATGGTATTCATGCATGAACAATACATAGCCATGTATAATGTTGTATGAAATGTTATCTAATCTACTCTAATGATGTCTCCTAGTCTTTTTATACTCCAAGATGATGGAGAGTGATAATTCTAGGGTTTTTAGTGGACCCTAATCTTGTAAACCCTAAATTGGCTAAGAGGATACCCTAACCCTAATAATGAACATTAGTTTTATCTCTCTATCATGAAAAGGGTTATGATGTTATGTGATTATCTCTCTCTTTCTTATCAACTTCTAACCATGCAGGTATTATGAGTTTGATAATCTTAGCAAGTGTAGGCTATGGTGATTATGATATGACACATGTTGAGTATGCCCTTGTGAGGTGTGTTGAGTCACTCGTGATATAGAAATAATGTGAATGGGTCCTATGACATGGAAGTGACTTGATGCATAGCATTAGAGGGCTTTCCTAATGATAAGTTGAGGGATTGGTATCCCATGATGTGTGGCCTTGTTGATGATGGTGTGAATGGAAATATTACATGCATCTTGTGGTGATAGTGTGACAAGATCATACCCTATGTATTTTATATCTTCTGGAGTTGTGTTATGCCCTTATTTTTGTAGAACTTGTTCTGGCTTTGTACATTATAACTTGATTGATTCTAAAACATAACTAAGAGATGACCATGTGTGTGTTGATCTCATTGTAATGTATGGAAAGGCCATGCATGCGCTGGTTTCCTTATTAGATATGGATGGCCATGCGTGAGTCACTCCTTCTTTTTGGGATGGCCATGTGTGAGATGATTCCTTTATGATGTATGAACGGCCATGCGTGAGATGATTCATCTCTTGACTATATGTCATTTGTACAAGTTGACTAATATATCATTGTAGTGTCACTCTCGTGCTAGTCGAGAGGTGTTAGAAAGGTCATGGAATTTGGATCTTCCATTGACCATAAGGTCTTAGTAGTTATACTTTCATATTTGATTAGCCTTTGATTGATTTTGCATAGTTTGGTTGGTAGAGAATATACATGTTCTTTGTATTCCTTCTTAAATTATTTATTGTTCTACTGTTCAGTAATAAGTTCCCAGTAGTGCTTAATTTGCTTAATTCAAGGGATACATATCTTTAACTGAATCTGTTCATCTAGCTTAGTCATGTATTTACATGTTGTAGTTATTTGACATAATAATAGTTTTGGTGGAGAGTTATATCTCCTGATGAGATTTGGAATCTCACCCTGTGGGTTTCCACATCCTTTTAGGTGGACGTGCATGAGTTTGAAATCATGCAACAGAGGCAGAGCAGCAGCAAGTAAAGTAGCTGAGAAGGTTGGGGATGCTACTTGTGGTCTTTTGTGGTTAGAGTCCTAGAGTTGCCCCTATACACTCAGGTCTTGGGAGGAGTTACATATGTTCCTCAATGGTGTTTTCTATATGAGTTCTTAGTTCATGTGCCTTGTTGTATATAGTTTGTTGTTGTACATGTTTATGTAAAAGAACATATATCACATGTGATAGATATATGGATATGTTATAAATAACGATGCTTCATGATATATATTTCAGATGGCAAGTGTTTGGACATTTATTAATAAGTTTCTTGATGTTGGTTCTTGAAGTAATTGGTTTTAATTTTTAGTGGTTTTCGATAAATCTGCTTGTTGAGTGTTAATTATGTGTTTGGATTTTGAGAAATCTCGCTTTGTGTGACAAAGGGTGTCACAATGACTGTATAGGGGAAGAATCTTGACACTCATTATTGAATAGAACTCGAAAAATGGGGCAAGACTAAGGATTCAAGTCCCTACAAAGCTAACAAAAAGACAACATAAAAAATGAGGCTTAAATAGTGGCATTGCACAAATAAAAGGTGAGTTAGAAAGAGAGGAACATGATTAGTTTGATAAGAACCCTAATTAAAATGAAGACCATATTGGATAAGGGTCGTCGACAGATTCTAAATTTTATCATGAGATAAAATGTCAATGGGATAAGTCAAGTTATAGGTTACTGCTAGCGGGATATGGGGTTCACGGATGTAGTGGAAAAAATTTGAGAGATATTTGGTTGTCAAGTTGTGTTTGTGGATGTTCCAAGACTGAGTTTGCATTGTTAGTTGCATAGTTGTGGTCCAAAGATGTTGTAGTGATCAAAGTAGGTTGCATACATAGAAGAACATCATGGTGGTTTGAATAGGGGTTGTTGGAGGACAAGTCTATACAAAACTAGGTATCTCTAAGCTCAATAATATATATGATCTAATGGGATACATATCAAGGAAGAAGGAGAATTTGAAAGAGGAAAATTGGAATGATAAGATATTTCTTTGTAGCATCTAACTGAGGGATTTTTTGTGTGAGGAAGAAATGTTTGCACTTGATGGATAGGTGTGGTTTCAACAAGGAAAAGTGGAGAATGAAATGCATCCAACAAATTTTTGATCCAAAATCAGAAAGTAGTTAAGCACACATGGAAAAAAAGAAAATGTGAAAAATTAGAAAATGTGATTTAATGTTAAATAAATGGTATTATTTAGGTATTGGATCATGTTTTCTTTTTTATTTTTTTATGGATTGTATGTGGTCCAAATAAGATTAAACATGACACATAACCTATATAGTATGTTTTGCCTCCAAATTCGCCATTAATTTCACAATTTGAGGTATTTGTTAGGTTGTATAATGTACCAGGGTTCAATTTCATTGTTACCATATTTGTTCTCCTCCTAAATATGTCTCTTTAATGTTAAGAACTAAAGTGCCAAGTCGTTACAAAGCTAACGACATGACAATGTCAACAAGAAGGTCTAAATAGTGACATTTTGAAAATCTTGGGGGTAGAAAGAGGGAATTGAATTATCTTGAGGTATATCATCATTTTCATTGATAAAAAATTAGAGAACGATCACCGATGGATCCTAAAATTTGCTATGTGATGCAATATTTGATGGGGACCAATAAAACCTTGGTTTACTTCTTACGAGAAGTGGGGTTTAGAGATGCATTTTGTGAACACATGGTGGTGATCTAATGGTCTAGTCATGTTTGTGGATGTGTCAGGAATGATTTGGGAGGGTTAGTTTTAAAACTGATGGTTTAAAGGGAGTTAGTGATTAGTGGAGGTTGTATGCAAGGAAGATAGGCATTAGTGGTTCGTTTGGGGGTTATTGGATGATAAGTCTACAAAAATTAGTAATAACTGAGCTCAAGAATATATTATGAGATAATGTGATGGAGATTATGGAAAGAGGGTTGGAGAGAGGAATATGGGAATGAGAAGATCGTGTGCTTTAGTATCTAACAACAGGAGTTGTCATCTGAGGAAGAAAGCTTGCAGTTGATGGATGGGTCTGTGTCCATCCTAGAAAAGCACAGAATAAAAATCATTTGTCGAATCATTGATCCAAAATGGATAGTAGATAAAAAATGCATTACATAAGATAAAGTGTAAAATATTAGTAAATATGATGTACCAAATAAATAATATGCACTTTTAGGTACTAAAACATGATTTATTTTTAGGGCCCAAAAAAGGTTCAAAAAAGATGACTTGAGACCTAGCCTAATTAGGTTACGTTGGTTCCATTAGTCTCTGATTTTTATCATTTATTACATAATCTATTTGGGCTTAATGGTTACCATATTTGTTACCCTGATGGATATCTCTCTCTAAACTGTTGGCATTACCTCTATTATAGGACTTATCTTGAGATTCTTTTTATAACACTTATTTGCAACTAATGCCATTATTTTACTCAAAATACCATTAAAATTCTTAGTGATATTATTATCTAAATAGATATAAACTAGCTCCCAATTTTTATGTATGATCTCATTTATGTCCATTATTGTATTTTTCATTACTATTACAGACTTAGACATGTTTGATCTCATTTTGGGAACTTTTGTTCTCATTGAATAAGGTATGTTAATGAGGTTAGTGATGCATTAACATATTTATATTTACATGTCTTGGCAATTACATGAGGGTTATAAATGTATAATGTCATATATTATTATGGGGGTCTTCAAATTATATATATACTTTATTAGATCAATTATTAACTTAGGTGTATAATTTTTTTAAATCATGTATTTTATGGTTTATCATGAAAAGGTTAACATTACTATTTTCATATCAATTTTGGCCAGATTAACAATATCTAACTTTACTCTAATTGTTATCTATCAAGTCCCAAAGTGTATACTAATGAGGCATAGAACCTATCATGTTCACTATACACACCTTAATATGTCTTGAATTATATCATGGTACTAAGGCCATCAAGACATGTATCTAATAAGGTATCTCATAAACATAGATTCATCATTGTGTTACGGGTTGTACCGCATTTGTGCATGTTGAGGTTATTTGTGATCAAGGTTATGGTTTCCATCCGGATACTCAGTATAGGTTCACGTAGGAATAACTTAGACCTTATTTTGGGTTTTCTTATGGATTAAACCCATTAACATCTAAATCATGGAGTTAGTGTTTCTAGTATTAGGATATCATGACTTCCTACATCACACCACTACTTGAATGTTGATCCACCCTTATTTGAACCATAATGCAACCTCTACTTGAATGTTGGCACAATACAAATCATAGTTCACCTTTCAAATATTTGTTTAGCTATAATAATAGTACACTGGTCACTTCTTTTATACTCTTCTTTTGGTATGAGGAGGGATTCCAGTCTTATCACAGACACACAAAGAAGGATTGTCTACCGACTCCTTAATGCCCTATCTAGGATTTTAACATGCAACCTGTTGCTAGCAAACCATCAAGATTACCAAATTGAGAAAACAAAAAAATATCATTCTTAATACACAAAGATCATGATGTACCGACATCTAAATAATAGTGAATAAGAATTTTAGCTACATTGAACTCTAAATAACACATTAATTGATGAGTGAATTCAGACCCAATACCCTTGTGTCTAAAATCAATACATTTGTGAATTCACCATCAATACAACTTGAGACCTCATGTGTGCAAGACCATTCTTACCGCAGCACAACTGATACAACATGGGACCCCTTGTGTGTTGGACAACCACACTTATCACTATACAACTAATATAAAAATCATGATTAGCCACTATGGAATATTGACATATTCCTATAAAAGTCAAGTTCATCCTCTACTTTATTTTGACACATCTCGTATACGGATCTTAACTCACCCTCTGTTAAAACTATGGTACTCCCATAATAGTTGACATGTATCACCCTTTACAAACATAAATCACGTTGCATTACAATTAAATGGAGGTGCAAAAACATTTAGTTTTCATTAAATCTTAAAATGCAATAATGTCATGAGTGAGATTTGAATTTGAGACCTCCTGTGTGCAAGACCAACACACCTTCCACTGCACCACCAATAAAACCCAATATTTTCTTTGTGTATGACAACATACTTACCACCACACCACCAATAAAACCTAAGGCCTACTATTTCTAGGACCAACACCCTTATCAGAGCACTACCAATATACAAATCATGCTTGAATTATTACTTAAATAGTGACACATCCCTCTAAAAACCATGGCTCAACTTGTACTTGAATGTTTGTGTACCCAATTAACCAATTAAAGTTCACCCTTTATTAAATATGGTATGCCATATAATTTACATGTGTCACTCTTAATATGCACCAAATTTTGAATGAAGATGCACTAGTATTCGAGTTGTATTAAACTTTAAAACGAACACTAACATGAAAATGTCACATACACAAGACCTAGACATTTACCATATCACTATACATACAGTTGAGACGTGTCATGTGAAAGATCAACACACTTACCACAGTACCAACAATACAACCTGAGACCTCCTATGTGTATGCTGGTGCAGTCCATATATGAATCATAGTTCACCCTCTATTCAAATCATCATCCTCCCATATAAATGTGCATGAACAATCTTTATACACATAAATCATGTTGCACCAAGGTTTAGATGAAGCCAACATTCAAGCTACTTCAACTTTGAAAAATAGAATCACAACAAAAAAAGGATGATTTAGCTATGATTATTCTAATTACATATAGGTTTTATGTAGTTAAAACCTTTTTTAACTATAAGTATAAAAAGTGTAAATAAAACAAGTGTAGTTAGTTGAATTCGTTATACAAAACTACATGTGTTCACTCTCTATCCTAAATGTAATAACCAATTATAGCTAAATAGATAGGATTTATCTCATAAAAAGGGTTAGGCTCAAATTAGAAAAAATCTCGCGTCTCCTTTCCTCCCGCGCCTCCCATTTTTGTCCACTAATCGCAAATTGCATGTCTCTCCCCACTCCTTCCCCAAACAAATTTTGCCCTCTCCCCTTGTCTCTCGGCGCTCTCCCAGTCAGGATATCATGGTCTCTAACTGTAAGGTTCTGCTAATCCCATCCATTTTGTCG
Organism: Alisma plantago-aquatica; assembly: GCA_963693085.1. NCBI lineage: Eukaryota > Viridiplantae > Streptophyta > Magnoliopsida > Alismatales > Alismataceae > Alisma > Alisma plantago-aquatica. The sequence goes on from OY856413.1 coordinate 500,684,292, forward strand.
TTCCCACTGCCAATTAAAGCGTCTTCCTGCTTCTAATGTAAGGATTCCTCCTCTCCCAGATCTCCCACTGGTTAACATCTCCCCAACCGCACAACACGCCTGAGGGTGTGACCTCTCTCCAGTGCCTCCACGGAGCAGCCTCAGGGTGCCCAGATCTCAAGTAGAGGCTCATAGTCATACTATCATCCAGGTACTAAACTCCTCTCCTCTCTAAGCATGCACAAGGTAGATGGTTGCTAGAAGTTTTTTTATTAGATAGTTGGGATTTCTAGGCTTCTACTCAGGTCGACAAAGTGGGAACTCCAACCACTTTCTACTAACTTAGTCACCTTTTCTGTCCTGGTTACCTATTATGGGAAACTAATTGAATGATAGGAAATCAGGGGACAATTGGGCATCACGAGCTAGGTCGGATGAGCACAGGAGTTATTCGGAGAGATAGTTCTAGAATGCAAACTAATTTAATGAGTAAGAGACACCTCTTTGGACATTGCAATGCTTAACCTTTTTCCTTAAAAAATGAATAAAATAAGGTTACAAATACATATTGAAAGAGGTAAGGTACACATTTTCGTAACCATTCATATCAATAAAAGGTTATGTGGTGTACAGAACTGTTTGAATTTTAGCTGACCTACAATAAAAAATTGGGCTTACGGTTCGATACACAAATTTTTTAATGGTAGAAATGATATTACTTGACTTGATTATGGTCTTATAAATGGAAGATAGATGTTTACATATACCAAAATGTTGAAATTTTTATGTTTTATAAAAGCTATACGATCTAGAAACATATACTGAGATCTATCGGAATATAATGGCCTCAGTCTTTCATGTCAAGTTTTAACTATTGGACATTTTTTAGATAACAAAAAATTTGAGTCATATTGACCATTTGTATTATGTAATACATCAACTCTATCATACTTTAACTAACTTACAGTTGCCAATATTTTTGATACAAGATTTATTATACAGAAAATATTCAAATCTGAAGTCAATTATCAGTTCACCAACAAAAAACATGACATAGGAGGATGAGGTATTTCCTCCTGTTGGCAGCACGTGTATGCTATTAGTAGTGGATCCTGATTAATAAAAGCACATTGGTTAGATATATTTAAGATTCAATAGGTTTGTCTTACTCAATTAGGTAGTGGTTATATGATTAATGTAATAGACTGATTGTATGCATTGAAATCTCATGTTAGTGTCTATTTCCATATATCAACATTTAAAGAATAAAAAATGCCTAAAGTACAAAAAGTTGTCTAAACTGTACGGTCTCACATTTCTTGATATGATAGGTATGCTACTACTATGTCATATTTTTAATGTGCATTTTTCATATAGATTTTTTGGTTCCGACTGCAGATTTTTTATTACTTATGCTTACTAATTTATTAATTCTAATGTGTTTTGCAATGTTCATTATCGCCACCATCTCCTACTACCGGGAGCCTTGCACAACTAAATTATGATTTCCTTTCAGATATGCCCACAACTACTTGTATGAGGTACAAAATGAAACGTTGAATCATTACTCTATGTAAAGATGCACTTGGATTGTGACGTCCCCGGATTTTATAAAACTTAATCTGATGTGTGACGTCCAAATTGAAACCCTCACCTCAGCAAGAATCCCAATTTAAACACCACACACTAGGCTAAGAAGAAGAAAATCAAGGGAGTCAGAAGGAAACAATCAGTAGCACATATACATGAACAATAAACAAATCACAACACATGTTCACCATTCAACATATAATTACAACATGAATTGTTACAACATTTGATATTACATATTGAACAGCAAACTACTAAACATATACATGTGCTACAGATAAACAACATGATCTTAAGACAACAGGTCCACCTGTACATCAGCTCGCCACACAACTCTCAACTATCCTGGATCTTCAAGAGCATAACCACAACCTAAACAAAAGATTACATGCGATACACGTCAGCACAATATTTCATGAATATTGTACTGAGTACGCCTACGTGTCTTTTTATATACCTCTCATCATATCTTGGCAATAAAATAAAACTAATATACTTGGTAGTAACAGAAGAATATTACAAAAGCGTATACTTGCACAAAGATATTCATTAGCAAAAGAGAACACATATTTTTAATCACATTTCCATCATATATCTCGTACATCTACCCCCAAGGGTTTTGATGTTTTTAGGCCTTATGATCTACTACCAGAGAGTTTAAGATCATTTAACGTGTGATCTACTACCAAAGAGTTTGAGATCTAACACATGTGATCTACTACCAAAGAGTTTGAGATCACGTCAATGCACTGTACTACCAAGGAGTTTAGTGCTATCATATGATGGATCTGATATCTTATGTTTCATGTGTTCATAGCCATAAGTATGGAAAATCAAGCAACATATCATGCAAGAACAATCATTTCATCCAATATCATATGCCAAGTATTTTACTACACATATAACACAAGCATATTATATAATAAGCCAAGTAAGAGGTAATGGCGTACCTTGATCAAGAACAAACCTAATCATCATATCATCTACATCCTGGTCAACCCTGATTAAGACAAGACCATGTATTATCATCAGATTCTCATCATCATACATCTCATCTTAACCCTATCATGTCCATTTTAGGGTTTACTTAACTCATTAGGATATGTGCATCATTACTTGCATTCTTATCTTAGATTTGTCTTACTGATGTTATTTTCCCAGATTATGATTCATTATCTGAACATTATCTTCCTTAGCATTTTTGTATACATTAATTAACCCTAGGTTACACCATTAACCAAGATTAGGGTTTTAAACCATGTATTAAAGGTCAACTTCATATAACATGGATTCTGTTCATCATTATGATCTCATAATTAAAACTGAGGTTTCATATACTGATATGAGCTTACGCTGTGAATTTCATCAATTCTTGAGCATGCATGTATTTAGTACATTTTATTTAGGGTTATTAGCCCTAATTATCCATATTAATCCAATTATATGCTTTCGTGCATCACCATGGCCATATCTGACATCACATGCATTATAAACGTTATTATGGAGTTACTGTCATTTTTCCATAATTTTAGAACATCATTTGATATTTATTATCCATCAATTAAGCATTTCACCACTAATAAGATATCACTGATATTCGTGCATTCAAAGCAGGATATTATGCTTCCATCTTGTTATATGCATTTTTCTGAACATTTTGGTATATCATATGTATTTTTCCGATGCTCGATCTATTTCTAAGATTTATTAAAGATCTAGGCAATTACTGGAATTTTACCTTTTTAAGCCAATCCGGCGTTGCCACGTGTCCACCATGGGCACGGCTTCTACCTCACGTTGGGTCGTGGTTCACTTGGTCTGGAGCTGGTTCAGGATTGGTCTGGGATTAGGGGTTATTACTGGTTCACTGCCTCAGGACCCGGTTGAGCCGGTCCTCTCTTCCTTCTTTCTCTCGCATCTGGGTCCCGAGCGGGACTCTGTTTCCCGTGTGTGAGCGACCGCCTCTACGAGCTTCACCTCCAGTGAGCAATCTGTAGGGGTCTAGCGCTCCCCGTCCACTCCTTTGGCCACCAATAGCGCCGCCCAAGCTCGCTCGATGCCGTCGGCCGGTCACCCATCTGCCTGATGCTCCTCCTCGTGGGCTCACGCAGATCTTTGTCGCTGGCTGCTGCCATGGCAGAACAAAAGGGGGAAAACCACTCTGATCTTCCTTGCACAAAAAGGAAGGCACGCAATCAACCAAAAGGCCTCCAGGGACTCACCTGAAACCACTGCTCTCGATGAGAAGCGCTCCCCTCCTGTCTCGAGTTCCATCTTCAACAGTCAGTAAAATGGAGTTGGGCGCCTAAAGAAGCCTACACGGAAAAGATTAGAAAGGCCTGGGACGAGCACTATAAATCTCTAGCTCCCTTTTTTCTTTCTCATCTTGTTGTGATCACCCCTCTACCTCTGAGCTACTCCTTCGGCTACCACCTGCTCAGTGCAAAGGATAAGCAGCTAAGGGACGAGGCTCGTTCTCTCTCGTCTCTTGGTCATTTGACCCGCTCAAGGTGTCAGTCAGTTCGTAAATGGGAGGCGAATCTAACTCCTCGGTCACTTCTCCCCATCGCCCCACGATCTCAAAGAGTGGTGTCCAGGGTGGGCACAGATTCATCTGTCCCACTACCTTGCTCTAACTGCAAGGTAGGAGACAAGCTGACATCCCTCAGATCCTAATCCAAGGGTTCAGATCAGCCTCATCACCAAGTGAATCTGTGACATCCCTTTCTCAAGGGTTACAGTCACTGGATCAGTAATCTAAGGCTATAAGCAGGCCACGCGGACCCAGCCCAAAGCCAAGGGGTGTGACACGGCCTGACTTAGGCTCAAGCTAGCAAACTTAGGTCTATTAATCTTTGATAAAGCATATCATTTCACAAAATTCAAACCTAGATAACTCTTTCTAGGATGCTCCGATTGCCACTAAAATTTAACCATAGCTTCACCATAACTCAAGGTACAATCCATTCGATTTTGGTGCAAAAACTAAGCTATTAGACTTGTCAATTAAATTCCTCAAGAAGGCATAAAATTATGGATCCAAAACATTGTATAAACCTCAATAACACTCCAAATTTATTAAAACATTTGGGATTCTCAAAACAAATCAACATGTGTAACTTCACTTGTGTCATTGGACATTTAGGATTCTAAATGTCCACTCCATCACATCGATCCTCACATGACTATGCCTGCAGAGTTTTAGCTCAGAGGTCACTACATAAAAATGTCACCTAATTCCATTATCAACTAGAATTAAGAACTGTATTTAGATCTTGAGAACTCAATGTTAGATAATCTTCACACTCTCCTTTAATACTAATAATTCAATGACATATTTTGGCATGAACTCCATGTATTGTTCAATACTTGGAACAAAGACATGCATTAGCAGATTTTTTATTAGTTATGTTTGCTAATTTATTAATGTTGATGTGTTTTGCAATGTTCATTATCGCCACCATCTCCTACTACCGGGAGCCTTGCACAACTAAATTATGATTTCCTTTCAGATATGTCCACAACTACTTGTATCAGGTACAAAATGAAATGATGGATCATTACTCTATCTGTACTTGGATCCTCTCATGACTATGCATGCAGAGTTTCAACTCAGAGGTCATTACATAAAAATGTCACCTAATTCCATTATCAACTAGCATTAAGAACTGTATTCAGATCTTGAGAACTGAATGTTAGATAATCTTCACACTCTGCTTTGATACCAATAATTCAACGACATGTTTTGCATGAACTCCATGTATTGTTCAATACTTGGAATAAAGACATGTTACCTAATTTCAGTCAACATGGAATTAGGTAGGTTAATTAAACTTTCACTACATGCTTATGGTTGTTCATATCTGTCATCTTGTCCAAGTAGAGTGGTAAAGTCCTTCTCATCTCTTCCAGGTTTCTATATTCATGTTTATGTATGCAATTTTGACTCAGGAATATAAAGTGTATTTCAAGTCTGAATGTTACATACACTTGACTATATTTTGTTAGTTAGATCAAAATATAATTGTTGTTTGTTCTATATTAAGAGCACATCTGGTTCACATAGGTCAAATTTTGTTAGTCAAATATCTTAATTTACATTGATTTGATATAATTGTTTTTTGTTCTATATTAAGAGCACATCTGGTTCACATAGGTCAAATTTTGTTTGTCAAATATCTTAATTTACAATTATTTTTTTACATATCTTGATAACAGAATAGGATGCTAGATTGATCTTGTTAGACATTTTGTTGTGGTAAATTTGTAGAGACTATTTTAATCTCTAAACCAAGTATGTGATGTTCATTCAATATACAGAATTTGATGTATCAATGGCTACTTATAATGTCATCTTAATTTAAAATGATTTATATACATGTCTTGATCATCTCAAAGTTCCAAGACCAAAAATGAAAATAGTTGGAAGGATGTTATGAAGTGATGGTTTGTGTTGTTATTGTTTTATACCTATACTTCAGATTAAAGGTATGCATTCTACATCAACACAACATCTATATAGTCAAACACTGTCGAAATCAGTAGTTTAGGAGGCCATGTCTTAAGTTCTACTAGATGTGACTATCTATAACAACTAAAACAACTAAGTGTGATGCACAAAATTTATGTTAATGACCAAGACTAATATGTAAATAAAGTATAGTTTTACATAGATCTCATTCTTAAGTTAATCCCCTAATAATGTTTCCTTCTATTTTAATTTCACATGCAGTTTTACAGAGATCACTAATGGCATTACTGGTGCCATTTTTGTTGTGTCTCAGCTGTAGCAGATTCCCTTCTGCCATCTAATGGGCATCACATCAACCTTCCCTAACTTCCTACAATTAGGTATAATTGATGGCCATAAATGATACCATATAATTCGTGAGATACTAGAAAGTTATTCTACAACTTGGTCTAGAATTAATCAAATCTCATGTACTTTTTGTGAAAAATGGTTAACATTGGATGTTCCAGATTTATATATCTCATTTTAACTATTATGTACCACATTCCATGTCTAAATTTGAGCTCTCAAGTAAGTTGTTCGTATTTTCTATTCATGACTTCTTTGTGGTCTTGGTTTAGCAGTTTTTGCCCCAGATGTAGGAAAACACAAATGTGCTAGCTATCCAAAATAAAAAGTATCAGGGAGTGTACTAGAAGGAGAAACAAAGGCCTCTAACATTGGACTTGTGGTGGCAGCATCTGCAATAACAATAAGGAATGGAATTTGTGGCGCCTGATGAGCTGGCAGAACCACTAAAGGAGAATCACGAGTGTAAGGGCAAAAGAGAGCATGTCGGTTATCCTTGCTGACTCATATACTAAGCTATGTCTATTCTCCTTCATAGGAGAGAACTCCCTAGTGAAGCTATACCCCATCATATTGTTGATCTTCCTAAAGGATAGAGAAGCAGGCTTTTCTCAGTCACACTAGTTAGTCACCAACAAACTAAGATCTTCTCAAATACATGGTTACTAACCAGTGAGTCCACCTCTGTGAAGGTAGGAGATAGCTCTTCTTGAAGACACTCATTTTCAACCATTCGCTGGTCTTGTTATTCAATTTAAGAATCAAATTGCTCTGTTTCCTGCTATAGACAAAGGCATGATATTATTTAGTGTTGATTTTTCCGAGCTGCATCTAATGCAGATGAACATGTGTAATGTGAAAGATACCCTGGTCCTTGCTTCTGCATTTTGAATTTATTTTAGCACTTTTGCATCTAAAATGATAAATTACTAAATATTTATATGAGGTCCCTTTTACAATCTGCTAATTGGTCAATTACATTTACGCTTCAACTGAAATTCATTTGTATAGCAGCATGTTTGAATCTGACAGCACCTGCTTCACTTTTCCCAATTGCAGCAGCAGTAGCGTGTCCCTTCTTGTAGGCCACATCAGCAAACACCATGATAAGATCTCAACCCAACTGATTAGTAAAGGAGATATAGCCATTGAATTTTGTGAGTTAGAGGTTGTAGTGTATGTCCAAGCTTGTTAAAATTTTGAAATATGACTTCGAATGGTCATAACCTGATATTTTCTGGGGCACTATTGTCCCTCAATAACTTCTTTGTTCCTGAACTTCCAAATACAACATGTTGAATTCTTAGATATGTGGCCCGCCTTCTTTCTTTATGAGAAGGACCCTCCACAAAAAGGATGATGCTCTGTTTAGTTTTCATGTAAAGACTTTATAGAAGGTCAGGCATCAACTTGTTGGTATTCGCATATCATGCCCATGAAAACTTGTGACCCAACACAGAGTGTTCATTTTGTTGAACCACTTTCTGAGGATGCTTACTTATATCATGATCCATAGTCTCAAGTTTGAAGAAATGAGAACTCTTTGTAAGCATTACAAGAAAGTTGTGTCAAGTGATTAAGTGATGAAAGAAAAGACCCAGACACCTTTCTTTTCTGACCAGCGCATGAGTCCTGAGTTGTTCACAACTCTTCAAAAAACTCAGTAGTAGTTGGAGAGGTCCTTTTGGGGTGCAACTCATCTATTCCAGGTATGTCTTGAAAACACCCTCGACCTACTAATGATCAATCTTATGTAATGGCTGGCTTATGTGATGTGATGAGATATTGCCCTATAATGTGGCTTCTTGGTGCTTGTGGATATTTCTTAGGGGAGTGATAATAGTTGATCTTGATTCCTTACCTCAGGCCAAAGTTCATGTGTGGTTGTTTGTTCAGTTCCAATCACATCTTGTTTATTTTCTTTTATTTAGTCAGATTATTTATTTATAACTTGTGAAGTGCGAGATACCACATTGTATATATTACTTAAGATCTTTGTTTTCTTAGGTCTTATTTATAATAATTCTAGATTTGTGGCTGTCTCATAAATGTTGTCATTTTTGCAGGTGGGAGAAACCTCATCATGGTCCTCCTTTTGGGTATGAACTTTGGTCATTAAAACTATGGCCCAGTGTATATCATGTTGCTACTACAGTAACTGGACACCCATTCTTTCTATTGGTTAATGTTTCAGTCAAACGAGATGGTAATGAAGTGGAAAACTTTATTTCATACTACATGCATGTTTCTGATGAGTAGTTATTAGATTTTTTGATGATGGAAACATGATAGGAAGGTGCTCGACTAACAAGCAGACACTCTGTATATTTATTTCTAGAACTACATATGGTACATACTTACTCGTGATTGACAATCATTAATTCTTTTCCTAGTTATATGTCTTACATGAGCATCACACATCAACATACATGTAGATCAATTTGTCTCTAGTTTCTTGATAATATTGTCATAAAAGAGTCATCTGCTATTGAGCATAATCTCTAAGAGAGTGTGTGAATATTTCATATGTTGTGGAATTATAATTGTGTTGTATTTAGGTAATTTATAGATTTTTATGGTCTATATGATTGAGATGTTGGTTTGAATTTACATACTCATACTAAATGTTATGCCCATTCTTTCAATCTCTTTTTCCTATATGAGGAACAATACCTTTCATCCCTATTATAAGTTGATTTGAGCATGGTTAAGTGTCTGAATTATACTTGTGCACTATCTTACCCAATAAAAAGAATTGTGGTCTTATGAATAGGCATTACATAAAAAATGAAAATAAGTGTTTCTTTGGCACAAGGTTTGCTACTAATATATTATGTAGGATATTTCAGCAGCATAGATAATGGATGAATCAATTGAAGATAATGTGGAACATGTAATCTGATGTATATAAATTAATGACGACAACCTACATGTTGTACCAGACCCTCCAATTTTTTGATGCCTTACTATCTAAGGTTACACCATTTACTCACTCAATGTTTGTACTACTCCAAACATGATGTGAATGCATCCATGTTTGTGCCAATTACAGATCGGGTTGATAGCATCTTAATCTATTAAACTTGATTTGTATGCACCTATAGGTCAACTTCATTGGGTTATCTATACATATTATGAATTTTCTATTGATATCTATTTCATCTTGCTTCAATTTTGTTACATAGACCGATTACAGGTCATGTAACTTCATTAGTAAACCTTCATATGGTGATAGTTAGCTATTTAACACCATTATATTTCTAAGGCATTTTCCTCTATTATGTTTTTGAAATTTTGATTTCTCTGTTGTGCACTTAGACACCATTTTGGATTCTCCAGGTTGAAGGGTGTCTGCACATGGAGGTGAGTCACAGGAGAAAGAGCACTTGGGTGACATGCCTTAGTTCGAGATGACAAGGTATAGAAATGATGAGTTGCTGAAGCAGACCAACCGTCGAGTCACACCGCCTTCTATGATCCTCGACTGTGATTGCTTCACATCAGTGTCATATGATATGCTATTCATAATTACAAAGCATTATGAAAATTCAAATTTGATTAGATGATTGTGGGTCAATTTTCTTATGACTCTAGAGTTTCCAGCAAAGGAGCAGAGAACTCCCTGGGCATCAGTACATCTAGAACAAAGAGGTAATATAATTTAATGTGTTGAGTACTTAAATTATTATAAAGGGCTCATCGTTTCAATTACTTTTTAGTAAATTTTGATAGACATTGCTCTCCATGGCAAAATCAAGCATATGTCACTATGAAGTTGTGGTTACCTCATAGTAGGCTTAGTTTAGCTAAGAGTCTTCATACTCATAGTACACATCATTTTCCCAAAATTAGTGCCATACCCTCTTACTTTCACCCGCATAACACAGATTATGTTATTGTAGGTTATGTATTAGCTAGATGCCATATCTCTTATACACGAATAACCACCACAGCAAAAGGAAGAGAGGATGAAGGAATTCTCCAATATACAGTCTCAGATTCACAAAATATGTGCTGAGATATATGGAAACCTCAAACTTGGGGACCGGGTAGAACTGCCAGTTTTTTATGAGAATGATTTGTCTTTAAAGAATCTCCATGAATATCAATATCAACTACAGGAGCTTCTTATGGCCAATCAGAAGCACAACACAGATAAGTTCTCTATTTTCAATCAAGAAGAGCAATACCTTAGCAATTTTTATCTTATGAGTTTATCAACGTTATCATATTCATTGACGATACAAATGGTGGAATTAATACAAAAGTAAAAACAAGATAGAAGAAGATGCACATGATCATGTGGCATATATAGTCTGCAGTGCATAGAGGTAGTCATAAGAAGATATTGTTTACATGTATCTTTTTTTCATGCATATTGTAAAATAGGGGTCAGGTTAATGTCCTCCCCATGTGTACTCATTGTTCAAATATAAATAAAAGTATCATTGTTGACATTATAAGCACAACTTGATCTTGATCACTATTCATTTTTTCTTCTTTTTGAAAAACCCCTCCATATTGGCAAGCGACTGACTGGATACATAATGTCTCTCACTACATATGTATGTGTAGTACATGATGTCTTTCACTACACACTAGCTATAATGACAAGTGTAACAAATGTCATCTCTCCCTACATATCATAGCTACAAATTGAATTGTAGTCATATATTTAGCTACAATGGAAAATACATTTTTATGTGTAAGGGTATTTTTTACCTACAATTAGGGTTACATATGAATTTGTAGCCAGAGGAATAACTAACTACAACTTTGAAAAATGTAGCCTAAATAATTAGCTACACAGGTATTAGCTTCATATTCTAAATGTAAGGATAAATATAGCCAAAGGTTTTAGCTACAAATTATGTGGTTTTCGCTACAATTTTTTTTTGTAGTTAAAGACCATATTTTTCGTAGTGTCATGAGTGGGATTTTAATCGAAACCTCATGCGTGTAGGACCAACACACTTATCACTGCACCATCAATATACAAATCATAGTTTACCCACTACTTGAATATATTGACGAACCCATATACGAAACATGGTTTAACATCTAGTTGAATGTTGACCTCCCGTATACAAATCATGTTTCATGCTCTATTCAAATTAATGTATGTCCTTAATAATTGTACACTCTTAATACATATGAATCATGGTGCATCTAACAGAGGTGCACCGGGATTCAAGCTGCATTAAACTCTGTATAAACACAACAATGTCATGATTGGCATTTGAACACGAGTCGTCCTGTGTATAATTCTATTATGTAAAAAACATTATGCGACACTCCAGCTGCTCAGCTATACCCGAGTGAATATACTTACCATGACACAACCAAAACAACACTCCATTATGTGAATATATATATATATATATATATATATATATATATATATATATATATATATATATATATATATATATATATATATGTGCACTCTTGCTATTCAGGTACGCCCGAGTTGTGATACACTTCCCCGTAGTTGTTCCAGCTGCTTTGGTTTTTAAAATTACCCTCAAGCTCATACTATAGGTTATAAGATGTTATAAAGATGTTTTTCGTGCAATCAATTACATTCAGCATATGCTGAGAAAGAAGCCCATCATTGCGAAAGTTCTGCTTATCGTGAAAGGCTCAAATCACATAAGACCAATAAGCTGCCTCAATGAAGCCTCACATGGGGAGTACTTCCTCGAAAAGAAATATTTTTACCATTCGAGTAAGTGAGGTGGTACATTCGGACCAATCTCTGAAGCGGCTGTTCTGGTACACCGCAAAACAGCAGCTGGAATTGTTGGTCATACAACACAGGGTGGTTACCATATGACGTTTTCACACCTCTAATCTTAATTGGGAGAAGCAGCCAACTGACTCTCTTCCTTTTTCTGTTGGTTTGCCCATTCCGTACAATATGCTTCAACCGGACTCCTTCCAAGCTACCTCGTCTTTGCCGAACAGCAATATTCTGACATCCACAGAGTGAACTCATCATTGCAGCTGCATGGAACTCAGGGAGATGTACCAATTCACTTCGCTTTGGATATCCGCGAGCCATATGGTCATCGAGTACAACTTGATTGCTGCGGTCTCTATTAGAATGCAAGTAGTGAACGGTCTCTTAAAGACAGTGGGCTGAGGCTACTTCTTGGATTTTTTTGGATCTCGTGATCTATTAACACGTGCTTTTAGAGCAGTCTTTTGCCAAAGGAAGACGTGCCCCTCAGGATGAATTTGCGACGAGTTATTATGATATCACCTTTCGACTTTAAATCTTAGTCAATTGAAAACAATTGCAATGAAAAAAGTAAATATCGTCAGGAGTTCACCCTTATTTGGGAAAAATATTTAGAATCTTCATAATTTACAACATAAAGCTTAAACTGGTGCAAAAAGGATACACTTATATCCTGAGGAAGTTTTACAAAATTTAACCCTATGAAATTGTCAAACTTTCCAAGGTAGTGGTTGGTGTACATATTCAAAGAGTAGTAAACTGCCCCCTGGTAGAGGCGAGGAATCACATTTGAGTCTGTTCCAAACTCACTCAGCCATGTTCTCCACACAGACAATACGAAATTCATCTTGTAAGCAGATTGGTGGTGCATGCAATCACCGATATTAATGTGTCTGAGCGACGATGGTATACAGAAAGTCACCTATCGATGTATGTATGTACACCTTTTTTGCTAATGTTAGTCCTGCAGACGAGCGGGATGGACGGTTGTTCATAAATCTGCTCTACAAAGCAAAAAACTATTCAAAACGCTATCTCAAGTTTTCAACCAGGCAGATCATTCTTTTTGTTGGGTGTATCGTCCGATTGAGTTATTAACATTTTTATTTAATATTTCGTAAAACAATACAATATGAATATTTTTATACCAAAATGATTGTGGCTAGATCCCTCGGAAATCTGGACCCAGGAAAGGTATGTGCAGTAAGAGCGAAGGCTTCATGATGGGCTGGATGCCTAGATTTGAGTGGCGAGGCCGTTGCCCGATTCGTCCGGATCCCGGATCTGAAAGTGGGCCTCTTTGTCATTACTTCTTCTCCGTGGTGCTCGTGACGCAAAGCCAATGGACTGGGCCTGCCTTCGAGGTTGGGGGTAGAAATTCGGCTCGAAAGTATGTAACGGGGTGCAAGTAAACTCGATGTCAGTTCCCCCAGGGTCTAAAAGCCAGGTTAATCCTTTTCTTCGTTTTTTTCTCATTTAGGGTTTGTTTGGTTGGGTCTAATTAGATGACAAATTCTGAATCTGATGTATAGCTTTACACAACAAATCACAGTTTGAAACCCAACTAAATCCTGTCAAACTAACCTGTAGTGTGAACTTGTTGGTACAAATCAGTCACCCCAATATTCTCGCAATAACGAGTTATAATATCGTTTGTGAGAAGTAGGAGGCTCACTGCCAGCATAGACAATATCTACACTACATAATAAAGTGCGTGTGGTTTACAATTTTCTTTTTCAAATGATTTGTTAACGTAGTTCAAATGATGAATACAATGTATTGATGTAGTTTATATCATGTATTCATGATATATCAAACAAGGATCGTTTATATATTATTTGGTTTATGTCGAATGTACTCGTCTTATTTTCAACGGGCTCTAGCAGATGATGAATACAGATGGCTTCTATGCCTTGTATTTGTATAAAACGTATGCAAATGATGTGTAGGTATCCCTTTTGTATGTGTACTATGTACATGTAGTTGTTGTGTCAACAAGAATAACGTTCATGGCTGGTTAAATATGAATTTATGAAGAAAAAAAATATTGTGTTTCAAATACACATTTACCAAACAATATAATTAAGAATGGCAGTATTCATAATTACTGTATTTCTGAATTAACACTCATCCAAACAATGTAATCAAGAATTGTGGGATTTGTTAATCAAGTAATTAGAATTATATTACTTGTTGATTACTGCAGCAGTCGGAAATGGAGCACCCAAATGCAACCTTAAGGTTCAAGTTTCACATCTTTTAGGAATTTCTAGGTGCCTAAAATTCCAAAAGGAAAGAAAATGAAAAATAGGGCCAAAAATATTGAATTTATAGATTACAAAGAAAACATATAATATATTAAATGAATAATGTAAAAGTACCTGTATGGATTGTAATAAATAAAATTGTAGTGTAATAATGGAAAACAATGTTGTACATGCAACATAAAAGAAATAAAATCCAAAATTTATATTAGAAACACACTAAATAATACATATGTAAATTATAGCATCACACCCGTATGTACTAAACAAATAGATGTAAAATATCAGTAGTAAAAAGAAGTAAAAGAATACAATTTCTCTTTAATTATCTTTAGAGGATGTTACTAATATTATGGAAACAATATTCATGTATTGGAAAACAAAGTTACTATTATCTAAAAGAAATTAGAAATAAATATAGTTGAGGATAATGAAGAGAGATTGAGGGATTTAAGTAAATATAAGATATTCTTTACTTATCTCATCAGTGGACAATTTGAAAGGATCATAAATACCCAACATAGTAAGTAAAATGTTCATGTATATGAAATAATCCACTATACATATTTTTTAACAAGAAAGTAATGTCAAATTTATTTCTCATGTATTAATTGGTCCAGTTGCCAGATTCCTTTTTAGTTAGATAATAAAAGCACCCATAAACAAATTATAAAATAAATTAACAATATAATTATAGAAGGATTCAAATAATGTAAATGGCATATTGACCATTTTAAAAATGAAAATAATGTACAATTCGAATTCTTCATGTTTTTATTGGCACATGTCAAAGTTTACTTTATTTTAACTTTGTTTGGACCCTCAAATAAATTTGGAAATAGAATATATAATTGGAAACATTAATTATTAATAGTTTAATTTAATACATTCCATTTCATATGGTTTTTAATTTTCTTACCTATCATTTGTTAACAAATTCTTGATTTTTCTCCATTTCCAATATTGTTGTATATTTTCCTTAGTAAATGATAATAGGTAAGTTTCTTTATACCCAATCCAATAGTCTTATATCTAGACCCACACACATATAAATCACTTGACCAATGTGACACCCTAACCTTCTCTCTTATCCTCCTATTCAAGTCCCTTGTATGAGCCATCAAAGATTTGTAGTGTCTTGGTGATTCTTTTCTCAACCATCGGTGTTATGAACCTTGGAATAGTTTCCAACCCTAGCATGGATCTAAGATTTATATTTTAACAAGTTGTATAACATCTTGAGGTATGTTTCCACCCCATATTATTCACTTTGAGTAATAAACCTAGTTTCTCACTCTCTTAACATACTATCTTACACAAGCTCTCTCTCTTCTCATTACGTATTCCATGTGAAACATTCTATGTGATTCTGATATTATGATCATCTAACTGCATTTGGCATTCTTTTGACTCTAGCTTGTACATTTCTTCATGATGAAGCCATAATAGATGATATGTACCACTTTAGCCCTCTTATGTGGATTTTGTCCACTTTTGTGATGGAAACTTTATTTAATCAATAAAAGACTACACTTTATACTTGCCTCTACTTTTTGCATGCCTTGTGATTCAGCAACCCTAGAGTAGTATAATTACATTGGTTTTCGGGTCGTGCACCCATGTTATATTTTGGGATCGAGGTTGTGTGCCCCATACCTGAGTTTTGTGCCCACTTTTATATATATTGGGGATATGGTTGTGTGCCATACTCTATTGGGTTTCAAGATTGTGATTCTTGGCAGCCATTGTTATTTTTATTATTCTAGTATTATGCTTATCTCACATGCATTAATGTTAATATTCTTAAGATGGATTTTTTGCCCAAGTTTTATGTGTGCTTTTGAGGCATAACTTTTGTACTCTAATTATGGCAAGTATTCACCTCATTTAAAATCTTTCAAAATTAAATTCCTTTTATGCCATTTTGGGTAGTCCATTCCTTTTTCCATGGGAAGCATTACTTATTTGACAACCTTCATTTCTCATACTGCACAATACTTGATTTAGTATGCACATGCCATCATTTTGCTGATGTATCCACTTTTCTCCTCTTGTTGGGGTACGCTTCAAACCCCGGGTGTAGATCAAGGAGAATATAACCAAGTTGGACCAAGACCACATCAAGTTTAGCACAACCTTTTGGGAGCCTTTCTTGAGGTGGTTAGATGATCCTAAGATGATCCTTTAGTATAGTTAGTTTTCTAATGTATCATCCTGCATGGTGATGTTTTGAAACAATATCAAGTTCTGTAATATTAGATATTTCATTTCCGTTGCTACATTTGATTACCTAAATCATACTTTTGAATAAAAAGGGTTACCATCCCTTTTTGAAAAAAATTATAGTGGTGTTTGATATATGAGGTGTTTCCTTTTTATTTAATTTATTATGGATCAGATCCCCTCTCGGGCACCACTCCTTACAAGTATGGTATCGGAGCCAGTGATTTTTTGTTATCTAACTATTTCAATCTTATCTCCCTTAGGATGGTTACCTAGACCCTAGTTTATGCAAGAAGTTATGACTAGAAAAATATGTTTTGTGATAAAGGTTTAGTTTAAAAAACTTAACCTTTGTACCCTATGACTTTTTCATGTTCATGAGAACCTTAGGGTTGTTAGGCTAATAGCTACACAAGGACATAAAATTCAACTTTAGGTTTCTTGACTGGATAGTTGGATGCATGAACAACATAAACACCTAAAAATATTTCACAATTGAAAGATGCTTACGTGACCGTAGAACCTTGATGTTGTTTAGCTTGACTTATTAAGTCAAACCTTTTTAAGGAGTTGAGTATAGGTGATTGATTATGTTGGGATGATTAGATTTTGTGGAAGAAATCATTTTAAGGGGCAGAGTGTTGTAACGAATCAAAAATTAGAATCTTTTTCTATTCCATGATTAGAAATTTAGTAAGATTGATTTCTTAGATTTGACCAAACAAGGGTAAAAGTTAAAACATATTTACATAATAATTTAAATAATGTGTCAACTTGTAAATAATACCATGTAAAATGTTATAAATATCTTCCTTACTAAATGAGGGCTAAATAAAAATGAATATTTTTCTTTGGAGTCGCAATTGGTAAGTTCATATTAATATTGTCATTAAAGTGGAATAAATAAACTAAATATGTTAATTGAGTAAAAGTTGGATTTTAGTGCATGATAATAAAAAGTAAGTCTCTTCTAACAATATGATATTAATAGGACTCCATTAAGTAAGTGTAAAAATAAAGATATAATATTTTGAGAAAACAATGTTAATGTGTCAAAAGTTCTAATGGTTTCATAACTCCTAAAAGGGAATTTCAAAAGTAAAATATAATGATAAAACATTTTCCTTGGGTGACAATTAGCTTAATTGCCAAGTTTCACATTGTTTGCACAATGATAACTATTTGAATTCCATTTTGAAAAGAAAATAGGATAAGAGCCAAAAGATTTAAACAAATTCCTAAAAGTTTCCAAAAGTGGAATTAAACCTCAAATTCAAAATCCACATACTAAAATCAGCCTATGTGTGAATTTTCATTTTATTTGGACAAACTTGCTTATCCTAGTGTAGTTTAGGAGAGAGAATGTACATTTAAGCCTAAATATTAAATAATATGTTAAATAACCCTAAAAGGGAAAATTAATTATAAAATTGTATCTTACATGTTTTAGTTTTCTTAAGGGTCAAGTATCACATCTTTTAGGAATTTAGATTCCTTAAATTCCTTGAAGAAATAAAATGAAACATAAGGACAAAAATATTGAATTTATTATTAAAAAAATCTAATATATTCAATGAATAATGTAAAACATTTTTAAGGACTATATTAAACAAAATTTTGGTGTAACACAATGGGAAACAATGTTGTACTTTCAACATAAAAGAAAAAAAATCTGAAACTTATTTTAGAAATACACTCATTAATATATATGTAAAGTATAGCATCGTACTATTATGTACTAAACAAATAGATATAAAATGTCAATAGTAAAAAAAGTAAGAGAATACAATTTCACCTCTTTAATTATCTTTAGAGGATGTTATTAGTATTATGGAAACAATTAACATGTATTGTGAAACGAAGTTACTGTCATCAGAAAGAAATTAGAAATAAACCTAGTTGAGGATAATGAAGAGAGATTGAGTAATTTAATTAAATATAGGATATTCTTTACTTCTCTCATGAGTGGACAATTTTGAAAGGATCATAAATAGCCAACATAAAAAGTAAAATGTTCATGTATATGAAATAATCCAGTATACACTTTTTTAACAAGAAAATAATGTCAAATTTATTTCTCATGTATTAATTGGTCCAACTGCCAAATTCCTTTTTAGTTGGATAATACCAGTACCCAAAAAAATTATAAAATAAATTAACAAGATAATTCTAAAAGGATTCAAATAAATTATATCACATATTGAACATTCTAAAAATTAAAACTAATGTACAATTCAAATTCTTCATGTCTTAATTAACATATGTGTCAAATTTTACTTTATTTTAACTTTATTTGGACCCTCAAATAAATTTGGAATGAGAATATACAATTGGAAAAAAATTTGTTAATTGTTTAATTTAATACATTCCATTTGATATGTTTTTAATTTTTGTACTTATCATTTGTTATCAAATTCTTATCTTTTCTCCATTTACAATATATGTTGTATATTTTCCTTAGTAAACGAGAATAGGTAAGTTTCTTTCTACCCAAGCCAAATAGTCCTATATATAGACCCCTCCCCATGGTCTTCACTCACATTGAAATCACTTGACCAATAGTCCATCCAAACCTTGTCTCTTATCCCTCTATTCAAGTCCCTTGTATGAGCCATCAAAGATTTGTAATTTCATGGTGATCTTTTCTCAACCATCGATGTTATGAACCTTGGAACAATTTCAAACCCTGACATGGATCTAAGATTAAGAATTTAACAAGTTGGCTAACACCCTAAGGTATGTTTGCATCCCATATTATTTTCTTTGAGAAATAAACATAGTTTCTAAATCTCTTGACATACTAGCTTACACAATCTCTCTCTTCTGAGAATTTATTCCATGTGAAATATTCTATGTGTTTCTGATATTGTGATCATCCAACTACATTGGACATTATTTTGAATCTAGCTTGTACGTTTCTTCTTGATGAAACCCTAATTGATGATATCTACCACTTTTGCCCACTTATGTGGATTTTGCCCATTTTTGTGATGGAAACTTTATTCAATCTATAAAAGAGTACACCTTATACTTGCCTCTACATTTTGCTGCCTTTGATTCAGTATCCCTATAGTAGTGTGATTAAATTGGTTTTTGGGTTGTATGCCCATGTTATTTTTTGGGATTGAGGTCCGATTTTTGTTCCCACTTTTATATATTATCAGGGAGATGGTTGTGTGTCATAATCTATCAGGTTTCAAGGTTGTGATCTTTGGCCGCCATTGTTATTTATATTGTTCTAGTGCTATTGTTATCTCACATGCATGCAGGTTAATATTCTTATGATGGGATTTTGTGCCCAAGTTTTATGTGTGGTTTTCATGCACTACTTTTGTATTCTAATTATGGCAAGTATTCACATTGTTTAAAATATTTTGAAATTCAATTTATTTTAGGCACAGTTGAGTAGTCCTTTCCTTTTTTGATGGGAATCCTTGCTTATTTGATGAGTTTTATTTCTCATATTTCTCAATACTCGATTTAGTATGCACATACCAGTGTTTTTCCGATGTATCTACTGCTCTCCTCTTGCTAGGGTACACTTATAACCCCAGGTGTAGGTCAAGGAGAAGATAACAAAGTTGGACCAGGACCACATCAAGTTTAGCACAACCTTTTGGGAGACTTTATCGAGGTGGTTAGATGCTCCTCAGCTAATCCATTTAGTATATTTAGTTTTCATATGTATCACCCTACGTGGTGATGTTTTCATACATTATCAAATTATGTAACATTTAGATATTTTGTTTCCACTTCTACATTTGGTTACTAGAATCATACTTTTGAATAAAATGGATTACCATCCTTTTGAAAAAATTATACTGGTGTTTGATATATGGGATGCTTCATTTTTACTTAATTTAGTCGGGAGTAGACCCCCTCTCATATCCCACTCCTTATATTTATCATATTTTAGTGTCAATATAACCTATAAGAGATTCAAGTGGAACTCCATGTGAGTTGTAAAATAACTGGAATGCAGTTTTCTCAGGATCATGTCTATATATGATTCCTTCAACCATGGACCTCTATTATATTATTCTAGAGTTAGAGAGGTTTTGATGAAGCAAGAAAAAGGGACTTATTCATAGAAACCTCTTGCATGTTGGTGTTTCTTCAAGATTCTTGAATATTAAAGCATGTATTCACCATCTTGACCTAGTAGATCTTGAATGTATGTAATTCTTTTCCGTTCTAATCATCTTTGTGGTTTTATCTCCTTTCTACCAACTTAGACAAAATTATCCATGGTCCTTGCTAGAAATCTCTCTTCTCTATCTAAAATCTCTTGGTTTCTCATTTTGTGGAAAAGTTAGAGCTAGTGCATGCATGAATGGACATTTTGGGGGTGTCTAGTGAGCTAAAGTTCATGATTTCTTTTGTTAACATGTACTCTTCACTGAGACTAGTTATTTATCATCTTTTTAGTAACCATTGTGATGAAAAAAATTTATATGATCACCAAACTTCATGGAATGCATGATATATAAGCTAAATGTTGGGTTTTTGACTATATAAATTGGGAAATTTCAACTTCATCTACTTTTATTCTAAAATTTGTTGGTCTAATATGGGAAAATATGATCTTTTTACTACCATTTTGCTAAAGTATGTATTTTTAACATGTATCTTTCCTGAAACTTTTGATTTTAGTAATATTCACAACTATATCCACAATAAGCCATATCATGGAATTTTTCAATGAAACATTCTAGACGGATCCTTCATTTTATGATATGATACTTTAGCTGGAAAAATGTGGAACATTTCTAATTATGGCATTGCCTATGGATAAATTTGAGAAATACTACCTATGAATGATCATGCATAATATAAGTATAGTGTTTCACTGAAAGATAGAACTTCCTATTTCAATATATATAGTAAACTTGGCATACTTTGATTAATCTACATGTGTTTTATCTCTCATTATGACTTTGGTCTCACTCTCATTATTTCTGACCATTTCTAGGTTCAAAGCACCCATATCATATTTTTCTCATGAGAGTCACTTTCCTTGAGGCAGTAGTTAATGGAAGACAGAGATCTAGAATCTTTTAGTGTCTGGAGTTGTGGATGTACGCTCAATTCTCAAGAAGGGTGTTGCATACAATGTTATATATACAAATCAATTAAGCTTGTATTTGATGCACATGTTGCATATATGAATAGCCATATCTATTCTATAAACATATTATTATTTAGGTCACATTTTTATGTTGATATATGAAATGTGAGCTCTTTATAATGGCATACATCAATTTTGTTGAAACTATGATTGAGTTGTATACTTTCATGTGGGCTTGAGCTAATTGAGTTAAGATTGGGTTTGCATTTATTATTTTAGGTTCTCTCATTGTCCCACTAGTACGGATACCACCTATAGCGTCATTTAAAATAGACCTATAACATCTATTTTGTACTGACATCTAAGTGGGAGACACTATAGATAAGGACCTATTGTGTCAATTTCTAGGAAACAAAAAAGTTGACAACATAGAGTCTGTGTTGGTTGCTTTGAAAATAGGAACCGATGACTCAACAAACAACTCAAAGTGATATCATTGTCATGGAATCGCTCTGTGTCATCGGTTTTGCACAAAGAGTCGATGATATAGTCTTATTGTGTCATTGGTTGTAGTCTAAATAATCAACAATGCAGAGCAATATGATGTCTTGGAAGCATGACTGTGCCTAGCATTAAAACTATGATGCAAGCTGGGTAGTACGGCCATGTTGGGTGGCATGCCCATTTTAGAATAGATGTGTGCTCAGTTTTTATGGAAAACTAACGTTGTACTTCCTTATCAAGTAATTTTTTTACTAATGTGTCTTTGATTTTGGTAATAAAAATAATGAAATAGTTATAGGTAGCACAGCCATGCTAGTTTTCATGGTCATGCCAGGCAGAACACCCTCTTTAGAATGTTATGTTGTCAAAACCGATGTTGTACTTCCTTATCAAGTAAAATCTTTACCGATAAAGGTATATTTGTCATCAATTTTGGTGATAAAATGACGCAAGCAGATCTACAACGACGTTTCTTTTTGTCATAACTGACATCACATGTATTTTTTATAGCAGGTTTGCATACCTATTGTCTGGTTGTTCAGTAGGACACATAACCTATAGTTTGTTAGAACTATAGGTTTCATCCTGTGTTCAGCTTAACAACAGGGCAGCACACCTCCAAAACCTACAATAACAAACACATATACACAATTCATCCACCCACATACATTTCATTATCCAATTCTAATCTCTTCAACACTTAATTCCATTCCCATGCACATATAGAATTCATAAAATACACATACAATTGCATTCTTCAACCCCTCGCATGACATGTACAAATGCATTTTTCATTGTATTCATTCCTCTTTACATTCATTCACACACATCCATATATACACACACATCATTCACATATGCACCAACAATTCACTTGCATAAAATCTAAGTCAAAAAATCCATAACCATCACATGTATGTAGAAATAATGACATCAAGGTTTAGAAAACTCACATTTTATCCCAATCAAATTCAAAGTTGACTTCTTTAACGAAGGAGTGTGTCCACTCTTCTCATATCTCATCTATATTTTTGTTTGTATAGGGCTCTATCATGTCAAACACCTGCAAAGAGAATGACATAATTCAAGAGTTTGATTTGATTATTCCATATTATCAACTAATATGATTTACCTATGATGATCAAAACTATATAGATTACATTTTATATATGATGGATGTTGTGATGGAGTGAACGTTTGGAATCCTTAAATGTCCAATGACATTTGTAAATTCATGCATGTTGAGTTGCTTCTAGAGTTCCAAGTTTTTGGAAAAGATTGAGTGTTGAGTGATGTTGATATCATGATTAAGATCCTTAATTTATACCTTTGTGAAATATTTAATTGAATGGTCACATAGTTGAGTTTTGGCACCAAAATTGAATGGATTTTACCTTGAGGTATGATAAAGCTATGGTTAAAATATCATAGCAATTGGATTACCCTAGATGAAGTTATTTGCAGTTGAAATCATGCATTGATGTGTATTATTGAGTATATTGGACCAAGGTACAAGATTATATTAAGTTAGCTCTGGATATATAGTGTCACGCAATAGAAAAATTAAGCAAGCCACAGATTGGCTGCGTGGCTCATCTGTGACCCTAGGATGATGGAAAATAGATAGACATGATTGCATCTCCTACCTAGCAGTTAGAGAAAGGTAAGGAGCAGTTTAGTTGCAACTTTGCTTATCTACACTCGTCCATATCATGGGGTGATAGGGAGATGTACATGGGCAGTTCGTTTCGGACTATGTTGACCTTTCTTTTGGCTCCTAGAGTGAATTGTGACGCCACTTCAGTAGGGAGAATGAGCCCCTTGTTTCCCACTGGTTCTCCACCGTAGTGAGCAGGTGGTGGCTGAGAAGTAGCTGGAGCGTAACAGGGAGATTTAAGATGGATATGAAGAATGAATGAAAGGGAATTGATGAGCAAGACCAAAGGAGAAGAAAGGTAGTGTTTCCTTTGGATACCAGGAGTCTACCATGGCCTCCGAAGCCAAGGTTGTTAGGAGAAGAAGGTGGAGATAGGGGGATGAAATTGAAGCATTTTGAACCGCTTTTGTTGTGTAGTTAAGTTCCTGGAGGTGGCACGGTACTTTCTATAGTATCGTTTCAAGCTTTAGAAATGTAGAGGTGACTCGCCTCTTTTGGCTCTGTGAAGTTGAAAGGCGACGAGCCAAAGGAGTGTGGAGTCTCAGAGCAAACACCATGTTTTGGCATGACCACAGGAGGCTACATGATGGTGGCGAGTACATTGGAAGCAGAAATAGAAAATGAGGAGTGTAGAAGAGCTTCCAATTCCTCACTGGAACTGGAGCCTACGACGACAACAACTCAGTGGGAGGTCAGGCTCGCACGCAGCGCCTAGGCCAAATGATATGAATACAAAGTGAAGGAGGGAATGGTCAGTTCATTCAGACCAGAACTAAACCAACAAAGAACCGAGTGATTCAAACAAGAGCAGCGCGCCCCCACAGGGTCACGTGGCATCTTTCCATTGGCCCAAAAAGGTAAAAATATCAAAAAACACTCATATCTTGCATAATTCATAATAAATAGCTCTGATGTGCAATGATTCTCAAAAAAATATCAATATGTTCAGAAAAATGTGTAGAACAACTTGAAAGCATAATATTAGGCTTTTGATACACTAATATCAATGTTATCATGTAAATTGTGAAATGCTTATTTCATGGATAATAAATATCAAATGATGGCCTAAATTTATGATAACTTGTCAATAAATCCATATTCATGTTTATAATTCATTTAATGTCAGTAATTATAATGTTGATGCTCAAAATCATGTAATTTGCTTTATATGGCTAATTAGGGTAATAACCCTAATTAATGTGCAATAATTGCAAAGATGCTCAAGAAACCTTGAAAAATATAGAGTAAGTTTATATCAATAATTGGAAGGTAATAAGTAACTCTGATATCATATTTATCCATATAAATAGTGTTACATGTTAAATGACCCTAATATGATGAGTAAACACTAATATGACTAATACATGTAATCTAGGGTTAATTTGTCTACATCATTATATGAAACATAATATTCAATCAATCCATGATAATCTATCCCATAATTAACAAATAAGATCAGTAACATAATCCCAAGACAAGAATACAAGTAACAATGAGAATATCCTCATGAACTAAGCTAAGCCCTAAAATGGACATAACTAGGGTTTAGACGAGATATAAAGTAATGGAGATGTTAGTACATGATCTTCTATTAATTAGGGTTGAACAAAGTTTAGAGTTGACATTAGGAATGTGGTTAGTGTAACATACTAGATCTCAGACCCTACCCTAGAAGTTGACATTTTGGACTTAGCCAAACAAGGTTGAAGGTTAGATGTAAATAGATATTTAGTATAACCCCAATGAGCTAATGCATTTACAAATCACCTTAATGTAACCTAGTGTTATAACATTAATATGAGGTTAATAATGCATACATAAAATATGTCACATAACTCATTTTGGTGGTAATATGAAGATAAAGAACTTAATTGGATGAATAATTTAGATAATCGGCCTTTAATGGGACATATGAAATATATCATAAAAAGAAGTCTAAAAGTGGAAACAAACTTCAAATTCGAAATCTACATATCAAAATTAGCCTATATTTCAAATTTCATCTAATTTGGACAACCTTGAAATATTAGGATAAGTTTAGGAGAGAGAAAATGAGTAAAAGGCATAAGTAATGAATATTGTGAGTATACACATTTAAAATATGGAAATAATATCAAATTTATATTCAACACATCAAAGATAACTTATGTATGAAGTTTGGTCCAATTTGGATGTTGTTTGTGCAAGTTATGCAATTTTAGGTACATTCTAGACTTTTCTACAAATTACCCAATTGGGAGGTTTTCTTTGCAAATTGTCACATGCATTATAACTTTATATATTCCCTTACCATTCTTGAGTTTTTGAACCATGGGGCACCTAGTTGCACCTTGGTTTGAAGGTGTTACTTTCCAAGGGCATTATAGGGATTACCCTCTTTATAAATGAGCTTATCTTTAAAAGCTATCAACCAATGGGGTTATTTCTTTGATTGGAGGTCTGTTGGAATGGACTATAAGTGTCCATAAACTGAAATTTTATATTCAAGAAGCCTATATGAGCTGCCCTCTTGCATGGCCATGAAATCCCTAGGCTAAGGACACATGGAAAGCTCCATGGACACCTCATGCTTGACTTCTTCCTTATCCATAAAGGTTTGCATGTCCATAGGCACCCTTAGCATTGAATACATGGAAAGTAACTTGACACCTTGTTCTTGATTTCTTCCTTATCCATAAAGGCGTGCATGTCCATTGACACCCTTATAAATGACACATGGAAAGTCTCATAGACACCTCATACTTGACCTCTTTCTTTATATAGCCATATCTACCCCTTCCCAACTCCAAATTTGAAAACTCTTGATCTTCTTTCTTTACTCTATATTATAGTAAAATTCCTACTCTATTTTTCCATGAAGGTTCTGTCCCAAGGTAAAAGGAGGTGCCTACCTTGGTGAAGAAGGCTCCTAGGGTTTCAAATTTCTCTATTTAGGATTTCTTAAGCTCCTCCTTAGTGATTTTAACCAAAACTAGTAAGTATCCTCCTTTCCTTCCCTATTTTCATGTTTTTAGTCTTCGTTCCACCTTCCTCCAGGTCAAAACCATGGCCTTTCATGGTGAAACCCACCTAGAACCCATAAACACCTCATCTCCATGTTCTTTTGTTAGGGTTTTTCACCTCTAAAATGGAGAAGGTGCTACTTGCTCGAGATAGGAGCTTTGTTGGAGAAACTAGCCTCTCTAAGCTTGAGAACCTTACTTATTGGACCTCTCCACCTTCCCTAGAGGTTTTTTGGAGGCCTAGTCTTGACTGGGACTATTTAGACTCTAAATTTGAGGTATGATATATTCCCTATTCTTCTATGTTGAGAAATTCACCTATGCTTATTCATTCTCTTTGTCCTATGGACATTAGCCTATACACAATGTCCTTTCTTTTGAAAATCATGGTTCATGTGAACTAAATTATTTGATATTGATCATGTGATCATGGATATTCTTTTGAACTTTTATCTTATGCTTTGTTCATGATGGAACTATAAAAGATGACATGTGATGTCTTTTGCCCACTTATGAGGTGGATGTATATGTTGGTCACTTATGTGGTGACTAGTTTATATATTCTGACTATACGTTCTACTTTCCTCTACATTTAACATGCTATGTGATTTATTAGCACTGGAGTAGTGTAATTGCATTGGATTTTATAGCAGATGTGTTATTTCCTATCGAGCAGATGTGATATTTCCTGCTCTTTTGGGATGGAAAGGAACCTCATTCCCAGGGCAAGATGTGTTATTCATGGCCCCTATTTTATATATTTGGGTTATTGGTAGTATTTCATTTTCTATCAGGTTTCAAGTTTATGAGATTTGGCCATCTTTGTCTTTATAATATTCTGGTGTTATGCTTATCTTACATGCATGCAGAATGATGGTTATGATATGTGTTTATGTGGCACCACTCTTTTGTTGTAATTATGGCAAGTATCTCTTTTGTTATTGCAAATCATTTCTCTTGATGCCCACTTGGTTTTTCTTTATCTTTTTCTTGGGAAGCCTTTACACTTTGATGTCCTTTATTCCATATATTTCTCAATTTCCTATTTAGTATGCACATACCAGCCTTTGTTGATGTCATCTATTTTCTCTTCTTGTTGGGGTATGCTTCCAACCCTAGGTGAAGGACTTGGATGATAAGGCATGAATTTTTGGACTATATTAAGGATTTAAAGCTTGGAGACAAAGTTGTTATGGTTTAGAATTTCCCTCTACTTAGATCCTTATGTTGTATTATACATGTAAACCCTTACAGGATATTATGATGTACTTTTGTAATAACCTTGTGATAAATTGAATATAGTCAACATTTGTATTCCACTGCTATACTTTGGTCTTTTACATACCATTATAATAAATTTGGAAAATTTTTACCTATTCCAACATACCTTTGAGTGTGTTTGGAATGGATGTTAATTCTTCAAATTCAAATCTTTTTTTAGTTAGGGGGTGATCCCACCTCCTTACAACATGGTATCAGAGCCCATAGTAGTCACAATCTAACTATTTCAATTTTGTCTCCCTGGTTAGAATCCTTACCTTACCTTTAAGTGACATGTTTGCCCTAGAGTTGATCAATAGATGATGAAGGGTTGATTTAGGATCATATTGTTTCACATTATAATAATGATGAAGAGATCCTTAAAATACTTACAAGTAAATGATGCATAAGTAACCATAGTAACTTGAGGTTGTTTAGCTTGGCCTTTATGCAACTACTAGGACATGAATTTGAAAGCAAAGGTGTCTAGAAAGGATCAGGGTTTGGGGGCTGGTAAGATTTTCCTCCGCATCACTAGCTTGGTTTATGAGGACTCCCGAATCCATATAATATCAGTCTGGCCTGAGATGATATGAATTGTCCAAACTAGCATTCTTTTAGGAAATAGTAGCCTTAGACATATATATGATTTATCTTTAGGGACCCTAATATGTTGAACTAGTCTCCTAGGTGTAAAGACTTGTTTGAGTATGGACAATAGCAAGTTAACGCATAGTTCATAGTTAGTCTTTACAAGTTATGTTTTTTTTCTGCACGATGCCTATTTAGTTGGATGTAAGGAAGTGTAGTTGAACCTTTTGTACCTAAAGAATAGTTTTGACTTAATAAGATGAATCCTTTAAGGGGTGGTGAATAAGTTGTTTTCTGATATGTGGATGTTTTTATTTCTAGGATGAAATCCCTTCAAGGGGTGGTGTGTTGTAACATACTAGATCTCGGACCTCACCCTGGAAGTTGACATTTTGGACTTAGCCAAACAAGTTTGAAGGTTAGATGTAAATAGATGTTTCGTATAACCCCAATGATCTAATGCATTTATAGATCACCTTAATGTAACCTAATATTCTAACATTAATATTAGGTTAATAACGGATACATAAAATATGTCACATAACTCATTTTGGTGGTAATATGAAGATAAGGAACTTAATTGGATGAATAATCTAGATAATGGGCCGTTAATGGTCCATATGAAATATATTATAAAAATAAGTCTAAAAAGTGGAAACAAACTTCAAATTCAAAATCTACATATCAAAATTAGCCTACATATAAAATTTCATCTAATTTGGACAACCTTGAAATATTAGGATAAGTTTAGGAGAGAGAAAATGAGTAAAGGGCATAAGTAATGAATAATGTGATTATATAACTTCAAAATATGTAAATAATGGAAAATGCATATTCAACACATCAAAGATAACTTATGGATGAAGTTTGGTCCAATTTGGATGTTGTTTGTGCAAGTTATGCAATTTTAGGTACATTCTGGATTTTCTATAATTTACCCAATTGGGAGGTTTTCTTTGCAAATTGTCACATGCATTATAATCCTTATATATTCCCTTACCATTATAGAGTTTTTAAACCATGTGGAACCTAGTTTCACCTTGGTTTGAAGGAGTTACTTTCCAAGGGCATTATAGGGATTACCCTCTTTATAAATGAGCTTATCTTTAAAAGCTATCAACCAATGGGGTTATTTCTTTGATTGGAGGTCGGTTGGATTGGACTATAAGTGTTCATAAACCGAAATTTTATATTAAAGAAGCCTATATTAGTTGTCCTCTTGCATGGCTATGAAATCCCTCGGCTAAGGACACATGGAAAGCTCCATGGACACCTCATGCTTGACTTCTTCCTTACCCATAAATGTTTGCATGTCCATAGGTACCCTTAGAATTGTACACATGGAAAGTAACTTGAAACCTCATGCTTGAATTTTTCCTTATCCATAAAGGCTTGCATATCCATTGACACCCTTATACATGACACATGGAAAGTCTCATAGACACCTCATACTTGACCTCTTTCTTTATATAGCCATATCTACCCCTTCCCAACTCCAAATTCAAAAAATCTTGCTATTCTTTCTTTCCTCTAGCTTAGAGAATCATTCCTACTCTATTTTTCCATGAAGGTTCTATCCCAAGGTAAAATAAGGTGCCTACCTTGGTGAAGAAGGCTCCTATGGTTTCAAATTTCTCTATTTAGGATTTCTAATGCTCTTCCTTGGTGATTTTGACCAAAACTAGTAAGTATCTTCCTTTCTTTCCCTAGTTTCATGTTGTTAGTCTTCCTTCCACCTTCCTCCAGGTTAGAACCCTGGCCTTCCATGGTGAAACCCCACCTAGAACCCATAAACACCTCATCTCCATGTTCTTTTGTTAGGGTTTTTCACCTCTGAAGTGGAGAAGGTGTTTCTTGCTCGAGATAGGAGCTTTGTTGGAGAAACCAACCTCTCTAAGCTTGGGAACCTTACTTATTGGACATCTCCACCTTCCCTATAGGTTCTTTGGATGCTCAGGTGAGAATTGTAATATTTAGACTCTGAAGTTGAGGTATGATGTATTCCCTATTCTTCTATGTTGAGCAATTCAACTATGCTTATTCATTCTCTTTGTCTTGTGGACATTAGCCTATACACAATGTCTTTTCTTTTAAAAAACATGGTTCATGTGAACTACCTTATTTGATATTGATCATGTGATCATGTATATTCTTTTGAACTTTTATCTTATTCTTTGTTCATGATAAAACTCTAAAAGATTACATGTGATGTCTTTTGCCCACTTATGAGGTGGATGTATATGTTGGTCACTTATGTGGTGACTAGTTTATATATTCTGACTATACTTTCTACTTGCCTCTACATTTAACATGTTATGTGATTCAGTAGCAGTAAGTAGTGTAATTGCATTAGTTTTTATGGCAGATGTGTTATTTCCTACCGAGCAGATGTGATATTTCCTACTCTTTTGGGATGGAAAGGAACCTCATACCCAGGGCAAGATGTGTGATTCTTGGCCCATGTTTTATATATTTGGGGGATTGGTACTATTCCTTTCTCTATCAGGTTTCAAGTTTATGAGACTTGGCCGCCTTTGTATTTATAATATTCTACTGTTATGCTTATCTCACATGCATATAAGATGATGGTTATGATATGTGCTTATGTGGCACCACTATTTTGTTTTAGTTATGGCAAGTATCTCTTTTGTTATTGCAAATAATTTCTCTTGATGCCCACTTGAGTTGTCCTTATCTTTTTCATGGGAAGCCTTTACACTTTGATGTCCTTTACTCCATATATTTCTCAAATTTTCTATTTAGTATGCACATACCAGCCTTTGCTGATGTCATCTATTTTCTCTTCTTGCTGGGGTATGCTTCCAACCCTAGGTGAAGAACTTGGATGATAAGGCATGAAGTTTTGGACTAGCTTTAGGAGTTAAAGCATGGAGACAAAGTTGTTATAGTTTATATTTCCTTCTACTTAGATCCTTATTTTGTATCATACATGTAAACCCTTATGGGATATTATGGTGTATTTTTATAATAACCTTATGATAAATTGAATATAGTCAACATTTTTATTTCGATGCTATACTTTGGTCTTTTGCATACCAATATAATAAATTTGGAAAATTTATACCTATTCCAACATACCTTTGAGTGTGTTTGGAATGGATGTTAATTCTTCAAATTCAAATCTTTTTTTAGTAAGGCGGTGATCCCGCCTCCTTACAATTAGGATATATGTGATCAAGGTATGTCATTAACTTTTACTTGGCTTATTATATAGTATGCTTGTTTTATATGCATAGTAGAATACTTGGCATATGGTATTGATTGAAATGATTGTTCTTGAATGATATGTTTCGTGATGTTTTTCATACTTATATGGCTATGAACACATGAAGCATAAGATATTTGATCCATCATATGTTAGCAATAAACTCTTTGGTAGTACAGTGCAATGAAGTGATCTAACTCTTTGGTAGTACAGTACAATGAAGTGATATAACTCTTTGGTAGGAGATCATATTGTATATATGATCTAACTTTTTGGTAGGAGATCATAAGGCCTAAAAGCATATATCCCTTTGGTGGCAGATGTGCGAGATATATGATAGAAAATGTGTCTAAAAATGGGTTCTCTTCTGTTAATAAACATTCTTTCTCCAAGTATGCTTTTGTTATATTTCTTTTGTTACTGCCAAGTAATAATTTTATCTTATTGCTGAGCTTAGTAATGAGAGGTATATAAAAGACACGTAGGTGTAATCAATACAATAATCTTGAATATTGTGCTGACGTGTACCACATGTAATCTTTTGTTTAGGTTGCAGACATATAATCTTGAAGATCTGGAATAGTTGAGAGTTGTGTGGCAAGCTGATGTACAAGTGGACCTGTTGTCTTGAGATCTTTTTGTTTAGTGGTAGTGCATGCATATGTAAAGTTTGATGTTCAATGTGTAATATCAAATGTTGTAACAATATATTATGTAATTATATGTTGAATGGTGAGCTTCTGTTATTGTGGTTTGTTTGTTGTTCATGTGCATGTGCTACTGCTTCCTTCTGATTTTCCTCTTCTTAGCCTAGTGTGTGGTGTTTAAATTAGATACTTGTTGAGGTGAGGTTTCAATTTGGACGTCACAGATGTCTAGTGTCACGTCCGAAAATTTGATCCATATTTCACATGACATAGTATTTGTATGCCTAATTATTTTTTTGTGTAGGTAACTACAAATTTGTAGTTGTATGAAATTTTATAAATAAGAGTATGCATAGTTGGCATATATATGCATTGGAGCCAAAAAAACTCCCTCAACATTCTTTCAACTTAATACTTTATTTATCTACCTTTCCCCTAACCTTTTTTAATTCTTTTTTACCCCTATAAGTTAAAGTAACACATTTAATCAAATTAGTAAATAGTCATGTAATCATGTAGACATTAATATATATTGACGGATATACAAATTACTCACACAAATAATGCCTTTTCATTATGACATGTGATATCTACTTTGTCACTGGAAGGATCTAGATAATGTGCAGTTAGTGTCTCGGGGACAATCACCAACAACTCCCAATGATTATTACTGAATGTAAAGAAGGAAAATAAACAAAAACTTAAAACCCACAATAAAATGTAATTCAAAAGTCAAAAGTACAAGCAAAGTGCCCAGATTTTAACCAACATTGAAAGGATCTATCATCACATTCTTTCTTGCACTACCAAAATATCTAAATGTAGTAGAGTATTAATCACTAACATATTTTGATTCTTTATCTACACGGCTAATCAATGATGGAACTATAAATGCGACATTGGTTAGTGATAATTGTTCATGCATGCTATATAAATAACTCCAAAACATATATGTATGGATTAATATATAAGAAATAGACCAAAATATATCTTTATATATAGAACAAGGTATTTATCCATAAGATCTCACCATATCCAAAGTTCTATCATAGTTGTACGCAACTAAGTATAAGTAAATAGTTCCAAAATATATGTTAAGAATATACTAGTATCGTGAGCTTGACCTGTAGTCACCTTCTTAAAATGGACCATCATAGTAGCCCCTTCTTCAAAGTCAGTTAGTCATAGTTCCTACCCCTTTCATTTAGGACCTAGTGAGTCGAATAGGTCCTTTGCAATCCAAGCATGTAATTGAATATCTAGAGAAGGAAGTGGAGGATGGACTTTAGGGTGTTTCTTAGGTGTTGTGATTTGCATATATCCTCATATCAATTTCTAATTATATACACAAGTAGAAAAGAAACAAATGCAAATGCAATGAAAATTTAGAATAAATCACTTCATATAACTCCCTCTTTGGGCCACTCAACCACCACGCCTTCTGCATCACCTATCGTCTCATTCTAGGAGTGGTCATGTGGAAATGGTGTCTATTTCCAAGAATCGTAGACAAGCCTGATAGACACACATATTGCATTTACGGGCATTAGAACACCATGGATCATGTCACCTGGAAGGGGTGCATAAGCGTCATCTAATAAAACAACATAGGAACCATGTTCTAGTCATTTAAGATGGCATGGCATCAACTCCTACAACTTTTTATAACGTGTTATATATACATAAACACAAACATGTTCAAAATTCACCTAAAAGACTATTATATCACAAAAAAATTACATCAAGCGTGCCAGTTGGTGGGTTTATGGGATTTCTCCCAACCACCTCTATCGTAGGTGGGTCCACCTCATATGAAGAGTGGGGAGGCATATGTATTGTATAAGGAGGTTGAGATTGAGAAGCCTGGTATTGTCTCATTGCATCCCCTATTCCATTTACAATCATATCTTGCACCTGCTCTTGTGTCCAAATTCTTTTTTTTGACAAATTTCTACTTCTCCAATGACTCAAACAGTTCTTATATTGAAACTATCTCCAACAACAATAGCACACCCAGGATGCTTTGGAGTACCTAGAGCAACCATCAATTCATCCCTTTGACCATCAAGGTTTAACTTACCTTCTTTTATTTGCTCCTAGATCTCCCACTAATCATCATGAATACTAATTGGTTAGTAAAAACATAATAATCAAGGTCAAAAATGATCTTGCACTCTAAGAGTTGAATTTTACCATTTTGTAGCCACCTCAGCAGTTTTAGGGTTAGATATTTCTCCAGATCGATTTGTTATAACATCTATTAACTCATCATGGTAAAGTAAAGGTGAAGGAGCAGTAGAAGACTCAGCAGCCGCAGAAGTAGGTTGCTCAAAACAAGATGTTTCTAGTCTATGTTGGTGATGCCTTGCATAGGCACCTGGAACCAACTTATGATCCAACACATTCTTTGCACACCTTTCTTTTTTAGCATTATGTAAACATAGTTAATCCAAACAATATGTTAATTACATAATACATTGACTTCATAAGAATGTATTTTAAATGAGGAGACCTAATACCTTGAATTCATTTGTCTGTCTCAAATCAACAAATGCTTCCCACACCTTCACGTCAAGGTAGGACCATTTCTCAGTTGCAAACTTCTCCTTCTTGTAGCTCATTATGAATTCTCTTGTCAAATTTGTACTATAATTCCTTAATATCCTCCCATAATGTTGCATCACCTTTTTACAATGCAGTTATTCATAAAGGTCAAAAATGCTCTATACAATTTCATATACTTAATGGCATATTTTTAAAAATAGAATTGTGAGTATCTTTGAAAATTAGAATATACCACATCTATGTCCTTCCATATGTAGTATTTTGTGGTAGGGTTGACTTTATGCCAAGATTCTATTGTGATATTAACTTTCAATTAATAATAACCCCTACATATTGAGTGAAAGTACTATGATTATTCCCAGCAGGATTTCCTACATCATCAAAACCAATGAGAAACTTTGAGCATTTACCCCTTTGCACTACTAACTTGTTCATCAATGTGATCCCTCTTTTATGTGCACAATCATGTTGTTCCTATTTACAACCAACAAAATCTTTAGGGTGAACATCCTCAGGATGCTCATCCTAAAAATGTCAAGAAGCACATATAAGTGATAAAAATGCAACATATATAATTGTTATATAGAATGTAAATTGCACATCTATGTAATCAAACAATACAACTTACACCATACTCATCCTCCTAGTGCATATCATCACGATGATCATCCTCATGGTTAGACACATCTAAAAAATGTCATAATAAAAATAATCAAATAATGAAATTTAAGTGATAAATAATGTCAAATATATGTGTGTCATGTGAAACATATATAATTGTAGTAAAGAATGTAAAATACACATCTATAATTTAAAAAATAAAATACATACCTCTAGTATTGGTTGGATCTTTCATCAATTGATATTCCTTCTATTTGATCTCCATAGATATAGAAGTCATTGTTAGCTTCAACATTTGGTGTTGGAAAGACAATTGAGAATGGACTAGAGTCATCAATGTAGGATCTGCAATGAACTACCTTTTCCCATGAAGAACGACATACCATTTTTCATTGACATGGTCATCAATGTTGAATACTTGCTTCACATGTGATGCATAATGAATGGTTCACCCTTCTTACTAATCTTTTAAAGATTTACTAATGTGAAGCCCAATTCATGTACTACAACTCCTTGAGTGTCATCAACCCAATTACACCTAAAGACCAAAATTTTGAAATTTGTATAGTCAAACTCCCACGTATCTTCAATGACATGATATAAACCATTTCAGCTTCATGTAGACTCTTATCATTCACACTAAAAATGTACAATGATGTGTGAAGGGTGACCCCGATATTTTGGATGACACGCTTATGATCTTGACATGATGTGTAATATGAAAATTCATACATGTAAAACCCTTCGTAAGAGACAACATTCATTTTATGACTTTAAGGCGATCTATTTGATATTTTCAGCAACATTATTTGTGGTTGCGATAGTTGATGGAAGGCTCTATCTTAAAACTACCTAATAAATGTCCTATTATTCTCTATAGCAAGCCACATTGAACTGGCTCGAGGATATTTTATTAAATGGAGAAAAAGATGTACCATGATATCAATGAATGGAGGAAAATACATCTCAAACTATCATAGGGTAATGACCGCTTCTCTTTGCAACTTATCAAGATTCTTAGGATCAATAACTTCATTTCATAGAATCTTGAAGAAGAAACAAAGCCTAGTATTTACAAACCTCATATGCTTTGGTAGTATAGATCCAATAGCCATAGGCAATATTTGATGCATTAGAGTGTGACAATCATGATATTTAAGACTTATCAGCTCCAAATCATTCATTTATGCCAATCTAAGGATATTGGAAGAGTATCCATGTGGTACCTTAACATTAAGAAAATACTCACTAAAAGTTCTCTTCTCCTCTATAGAGAACGTGTAACAAGCAAGAGGTAAATATGTGTTTTGATCACTGATAACTTTTGATGTTAATTCTTTCCTTATACCCATTTCATGTAGGTCCATTATGGACCTGATGCCATCTTTAGTCCTACCACGTATATTTACAGAGTACCAATGATGCTATCACATACATTTTTCTCAACATGCATGGCATCGATACAATGCCTAACTGCCAAAGAACTCGAATAAAGAAGATCTCAGAATATTGACCTCTTCTTGAATAAAGATTTATCATTCCTTGTAGGAATAGTGCATTGTGATCTCTTACCAAATGCATTGACAAAATCTATTACTCTTTCATAAAAACCTTCCCTTGATATAGGTTTAAGGTCACTCTATTCCTCAGTTGATCCATTAAATGTTTTGTGTAACATTTGGCAAAGATTTTGGAAAAAAAACTTAGATGACCAAGATATACATTCTTTCTACCATGTTTTAATTGTATTAAATCAGTGTTCTCCTCAGACATAGGGCATGATTTGGATCCTTTTACGATGTATCTAGAAAATTTCCCTTATGCTAGAAAGTCGTTAATGGTGCAAAACAATATAGCATGCAAACAAAATGTCTCTCTACACAAAGCATCATAGGTTACTAGACCTTCTTCCCAGAGTTTCTTTAAGCCATCGGTCAAAGGTTCAAGAGAAACACTAATATCATTTCTAGTTTGTTGGGGCATGATATCAACAAGGACAACATGCCATACTTATTTTTCATACACAATCAGGGAGGAAGGTTGTCTATAACAATTGTAATAGGCCAAATGTTATGTTAGATGCTTAATGTGTCGTATGGATTCATCCCATCAGTACAAACACCAACTCTAGAGTCCTGAATTCTTCACCAAATTTAGGGTACAATAAATCAATTTTCTTCCATTTTAGGGACTGAGACACATGTTGTAGGATCCCATCATTTTTTTTCTTTGCCACTACATGCCAAGATAAATTTTGTGCATCCTTGGTATTAGAAAATAAGCATTTGAATTGTGGTATTATAGGTAGATACCACATCACCTTGGAAAGAGAGGAAGTTTTGGACTTACCTGCAGTCGTCATTTTGCACCTTGACACCCCACATTTTGGACAATCTTTCAAATCTATATAGTCCTTTTGAAATAACACACAGTCATTTGGGCATGCACGTATCTTCTTAGCCTCCATTCCTAGTGGACATAACAATTTATTAAATTTGTATGTTGAGATTGGAAGCTCGTTGTCTTCAAGAAGAATTTGTTTCAACAAAGACAACAGAGACATGAAGCTTTTATGGCTCCATCTGTCGTTATCATTTTGAAGTACACCATCTCAGCACAATGCTCAATTTCATACACTTAGTACAATCTAAGTATAACAGTCTCTCACCATCATGCACAATATTTCTAAATAAGGAAGGTGGATCAGCAATATTTACCCAACAACTATATAACATCATATCAACCATGTCTATTGGAATCGGTTTGTTCACATCTACATCATCCACAATTTCTTCTTCAAAACAAATACTTCTATTAACATCTACTGATCTGGTAGTTGTATTCTCTTCATGCCAGTACCGATTTATATAGCCATGTACAATCCCATTGAACATGACATGACTTTTGATTTCATTAACAATGTTGACATTCAAGTTGTTATTGCAATTCCTACATGGAAAATAGAACCTATCTCCAGGTAGTTTCCTATGTTCTTCTGCAAATCTTATAAACAGATCAAAACCAGTAATAAATTGTGAAGTGTGGTGATTTCAAATGGACACCTATAATTGATCCATTCTATAAATATCACATAAAATGCATATTAAATCATGCATTTAGATATTAGAATTTAAAGATCAAGATTTAGAGATCAGGGTTTGTCATTTAGGGTTTATAGATTATAGTTTAAGGTTTGGGGCTTACAAAATAGGGTTTAGGATTTAGTAATTAATGTGTACCACCTATCCCATTATAGAGCACCTAATCTCACTAGTAAGTGTATAATGTGTATTCCGTTTTCAAGAATATTTTGGTAGCATTTCCCCATAGTTCTCTAAGTACACCAATGTAGATGGGAAAATACCCACCTACATGTGCACTTCGAGAACAAATAGGGAAGTTTTGATGAAACATCATGGAAATCAAATACACATTATACATTTACATACTAAGTGAGATTAAGTGTTCAAAAATAGTCCCAAATAGGGGACTATCAAAGATTTACTCCTAATCAGTAAATCTCGGATGGATTTCTAGGACAACACCATGATTCAGAAATTAGGATTTACATACTAAGGTCAACCTCAACGCCACATATCTATTGGTCATATATCACAATTCTTTTTCATAAATATGTTGAGGGTTGGTCTCATAAATAATGCTAGACATAATTATAAATTTAAACACAACTTATATGAAAGTTTATATGAAAAATTCTTAACAAACAAAATAAACAAGTATACATGCATTCTAAAATTATAGCTAAACTAACCAAACAAGCAAATATACATGCATTTAAAACATTACTATTAAACAAACTTAACAAACAAAAAATGTAGCTAAAATTATAAAAAACACCTTCTACGTCGAGCAACGAGGAGCTGGCAGATGGTGGCGGCTAAACTAGGAAGCAGCAACATCACTGGTGATGGTGGCTCACGAAACACCAACAAAGGTGGTGATTGTGATGCACATCTCAAGTAGTAGCAACTTGTAGTAGTAGATGACAAAGAAGATGAAAGATAGCAGTGTTGATGACAACAACAACAATGTTGGTGGAATAAGAAGATAAGAGAAGGAAGTTGAGGTAGTAGGGATGAGGTAGTAGCAATGGATGTAGAGAGAAGGGAAGAGAGCTGATGTGATTGCTAGATTTGATCAAATCAAACAATGAAACAAATAATGGGGGAAAGAAAGTTTTGTGTGTGCATTTAAGTGGAACTTAGTCGTCAGCATCAACCAATGACTAAGACTAAAGTCATCGGTAACAACCAACAAACAATACTTTAGTCATTAGTTACCCTAGAAAAATGGCATCATGGTTCAAATTATGTCATATGTTATCCACCAACTGACACCACGTGTTAAAAAATGTCAACCACTCTAAGACATGTGTCGTTGGTTGTCAAGAAACATCAATGACATAGTTCACTCTATGTCTTTAGTTATCCAACAAAATACCAACACCACATGTACTTATCCCAAATAAAAAATATCGACCTTGCTAAGACATTTGTTGTCAATTGGCTAGAAAAACTAACGACATCTTTCACTCTATGTTATCGAGTATCCACCGAAAAACCAATGTCACATGTACTTATCCCTATTAAAAATACCAACTTTTCTAAGACATTTATCATCAGTTTCTAGCTAAGAATTAATGACATAACCCAATATAAGGGAAATATTTTTATGGGGCACATAGAGGGAAACCTTTGTCATCAGTTCTTTTAAAAAAATCAACATAACAAGTTTCTCGGAGGTAAAAGGTTTCAAGGTGGGTGTGATCTACAACGTCAATTGTTACTAAGTACAACTAGTGATAGATTGTTTTTGGTGGAAAAAAATATTTCACATGAAGGGCTCTATAGTCAATTTTTGTGCAACTGACGTAGTAAACCTGTATCATAATTTTTCCTGACAATTTTGAATTTTTTGGACTATATGAGATGTATGTTCTTCACAAAGAAATCAAAGTTATAATAAAAGTGGAACATGTGTTTTTTTCTTACTCAAAAAGACTTTACTAGTAGTGATCTTTGTGCTTTACCATCCAACATTATAGGTATGTATTGTTGGTACTATTAAAACCCACATTAAGAAAAGTGAGACCAGATGTCAAAAATGTACTAGTTGGCCAACCCAAACTTGAGGGGTGCTTTTGTGTTGACCTTAGGGTTGATCCACATTTGTTCATTTCAATATCTATGTTCAACTAGAGTTACATAGACATAGAATGTAGAGTATTTTATTATGTGTGTTCCACATCTAATATGTGTCTATGAATATGCAGATATAGCACGACATAAAGAGCATATAAAGAGTAGTTTTATGGTGAAGATAGTCTAAGGGAAGTAGAGTAGAGAGTGCCTGAAATGAGTCCTACACAACCTTACCCACTTCACACATCCCAACTACCAATAAACCTAACAATTCAGTCTATGTCTGAGAAGTTGTTGTCCACCTTCTTACGTCTAATAGACAGGTTGCCTAATCCTACTCTACAGACTCTGACACCACATGCCAAGTCATTCAAGTATTCATGGAATACCATTGACCATTAGATAAGAGTAGCAGAAATAGAATATGTAGGGACATTAAATCCAACAAATGTAGACTTTTGGTTGATAGGGTTGGCTAAAGCCTTCAGGATCTGAACATACTAAAGGAAGCTAAAATCAATCATGTGTTATGTATCCTCAAGGGTTGTGCTAGCAACTTACAGGTGGAGGAAAATAAGAGACTAAGAGAAAAGATATATAGGTTGAATATAGGAAGAAGATTCTTTTGAAATTCATACATGTGGGAGAAGATGTCCCAGAGAATGTTGTCATTGAATGAGTAATAAGCATAATTCATGTTTTTAGGGTTCCATCCTTAGTTGTCTCATATAGCCAACTATATGATTAGACAATTTGAGGAGGAGTTTACTATGGGGTTTCAATAGTGGCATCTACAATGAAGACCCAAAAGAAGCTTTCATGGTTTTGTAAAGCCAATCAAACAGATAGAGTGGACGGATATGGTGTGCCTTGAGTTCAAGTCTAGAAACAGATGGATCATACCTATAGAAAATAATTGAAATAAAATTACTAAGGTATTAGACTATGTTGCAGTAAGAATCTTAGTAGCAGTCACAACTCAATAATATAACATCAAAACTCATGATTCATTTGTATTCATAGTGGTCAAGGAACAGAGGTAGTTTCCATCCCCTAGGGAGATAGAATTTGATTAGATACAATAATATGATTGTCTAGGTTGTATCTTGGAAGATATTTGTGTATGTATAATAGCCACCACATTGTATTGTGTAGGTTTTATTGCATACATAACTACTAATGTTAATAGTATGGTGTTTGAAGACTTTATACTCCCACTTGAAGTAAGGAGAGAATGTGATATAGGGATAAAAATAATTTATGATCACTACAAAAGACAAGGAGTTCTAGGAGAGGATCATCTACACTAGCTGCCAAGATTCAAGGAAGAGATTGCCCGTAGGAAAATACACAATTATATCCCATGACTCAATCAGAAGGATTTGTCTTAATGAGTTTCATAACGGTTCATGTTTTACTTTTGCAGTATGAATTAGTTTATTCATCTTCTATTTTCAATTTTAGTCGACCCAGGTGTGAATGTCTTGTTTATCATAAAAGTAGTAATACTTGTGTATAGTTTGCATGTTAGGTGTATCTCTTATGAACCTTTTCTAGAGATTTTTTGAGATCAATAGTATATATGGAGGTGCTTCTATCTATTTTCCTTCCATTCTTGGGGAAAAACTTTCAAAATGATTTGTTACCACTTGATATGCATGGGTTTGATGTAGTCCTAGGGACAAATAGTATCAAGAAGTATCATGTGGTTTTGGACTTTGGATCCAAGGTAGCATATTCTTTTGATGGTGATATCTCGTATACCTTACAAGGAGACAGTATGATCCTTCAACACTTTTGGTGACTACAAACATGACAGATTAGATGCTAATGCGGAATGTGTAGTCTTTAGGAACATATACTAGATACCAAGGCACATAGTCCTAAGATAGAAGATGTTCATGTGGTGTAGTAATTTGAGAATGTGTTTCTTAGGGATTTCTTAGGTACATACCCATCTCGAGTGATATTTTGAGATCAGTCTTGTATTTGGTACTTAACCTATTGCTTAAGCGCCATATAGGATGGCTCCAGAAGAGAAAAGAGAGCTGAAGACACATATCTAGGAGTTGTTAGACAAGTATTTCATACAACTAAGTATGTCAACTTAGATTGCACCTATTTTATTTGTGAATAATGAAAATGGATATATGAGTTTGTTCATATTACCCATAGTTAAGCATAGTTATAATCAAGAGCATGTATCCTTTGCTAAGGATGGACTATCAGTTTGACTAGTTGAAGGGAGTTGCATTACTTTCCATAATAGACATAAGATCAAGTTAGCATATATTTGAGTATCAACAAAAATGGCATACAACATGCAACTTTTGGGACAAGGTATGGTCATTGTGAGTTTTTTATTATGCCATTTGCACTAACCCACACACCTAAAATGTTCATGGTTCTGATGAAAAAAGTGTTCGAGCACTATTTAGATTAGCTCATTGTAGGTGTTCACAGATATATCTTGATCTACTCCATGGATGCATACCAACATGACTAGTATGTTTTCCTTGCTTTGTAGTTATTAAGCTAGCACTAATTGTGGGAAACGTTTAATAAGGCTGAACAAAGTCATGGTCTTGGTCATGTCATGTCCAGGTAAAGGATTTCAAAAGATCCCAAGAAGATTGAGTCTATTATATAGTGAGAGCATTCAAAGACATCCATGGACGTCAACATGTTCCTTTTTTTAGTTGGTTAGTGTAGGTGATTCATTGAGAACTTTAATTCTATGTCCATGTCATTGACGAGGCTAACCAAGATAGGTGTACCCTTGTCTTGGATGAGGAGGGTCAAATTGTTTCTAGTTTTTGAAATTTAAGTTCACATCAACACATGTGCTAGTTATGCCACATTCTATGATGTTTCTAGGAGAGGCCCTAGTTTTTTGTTGATGTAGGATAAGAACATGATCCCTTATGCTTCCAAAAAGCTCAAAAAGTATGAGGAGAAAGCTAATGCATGATATGTTGTTAATAGTTGTGTTTCTTATTTTGATGATGTGGATGCACTACCTTTATTAAGAGAAGTGGCAGATCTTCGACGGTCATAACAAGCTCTAGTATACCTTAATGCATAAGGAGTTGAACATGAGATAGAGGTGATGGTTGGAGATAATCAAGGATTTCCATTGTACTAGAGTTATCATCTGAGAAAGGTGTATGTTGTTATAGATTCTTTGAGAATTAGGTTATTTTCCTTTATCAACAGATGATGTACAATTGTACCTTGTATCTTGCATGAAAAGGGATGCTTCAATAGCACTCAAACATATTAATGTCGAAGTGTAAGTATCTTTTTTGGCAGTTTTTTTGGCATGGCTTCATATTAGGCCAAGCTAGGCACATCATACCAGATATGATAAGCATCTACATATAGTGATACAAAACATATGGTTAGATCTTGGTAAAGAAAAACATGAAGGTTTTCATGATCCTAATTATGAATCTATTTGCTTCCATGGAAGGCTTGTGGTTCTTGAAGTAGGATATTTGAGGGATGTGGTGTTGGATGAGGAACATTCCTCAATCTGTGTTATGAAAT
Source organism: Alisma plantago-aquatica (assembly GCA_963693085.1). NCBI lineage: Eukaryota > Viridiplantae > Streptophyta > Magnoliopsida > Alismatales > Alismataceae > Alisma > Alisma plantago-aquatica. The sequence continues at coordinate 500,728,762 of OY856413.1, forward strand.
TGGCAATGGAAGGACTTACAAGAATCTAATAAATCTTTATTGGTAGATAAGAATGAAGTATTATGTAGTTGAGTTTGTGGTTAAGTGTCATGTTTTCCAGTATATGAAGACAGATCATCACAAATTTGTAGGGTTTTTTAGTTTTTATCTATCTTTGAGTGGATTGTGGTTGGTCTACTTAAGACAACCAAAAGATATGACTTCATTTAAGTATTTTTTGGATGTACAACTAAGTCATCACACTTTCTCTCAATCAAAACTACCACTCATTTGAGATGTTATCTGACATATGCATGGATGAGATGGTTTGTGTGTATGGTACATCATTATCTATCATGTCACAAAGAGGATTGTATTTCCCAAATAGGTTTTGGAATTGTCTACATGAACATATGAGTTCAAAATTAGATTCCAATACATTTACAACCACAAACAAATGGTGAATCATAAAGGATGATCTAGAGCATGGAATATCTTTTGACATCTCATGTGCTCCAGTTCCTTTATAGGTGGGATATACATATGTGTATTGTAGAGTTTTCTTATAAGAACATCTATTGTAGGAGTATATACAATGCACCATATTAAGGTTTGTATTTTAGGTGTTCCAGATAATTTACATGTTGATATAGGATAGGCATATATTAGCTTTTACATCCACAATTACTGTTATAGATGATTGAGAAGGTTATATTCAAGTAAATATTAAAAGTAGTAGAAGAGAGAAAAGAGTATAACATTGATGACCATACAAGACTAATATAGTTATCCATAGGTTTCACCTTGAAAGTGAGTTTCAAATTTGGGAACAAAGGTAAGTTTTCAAAAAGGTACATGGGGCTTTATCCTATAGAAGAAAGTAATATCATAGTGGCCTACATGTTAGAGTTACCTATTGGGTTGATAAGATCTCATGATGTTTTTTCATATTTCCATGTTGAATAAGTGTCATACTAAAACATTATACCCAGTTGATGTTTAGATAATAGAGGAAATTATGAATGATGAAGGACTAGTTTGAACCCTGACAAGATAGACACAAAAGTTTAGGAAGAGGAAGATACCCATGGTAAAGGTGTTGTGGCTTCATCATAGTATATAGGGGCCCACTTAGAATTTATATTAAGAGATTCACTTATATTATCCAACTTTGGTTCAGTATTTCAGGGGCAATAACCTATCAAGATAGGTGAATTGTGATACCATGATCTTTGCTTTTCTATAATTATGTTCCCTCTTTTAATTTCCTAATTATATGGTTTACATTAATTTTTTTTATTAATAAATTAAAAAGTTTCTTTTGTAATATTAAACATACATTTTAATATGATGTGAACAATCTATATTAAGATTTGGATGAATGATATTTTCAAAGTTCAAAACTTTAATAGAAACATACCTTATATGTTGCCCCAATCAATTAGATCGGTCGATGAGTAGGTAATTGGACCTATATTAGTCTTAAGTTGAACCAATTCAACCCAAGTGGGTGGGTCAAAATGGGTTAGGTCAGGAACTTCAACCACTCTGTGTGCTTAATATATGTACAAGTCAGGTGAAAAAGTTGATAAACCTTGGTCGGGTGGAGGTTTGGTCAAAGAGGGTGGTATTCAGCACTTTAACTAGGTTTTCAAGTCAAAGTGTACAAAGGACGTCTAAGAGTGGCCTTTATTAGTTGTAGTGGGTTGTTTTGAGAAACTTTGATTTGGTTTTTGGGTTGATGTGATTAGTAGGAGGTAAAGGTGGAGGTCGAATTTAACTGTAAAATGATTACAATGCAATTTTCTCATGATAATGTATATATATGTGGACTATAATCAACCATGGACCTATGTTAGATTGTTTTTTAGCTATAGAGTTGGATCTCGATGAAGTGATTTCCTATTGGAAACTAGTTGCATGTCAGTTATTATTCAATATTGTTGACGATCAATGTTGGAAATCACCATGTTGACCTAGTTGACCTTCTAGACATGTAAGTTCCATCCTTTATTATCATCTTTTTTATTATTTTTTTCTCCTCTCTACCCACTTGGAAAAAGTAGTCCATTCTCTACAGTAGAAATCCTCTTTTATACCTAAAGTCTCTCCTTTTCTCTTTCTCTAGCCTAGTTGGAGCTATTTCATGCAAGAGTGGATGCTTTGAAGATGTTTGGTGGAAACTTGGATCTAAAATTTTTGCTTGCTCTTTCTAGAGACATATTCTTAACCTAAGGAGTATATTTTGGATTTTTTTGGTAATAATTGTGGTGCAATTCCTACATATAATCACCTAACTCTACCCAATGCATGTTGTATAAGTTAAAGATGGGATTTTTAGTTATGCTTTGGTCTATAGAATGGAACTCTTCATAATTGTCTACTTCTCTACTGTAACTTGTTGTTCTAATATAGACAATATCATAGTTTTCTTTTAAATTGTTGAAAGACATGATTTTTCATGCCACATGCCCTACATTCCAATTTTATGCTATTTACAACTAATTCCATATTACGCTCTGGTGATGGAGTGATTTGATAAAACTTTCCATTATGGTTCTTACGGTTATAAGATGAGTTTATAGGTATTAGATTATGAGACCATGAACCTAGCTTAACCTTAATCTTCCTCTAATCTTGTTTACTGTCATAGTTGTTCGCTTTGTTAATTTTATACCTATTGATTAAGATATATCTCTAAATTGGTTCAATTTTCACTTTATTTTGCTAATTTTAATCTACCAGGAAAGGTGTGGACTTAATTATAAATTTAGCATAGTATGAGGATCTAACTGAAAATTATGTTAATGGTATCAAAACTTGTGTTTTCCTTCATGTGAAGTCTTAAAAAATATTTAAAGTCAATTAGTTAGGTTCAATTCCTGGGCCCACTACCCCAGGCTCTAATAGAGTTTCTGGAAGGACGACTGATCCCACAAACCACAACTAGCCTTAGTTATACACTTTTTCCTCACTCACGTACAATCCTTGATCAACTTCTCAATTGGTCACCCATCTTAATACTACTTTGGGCTAAGCACGCTTAATGATGGAGTTTTGCAACGCCACTAAAAATCCTAGAGGTGATGAATCTCTAGGTTTAGCCTTGCTTGTACTATGGTAAGATCTCCACCCACATGTGCTAGGACACGCGGAAGTCTTATCATAGTATAGTTAAGGGTCGAATCCTCGGGACAACGGTCTTGATTAGAATTAATCAAGATGGAAAATGTTTTAGTCGTACCTAATTACTTAACGGTTGATATTTAGATCGAAAGTTTGATTTGGTTGTTTAAACTAAGTGCGAGGAAAGTAAAAGCAAGGAAGTAGAAATTAGGGTTGTAAACAATGATTAAAAACCACTAGGATGTTATCGGGTTTCACGCCACTACGCATGGATCAAAACATGCAACATAATAAAACAACCTGCAAAGAGATTCTAATCTGTTAGTATCTTGTAGACTTAGTTTCTTTTCGGATAACTAACTACGAGAAGTGTGGAGTATTGCAACGCCAGTCATTCCAAAATGAATGGTCACTCGCTTTGCATTACTTCTTCATGAAGTGTGTTCCTCGACTTTGCCAAGGTTGCACTTTCATACGTCAACTGATTCCATTTCATAGTATGGGAGTGCAATGATGGGAGTGAGTTTACTCCACTCATGAAAGCACTCCTAGATACCGAAACGGACGTATGGTGACTACATACATCCAGACGCAACTTTCAATCGATATTCAGATCTAAGGGTACAAACGTAGACAATTCATACCGAAAGACAATAGATAATACAAGTTGATGATCAAGCAAAAAGCATTCATTTAACGATTGATGTTGAACTGAAAAGGAGAGTATCTCTATTGCAAACAGTTGAATTACATTGCATGAAATGAAAACATGGGTAGCGGGGCTACTCCCCGCACCCTAGTGAATGAGACTAATCGCTCATATCAACAACAAAGAAGGAGGCGAGAAGAGAGAGAAAGAACGTCATCTCCACGGAGGAGGGAAGGATGAACCCTTGGTGAAGAGAGCAACGATCTTCGCACTTCGTGGAAGCTTTGATGATGGATCTTCTCTTCCCACCTTCTTTGTTGTTGAGAAAGAAGGTAGCTTGAAGATGGAACGTGGATCTCAAACTGGCAGCCTTGGGGAGATGGATGAAAGATGGGAGTGCTCTGGAACTGGAGAGGCAGCCTTTGGGCGTCTGAGAGTTGTTTCCCCTGTGAGGACCCCTTTGGATCTTATTTATAGGCTTAAGCGGAGCCCAAACGGTCTTGAACCCGTTTGGCTGCTGAACCCGTTTGGTCCTTGAACCCGTTTGGTCCTTGAACCCGTTTGAGCACTGGACCCGTTTGAGCACTGGACTCGTTTGGGCGCCGAACTCGTTTGGGCGCTGGACCCGTTTGAGCACTGGACTCGTTTGGGCGCTGGACCCGTTTGAGTACTGGACTCGTTTGGGCACCGAACTCATTTGAGCATTGGACTCGTTTGGGCGCCGAACTCGTTTGGGCGCCGAACTCGTTTGAGCGTTGGACCCGTTTGAGTACTTGACTCATTTGGGCACTGGACCCGTTTGGTTGTTGAACACGTTTGGGCTTATGCGGTCTCTGGACCGTTTAGAGTTCATGCGGTCCTGAGACCGTTTGGCCTTAAACGGTCTTGGGACCGTTTGGGGTTTTTGTAATTTTTTTGTGTTTTTCTGCAAGGAAAAAGAAGAGAAAAGTTAATCTATTGATGTGTCAGCAATAAGGTAAAGATTTAATGGTTCTTTCTAATTTATTTGAGAAAGAGTATGGAAAACAAGGGGAAAACTAATAAAATAGCATCACAAAGTGAGAGGTTATCACCCCCCCTAACTTAGAGTCTAGCTTGTCCTCAAGTTAGATAGAGCAAAGGCATGCAGTGGCGAGGCGATTTTATTTAGTTAGGGTTTCCATACTCTTGTTTCAATTCTCAACCTGAGTTCTCCTCAAATCATATCGGATCTTATTGCTTGCCTTGACTCTTTCCAGTTTTTGAGAGATGCATGGGTCTCAAGTTCCTTCCGGATCTCGTAGCTTGCATTGGGACCACTTTTTATTATGTGCATGTTGTTGACTCTAATCAGCTTTATATCTCTCTGAGGAACCTACCGGTAACTAGAGTGGGTATGAGAGTTGGCTAAAGGCTTAAAGTGTAACTCTCCCTTTTTGTGGGAGAGGGCTTGTCTATGCTTTTTAGAGACCCACTACCGGGCACGACACATCTGCCTTCATGAGGGCAGCTGAATGTACCGGCCGGGTGAGCTCTTTATTAGCCTTCTCTTATATTTAGAAACCTTAGGGTCCCACTACCGGGCACGACACATCTGCCTTTATGAGAGCAGCTGAATGTACCGGCCGGGTGAAACCTTTATTGGCTCTTCTTATAAGTCCTTATGCATGGCACAACTCTCATGTTTTTATTCAACACTCTGGCTTTTATTCGAAAAACTCACAGGCTTGGGATTTGGGGATTGCTTTTGGAATTTATTTTGGGCGGCCAAGCCTCTTTTATTTGAAGAGAGAAAAGTTGTTCTTAGAGTTTTTCAACATGCACTTATTGTGTGGTCCGCTTGCAAGACTTCTTAATTCGGAAGTTGCCTGATACCCCTCTCGTCCTTGAAAGCTCGGCTTATTTCTGCCTTGATATAGACCTTGTGGAGAGTCAGATATAGAAGTGAAACAAAAGCATGAAAACCCAAGGTGGAGAGACATTATTAAGTCACCATTGTATGTCTAAGTGCTATTTTACTTTTGAGGACTAACCTGATTCTAAAGTTAGCTGAGGGTGACTTTTATTCTAAAGATGAACCATTCTTAAGAAGCTAAAGGTGTAACGGAAACTGAGAAAATTTATACAAGAAAAAATAGGAGAAGATGGAGAAAGAAGAATATAGAGATGATACATCGCCCTTGTCTAATGTACCCCCCCTAACTTATCACGCACTCTGTCCTCAGAGTGTCAAAGTGATAGGTGGAGTAGTATGAGGACAAGGGCCGCAGGTTAAGTGAATCATGTGCTTGCCCCTGGTGCTTGAAGGAGTTTAGCTGCAAATTGTCCTCACAGGGCGTGATAGTCTACGTCAATCATATCCTCTATTGGTTTCTGAAGAACGATGATGGTGTAGATCCAATAGAGGACATGGAAGCCGCAGTCGTTTGATTGTCGAATCTGTTGGGGACACTTGTTGCAGAAGGAAGGGCGGTGAAAATGTTCTTTGTCATAAGCTTTTGTGTGCTGACTTAGGAAATTGATTAATTTTTCAGCACATTCTTTCGCTACTACCTCCGTGGGCGTTTTTGGCGTCACGACTTAATTCTTCTATTTTGGATTGTACTGGCTGTCGGAACTATTATAAATTGTAATTGTTCCTTCTGGTAGGTTTGCTGCCAGGAGCAGCCAGAGTTCATGATAGAGGAAGGGTAGCATGATGAACTTCGGCGTTGTGTGTTGTAGATAGGAGATTAGTGTTTCATCTGCGCCGAAGTGCTTTAGCTTTAAAAGGTCATCCTTCAAATAAGGAGACGCCATATATGTTGTGGGGTTATCTTGGCCTAGGAGAAGTTGGTAGGCGGCCATTAGGCTTACAGAGAGTGATCCTTTAAATTGTAAAGTTTCTCGAAGAGTGTCTGCCATTATGAGAATGTCACCAGACATGAACACGAGTTCATCTTTCTCGGCAGAAAGCCTTGACATGATGAGACGTAGTTCGTAGTCGGAGAGGCCTTTGCAAGCACTGAGATCAATGTCTGGGAAAGATGGTTTGATGGCAGACAAGGGATCAATGTCGTCTTTGCTTTGCTCGGTTGTTGAGGCCGGTTCCTTTGATTTCTCTGACTCCTTCAGAGTTTGTCAGAAGGGTCGCCGCTGCGGTCGCTGGATAGAGGAGAAGAGGTAGTGAGGGACATCATCTGGTGCCATCGTCGGGTCCTTGAAGAACCATCTATCACATATGAGCTCCATGGCGTAACGTCCTCATAAAGAATGAAAATCTTCAGCAACCAGAGCAGAGAATGGGATTTCTTGGTTCAGCGCTTGGATGTGACGTATGGTGCAGAAAGCGCAATCCCCGGATTCCTCGTCAGCTTGGACTTGCGGGTTTATTATTTTGAACCAAGGATGGCTCCAGTTGTGGCGGAGAGATGGACGTGCAACCCAAATTAGCTTAAACAGCCGAAAGGGTATACATCTTGCTTCACCGGCTGCTTCACCCATAAAGTTTATTGTACCGGCGGGTAGCTCAGCGTTGCAGAAGTTATAAACCGTGGCGTCCCGAGCCTCGGTATCAACAACCATGAATAACCAATGATTTGAAACTTGGGAGGGCACGGTAAGATAACGTGCTCGTCGTGCTAAACTGGTACGCAGACGTTCGATTGATTTTTCTTTAATGTCCTTGTATAGCAGGCCCAAAGATAGGGCAGGCGAGGCATTAAAAATAGGCTACTGCCGCTGATGACTTCTGTACATTTCTATACAGTTGGCGAGAAGGACACGGAAGATAGACATTGGTATCGTCGACCGAGGTCGCAGAATGTTGTGGAAGGCTTCACGTGTCATCTTGCACTTTGTTTTAGCATTGTGGTAGATGATATCATCCCCTGCTTTTGCATCGTCCACGATAGTGTTCAGTATAAAAATATCTTGAGCATCTAATGTGGAGATGGCCACCATATCTAGGTCATGCATTTTGTGCGGTAGGGGTGGTGGCGGGGGAAGCTCTCGTGGAGGGGGGGAAGGTAGTTCTGGAGCTTCCTCATAGCCCTGTATGTCGTCGTCTGAGTCCGAGGCAGAATCGAGCTCTTCATCAGTATCTAAACGCACTCGTTCTGATTCGTCCTCGTCATGTGGTGAAGTTGCTGGCATGTCGAGCGCTGAGGGGGGTGGGACAGCTGTTGCGGGGGAGCTGGCGCTTGTTCCTATTATACATTGGTGGAACTCAGTGAAAGCCGCGTCTTTAGCAACCTCCCCGATGGATCCCATAGCGTAATAGTCAAGAAATTGGTCCCCATATGACATGTTAACATTATCGTTGCGTGGGGATTTGGGATCTTTATCACCGTCATGGTGATCCATCTGTTGTTTGGGTTCTGTTCCATGGCTGGGACCCTCCCCAGCATTATCTGGTTTATCAGAATCATCCCTTGAGGAGGTACTGTTGTTGGAGTCGGCCGAAGAATCAGAATCTTCATCGTCATCGTCTTCATTTGCTGCTAATTTATCTGTTGGTTTCTTACGTGCTTTCTTCTTACACTGACGATGGATGGATTGAAGCTCGCCGTATGCCACTTGCATGTGCTCGTGTGTTTCGAGCAGTGCGTCGTGGGTTTCCTTTAAATCAGAATAACGTGCTTCAGCCGAGAGGAGTCATGCTGTGAGGTCAGTTACTTGAGCTCTTAGTTGAGTAAGTTCATTGGTTGATGACTCCTCTTGGCGTTTGTGTAGCTATGTGAGGGTGATGTTGATGTCGTCCAAGCGCGTGCTGAAAGATTGTTGTTGCAGCTTGAGCTCGCGTAGGGTCTCAGGCAGCGGTTGAGTCTGTATTGAGATCTTCTCGACTAGCTTTGCCATCGCCTTGTGTTGGCTTTGGACTCCAAGGACCAGCTCGGGCAAGGTTTTGCAGTAGCCGTCAACGTGGTCAACTTGCTTAGCCACTGAAACTTGTCGTTGCTGGATTTCTTAGAGCATGCTTGGCAAGGCGTGGTTTTGCTCGTCGATCTTGGTGACCTGCTTTGTTAAACCCTGCACACAAGAAAAAATAGAATTTAATATGTTAGAAGTGTCGGTGAGGAGGTTTCGGATGGTGTCAAATTGCCGTCTGAATTCCTCACCGACGTTAGTGAAGGGGACCCCAGTGAGAGAAGGGTGGGGCGGCTGGGGTCGGGGTGGAATGGTGGTGGTAGTGTCATGCAGAAAAGACACTGTTGATGGTCCCGCGAACTGCATAGTGACTGTGGAAGGGGTCACTAGCGGTGTCGGGGCGGCGGCGGAAAAGAAGGGTGGTGACATATCCGGAGAGAAAAGTTTGTCCGGTAATGTTGATGGAAAGTCAGTTGAGGTGAAAGAAGTGAATTCGGGCGTAGTAGCGGAAAATGGGATGCCCGAAGGGAAGAAGGGTGATTTGGAAAAAGGTGGAAGAGTGGAGGATGATGGGGTGGTGGATGGTGTGGTGGAATATGGTGGGGTGGTGGATGTTGGAGTGATGGATGGTGTGGTAGAAGATGGTGGGGTGGTGGATGGTGGAGTGATGGTTTTGAGATCAGCATGTAGACTCATTATGAAAGAGTCTAGTGATGATGTTGTTATGTGTTCCTCTGGAAGGGTGGGTTCTGTTTCGGGGTGGGGTTTGGAAGTTGGTGTTCCCGACAGCTCTTGTTCCTTCAAAAGCCTTCTGGAAGGTCGTTTTATAGGAATTTTTGTTGTTTTTGCTGCCGGGGCGGTTATGCTAAGCTCTGTCTGTCCCATTGTTGCTTTCTTGTCGGTGATTTTGACCGAAGACATGAGTGTTGCGATTTCGTCATCTGAGAAAAGGAGCTTGTCTTTGTCATAATCCGCAAGTTCTGGTAGTGGGAGCAGCGTTCTGAAGGATTTTGTTGTAGGGAAGAAGACGTAGTGTAGCTTGCCATCCTTGTCTTTTATGATGAAGGAGTTCTTCAATGTTTGTTCGTTTGTAAGGATGTCGCCCTTTATTTTTGTGCATCTAGGTAGAAGTCTATCCATCTTAAGGTATTTGATAATTGCTGTGATAAGACCACCCATACATATTTCTTTTCGTAGGGCGTAAGCTGATAGTTTTTGGATGATAAGACGCCCAATGTTGACTGGAAACCCATTTAGGATGGACCAGATAACAAAGAGGTCTGAGAGGATTACATTTCCTCCTTCTGACCTGGGGAAGAGTGCGCCAGCAAGGATTTTGTGAAGTGTGCGCACTAGACCCGATTGAATGTTTGATGCTTTACATGTTTTTGCATCATAAACTGGTAGCCCCGATAAAAATTTCCAGAAGTTGTGTTTTTTGAACTTGGTGTTGTCTGTGCCAACAGCCTTGGCTTTCTTCAACTGCTCTTGGTTGTCTATAAAGATTTCATTCAACATATTTTCAGTTATGACCACTTTGTTGTTGAAGATTCAGGTGGATATTCTACGATCACCACCGTCCTGTGCTTTATCAAAAGTGTCCACTGCTTCTCTTGTGAAAAAAGTGAAGAATTCCGTTGTAGGCTCAACGTACGAGGATTCGGTGACAAAACAAAGTCGAGAAAGATTGGAATTGTCTAGCAAGGTGAGGATTCTATTATAGATCCCCATCTTCATAAGTATGCTTGGGCAAACGTACTTTGTCGGTTTTAGAGTTTGTTTAATGGATGGGAGGGTATGGATGTGAAGGTTTTCTGGTGGTGGTGATGTGGTGGTAATGGGGGGGGGGGGAATAGGAACGGTAATGGTGGCAGCGGTGGCGGTGATGGTGGTGGTTGGTTGAATGGAGGATGGTGGAATGAGACATGCCAGGGTTTGTTCCCTTGCAGTGATAGAGTGAACGTGTTTCCTTGCCCTCTTCTTCGGTTGTGGTGTTGAAGTGGTTGCTTGGGCCTTCCTTTTCCCCAAGGACTTTTTGGTAGGGGATTCTGCCTCCGATGAAGGCTCATATTCCGAGGGGTCATCAGATGAGATATCTTCGACCTCCTCTTCAGAAGGTTCTTCTGCTAAGCAGTGGTTGATGCATTTTATCTCATGCATGACTTTGAGCAGGTCCACCTTTGCTGGGACCGTTCCAGTTTGTTCATAGTGGTCGATGATTTGCTGAAACTTTGCCCGGTCAGCAATTAATTCCTCCTTTGTCCAAAAAGGTTTGTCGGCTGTTCCTGTTGGTTGTTTTGCGGGGGAGGCCATTCTGAAATTTTTGTCAAGAAAACAAAAGTTAGAGATCTGAAATTTGAATTTAAACAAGTTTATTAGAAGAGAACAGTATTTTTGAGGTTTGGTTGGATCCAAACGGGTTCGAGACCGTTTGGTTCCAAACGGGTTCAAGATCGTTTGGTTCCAAACGGGTTCGAAACCGTTTGGTTCCAAATGGGTTGAAGACCGTTTGGTTCCAAACGGGTTGAAGACCGTTTGGTTCCACACGGGTTCGAGACCGTTTGGTTCCAAATGGTTTGAAGACCGTTCGGTTCCAAACGGGTTCGAGACCGTTTGGTTCCAAACGGTTTGAAGACCGTTCGGTTCCAAATGGGTTCGAGACCGTTTGGTTCCAAACGGGTAGCAGACCGTTTGGCACCAAACGGTTTGGAGACCGTTTGGGGCCAAATGGTCCGTCGTCCAAACGGGTGCAAGGTCGTTTGGCACCAAACGGTTTGGAGACCGATTGGGGCCAAACGGACCTTCGTCCATACGGGTGCAAGGTCGTTTGGCACCAAACAGTTTGGAGACCGTTTGGGGCCAAACAATCCTTCGTCCAAACGGGTGTAAACCTGATTGGAGCAGACCGTCGGGAAGAGGAAGAGCCAGGATGTTTGGCGGCGAGGGACGGCGAGAGGGAGGCCGAAAGACGCTCGTCGGCGGTGGTGACGGTGACGGCGGTAGCGAGAACCGCTAGAGAAAGCTCTACCTATTAGGTGACGATGACAGAAGAAGAAGGGCCAGAAGGAAGTGATGATGAGCGAGCACAAGAATGGAGCCTCGCACAGACGATGGTGAAGCGTTAGTCAGAGACGAGAATGGCGGTGGAAGACGGAGGTGATAACGGTAAGCTCGAAGAAGCAAAAGCGCGTGCGGAAACTGGAGTGAAACAACAGTGGAACAAAGAAAGCGAGAGGTTCTAGAAGAAAGAAAGGAGGGTGTGGGATGTTATATATAGGATTGGGGGGGGGCATCCTTACAAATTCCCGAAGTCAAACGGGTGCCAGACCGTTTGAACTCCAAACGGGTGCCAGACCGCTTGAACTCCAAACGGGTGTGAGACCGTTTGAACTCCAAACAGGTGTGAGACCATTTGAACTCCAAACGGGTGCGAGACCGTTTGAACTCCAAACGGGTGTGAGACTGTTTGGGAAGGTTTAGGTTTTTGATGTTTTTGATTTTTATGTTTATTTTGTTTATGTGGATTTTTTTGTATATATGTTTCAGAAGAAAACTAAACTAAAAAAAAGAAGAAGAGGGAAGACGAAAAATGATGATACTCAGATCTTGGGTTGCCTCCCAAGTAGCGCCTGGGTTTAATGTCGCTGGCTCGACAAAATGCTGATCTGGCTATTCTGATGTTATAGGATCTTGGATCTCTATAGTTTGTCTTGGCAATTTGTCTGCTGAAATGTAGTATTTCTTTAACCTATGACCGTTAACGGCTCTTTCTCCCCCGTTATCATCAAGGATAATAACTGCTCCTGTTGGGTAGATATGTTTGATAGTGAAAGGCCCCGACCATTTTGTGCGCAGTTTTCCCAGAAACAGTTTTAGTCTGGTATTGAATAAGAGAACCTTATCTCCGATGATTATATCCTTTCGTTTTATGTGGCCATCATGCCACATCTTGGTTTGTTCTTTGTAAATTATGGCGTTTTGGTATGTTGTCATTCGCAACCTTCCAATTCTTGTAATTGAAGTTGTCTAGATTCACCAGCACTCTTCAGATCAAAGTTCAATTGCTTGATAGCCCACCAAGCTTTATGCTCTAATTCGACTGGTAGATGACACGACTTCCCATACACCAATCGAAATGGCGTTGTTCCAATTGGTGTTTTGAAAGCTGTGTGATAGGCCCATAGAGCGTCGGGAAGTTTGGTAGACCAGTCTGTGCGATGCCTATTAATAGTTTTTTCCAAAATGGCCTTGAGTTGCCTGTTGGAGACTTCGATCTGTCCACAAGTCTGTGAGTGATAAGGTGTGGAAACTTTATGTTTGACTCCATATTTTCTTAATAGTGCTTCAAAACTCCGCTCAAGAAAATGAGATCCACCATCGGATATTATTGTTCTTGGAATGCCAAATCTGGGGAATATTATTTCTTTAAACATTTTGATGACTGGTTTGGAATCACAAGAACTGGTCGGTAGAGCTTCTACCCATTTCAAAACGTAATCCAAAGCTACTAGAATGTACGTGAATCCGTAAGATGGGGGGGAAAAGACCCATGTAATCCACTCCCCAAACATCAAAGAGTTCGACTTCTTGCCACATATTCAAAGGCATTTCATTTCGTTTAGTTATTCCTCCAGATAGTTGGCATTTGTCACATGATCGCACATATTCGTGTGCATCCTTTGCGATGGTTGGCCAGTAGAAACCAGATTGAAGAATTTTAAGAGCAGTTTTCTTAGAGCTCATGTGCCCCCCGGTAGGGCCTGAGTGACAGTGTTCTAAAACTAGGGTGATTTCTGTTTCTGGGATGCATCGACGAAAAAGTCCATCTGCGCATAAGCGGAATAGGTAGGGCTCGCCCCAGAAGTACTGCTTAGCGTCATGAATGAATTTCTTTTTGTCATGGTATGATATAGATGGATGGATGATTCATGTTGCCAAATAATTAACAATATCAGCATACCAAGGAAATCCAGTAGTAATTTTCATTAGTTGATCATCCGGTAAAGAGTCTTAAATGGGAATTTTATCAGAGTCTTTAGCTTCAATACGACTGAGGTGATCCGCGACGACATTTTCAACCCCACTTTTGTCTTTAATCTCTAAATCAAACTCCTGAAGCATTAATACCCATCTGATAAGTCGGGGTTTAGCATCTTGTTTTTGGACCAAGTATCATATTGCAGAATGGTCAGTATATACTATGACTTTTGATCCGATTAGGTAAGACCGAAATTTTTCAAAAGCATAGATAACTTCCAGGAACTCTTTTTCGATGGTAGTATAGTTCTTTTGTGCCTCATCAAGCGTCTTGGAGGTGTAATATATGACGTAAGGCTTTTTGTCAATCATTTGTCCAAGGACTACCCCTATAGCATAATCGCTAGCATCACACATAATTTCAAACGGTTGTGACCAGTCAGGAGCTCTTAGAATAGGGGCAGAGATAAGGGCATTCTTCAGAGTTGTGAAGCTATTAATGCATTCTTGGTCAAATATAAAATCTGCTTCTTTGGTCAGTAGGTGAGTCATTGGCTTTGCTATATTTGAAAAATCTTTTATAAATCTTCTGTAGAATCCTGCATGACCAAGGAATGCCCTGACTCCTCTGATGTCTTTAGGTGGAGTTAGCTTTGAGATGACATCAACCTTTACTTTATCCACTTCAATCCCTTTTTCACTTACTCGATGTCCTAGGACCACACCTTCAGTCACCATAAAGTGACATTTTTCCCAATTCAAGATCAGGTTGGTGTCTTCGCATCTTTGTAGGACTTTTCCTATATTGAGTAAACAGTCGTCGAAAGAATTTTCGTATACAGAAAAATCATCCATGAAGACTTCCATGATAGATTCTGTTAATCTGGTGAAGATAGCAGTCATACATCTTTGGAAGGTTGCGGGTGCATTGCATAACCCGAAAGGCATCCTTCTAAAGGCATATGTTTCAAAAGGACAAGTAAAGGTGGTTTTTTCTTGATCTTCAGGATGGATTGGGATTTGGTAAAATCCTGAATATCCATCAAGGTAACAAAAAAAATTTTGGTGAGCGAGTCATTCGAGAACCTCATCCAAGAAGGGCAGGGGGAAATGATCTTTCCTTGTTGCTTTGTTAAGATTTCGGTAGTCGATGCACATTCGCCACCCAGTTACTGTTCTGGTAGTTACTAGTTCATTCTTATCATTAAGAACGACAGTGGTCCCCCCTTTTTTTGGGACCACCTGCACGGGACTTACCCATTGAGAGTCCGAGATTGGATAGATGATACCTTCTTTCAGAAGTTTGAGATCCTCGAGGCGAACTACCTCCTTGAGATTTGGGTTCAACTTTCTTTGATATTCCCTTGATGGTTTGAATTCTTCTACCATAGGCAATATGTGCATGCATAAAGATGGATTTATACCCGTCAAGTCAGTCATCTTGTATCCGATAGCTTTCTTGTGTCTCTTTAGTTCATCAAGAAATCTGTTTTCTTGGTCCACCTCCAGGGTGGAGCTGATAATTACTGGACAAAGTTTCTCGTTGTCAAGAAAGGCATGTTTGAGTCCCTCAGGTAGAGCTTTCATTTCAGGAGCCTTAGGTGGCTCAGTTGCTTCTATAATGGTGACGGCCTTGAGTTCTTCAAAGGTGTCTGTTGGGGCTTCTTCAGCTTTTTCTAAGTATTGAAGGCATTCTTACACAAGTTCATTTGCCGAGAATTCTACTTCCAGATTTGTCAAGATATCTTCCAATTCATCGGAGGGTTCAGACATTTCTAATTGGGACATTTGATATATAGCATCCAGAAGAAAGACTTCCTCTTGAATGTTAGGACCTTTCATGCTATTAAGGACTCTGAACTGGAAAGCTTCCTTCCCAAGTCTCAAGATAATAGTTCCTACTTCTACATCAATAAGTGCTCGGGCAGTAGCTAGGAAAGGTCTACCGAAGATTATCGGGTATCTTAGGTCTTCTTGTATGTCCATAATAACGAAATCGCACGGAACATAAGAATTCGTTCCTATCCTGACAGGTATATCTTCAATGATTCCAAGGGGAGCAGTTATGGTAGAGTTGGCTAACTGAATTGTCATTGTCATAGGTAACAAATCAGTGAAGCCTAATCTTTTGCACATAGAATAGGGCATAATGGATATACTCGCTCCTAAATCTGCTAATCCCTTCTTGCTGGAGCCGTTTCCAATTGAACACTGAATACCGAAGGAACCTGGGTCCTTCTTTTTCTTTGGCATTTTATTAAGCAGAATGTCTGAAGTGGTCTGAGCTAGTTTCACTGTTTCATGCTCTTCTGTCATATATTTTTTTGACAGAAGGGTTTTCAGGTATTTGGCCCATGCGGGCACTTCGGAAAGAGCATCGAGGAATGGTATATCAATGTATAGTTTCTTCATAGCTTCTTTGAATTTCTGGAACCTAGTGTCCATTTTGGTTCCTTTCAGCCTGTCCAGATAAGGGATTCTGGGTGGAACTTCTCGCATTGGTTCCTTTTCTTTTTCTCTTTCAGTGGTTTTAGTAGATTTTTCCTTTTCCTGGGTTGAGCTTTTTGTTGGGGAAAGAATAGCTAAATCGTTATCATCATCATGGATGATTCTAGTGGTATCAGGAAGGACATGACCAGACCTTGTGGTGACAGCATTTAGTTGCTCAGGTCTATTTTGGTCATGCCTTGGGTTTGCCTCTGGTTGCCCAGCAAAGGTACCTGCTGGTGGTTTCAACTGAGCGGCAATTTGTGCTAATTGGGCCTCTACAGCCTTTTGTTGAGCCTGTTGGTTCACAAGCATAGTTTGCTGAGATTGAAGCATCTGTCTAATCAAGGAAATTTCATCAGATGGTTGGGAAGGGGCACTCCTCTGTTGATATTGAGTGACTTGCTGCCCTTGTGGTTGCTATGGAGGTGCGGTTAACTGCGGTTGTTGTGGCTGCTGCAACTGAGGTTTTTGCAGCTGTGGGTGCAGTCCTGGATGGGTATATTGGTAAGAGGGATTCCTAGGATAATTGGGTCTTTGGAAACCATTTCTATAATTCCCCTGATTTTGGTTGAAGTTATTCTGAAATCCTGGTGGTTTTCTATTGAAAGATCCACCTTGTGTCTGTTGTTGCGGATTGGCAGTCCCTGCAGGATTCCCATATTGAAAACCAGGATGGTTTCTTGGTTTATCTGGATTGTAATACACCTGGCCAGGTATTGAGTGAATGGAGTTGACTTTCTCTGGCATTTAGTCCTCGGGATGTTCAATAATGGGTTCATATTGTGGCACAGGTGGTTGTAGATCCATCATAACATTGTATAGCAGACCACATGATAGTGTGGGATGATCGGATGCATGTCAGGCTTCACAAATTCCAGTGGCTGCTTTTACTTGTTGAACCTAGGAGCCTTTCTTCTTGTCGTATTCTCCGAAAGAAGTTTTGAGAGCTTGTTGCTTGCTGGCAATAGTCTTCAAGGCCTCTGCAATGGCCTTGAGTTCCATAGATTCTTCAGCCTTATAGACTTTAAGAATTCCCTTGGATTGGTTAGACGATCTTCCCCAATTGGATTGGTTCTCGACCCCTAACGTAACAATATTCCAAGCATCTTCATAGTTCTTTCTCATGAAGTTTCCTCTAGATGAGGAGTCTAAAAACTGCTTGATATCATCACTTACTCCTCTATAGAATGTTTCAATCAGTTGATTTTGGGATATGCCATGGTGAGGGCACTTTCTCAAGAGTTCCTTGAATCTTTCCCAAGCTTCAGCAAGTGTTTCTCCGGGTAGTTGGGCAAAATGGTTGATCTGCCCCCTAATCTCATAGGTTAGTGAAGGTGGAAAGAATTTCTCAAGAAACTTTTCTTCTAAGGGAGTCCAAGTAGTGATGATAGGGTGCCTATCTAAAGCATTGTACCAACTTAGCGCTCTTCCAGATAAGGTGAAGTGGAAGAGGTGTAACATTATTGCTTCCAAGGCAACTCCTGCTTGAGGTACAAGTCGGCAGAGTGACTTGAATCTCTTAAGATGATCCATGCAATCGTCTCCAGATCCTCCAGAGAAAGAGATGCCTTGCATGATCTGGATCCATTGCGTCCGGATTTCAAAGTTTGGTATGTTAATAATCGGTGGTCGGACTGGGTGATCATCTTCATAATTCTTTGGGACTGCGTAGTCCCGAAGTTGCTTGTTTCTTAATGCTAATTGAGCAGCGGCATTCTCGGCTTGGATGCGGGCTTGTTCCTCAGCTCGAATCTCGGCCTGCACTTGAGAACGAGTGTCAGTCATAAGTTGTGCTCGTTGTGCAGCTATGGCGGCGTTAACTCTTTCTGCAACGAGGCGTTGCTCTTCAGCCATCTGTCTGGCTCTTTGGTGGTTAAGTCTAATCCTTCGGTGGAAACTTCTTTCTACCTCAGAGTCGTACTCTGGTTCAGGGGAGAATCCGATGTGATGCGGGGTTAGCATACACTTTTTCTACCTGAGTAGGAAGAAATTCACTTGGTTAGATGATGAAAGGAAGCAAAGAGGTCAAGAAAATTTGGAGTCGTTATCAAGGAAAAGTGTAAAATCCTAATCAACCAAGAAGTTGTTAAGTAAAAACTAAAACGTTCCGTTGTCCCCGGCAACAGCGCCAATTTTTGATGGAGTTTTGCAACGCCACTAAAAATCCTAGAGGTGATGAATCTCTAGGTTTAGCCTTGCTTGTACTATGGTAAGATCTCCACCCACGTGTGCTAGGACACGCAGAAGTCTTATCGTAGTATAGTTAAGGGTCGAATCCTCAGGACAACGGTCTTGATTAGAATTAATCAAGATGGAAAACGTTTTAGTCGTACCTAATTACTTAACGGTTGATATTTAGATCGAAAGTTTGATTTGGTTGTTTAAACTAAGTGCGAGGAAAGTAAAAGCAAGGAAGTAGAAATTAGGGTTGTAAACAATGATTAAAAACCACTAGGATGTTATCGGGTTTCACGCCACTACGCATGGATCAAAACATGCAACATAATAAAACAACCTGCAAAGAGATTCTAATCAGTTAGTATCTTGTAGACTTAGTTTCTTTTCAGATAACTAACTACGAGAAGTGTGGAGTATTGCAACGCCAGCCATTCCAAAATGAATGGTCACTCGCTTTGCATTACTTCTTCATGAAGTGTGTTCCTCGACTTTGCCAAGGTTGCACTTTCATACGTCAACTGATTCCATTTCATAGTATGGGAGTGCAACGATGGGAGTGAGTTTACTCCACTCATGAAAGCACTCCTAGATACCGAAACGGACGTATGGTGACTACATACATCCAGAACCAACTTTCAAATGATATTCAGATCTAAGGGTACAAACGTAGACAATTCATACCGAAAGACAATAGATAATACAAGTTGATGATCAAGCAACAAGCATTCATTTAATGATTGATGTTGAACTGAAAAGGAGAGTATCTCTATTGCAAACAATTGAATTACATTGCATGAAATGAAAACATGGGTAGCGGGGCTACTCCCCACACCCTAGTGAATGAGACTACTCGCTCATATCAACAACAAAGAAGGAGGCGAGAAGAGAGAGAAAGAACATCATCTCCACGGAGGAGGGAAGGATGAACCCTTGGTGAAGAGAGCAACGATCTTCACACTTTGTGGAAGCTTTGATGATGGATCTTCTCTTCCCACCTTCTTTGTTGTTGAGAAAGAAGGTAGCTTGAAGATGGAATGTGGATCTCAAACTGGAAGCCTTGGGGCGATGGATGAAAGATGGGAGTGCTCTGGAACTGGAGAGGCAGCCTTTGGGCATCTGAGAGTTGTTCCCCCTGTGAGGACCCCTTTGGATCTTATTTATAGGCTTAAGCGGAGCCCAAACGGTCTTGAACCCATTTGGCCGTTGAACCCGTTTGGTCCTTGAACCCGTTTGAGCGCTGGACCCGTTTGAGCACTGGACTCATTTGGGCGCCAAACTCGTTTGGGCGCTGGACCCGTTTGAGCACTGGACTCGTTTGGGCGCTGGACCCGTTTGAGTACTGGACTCGTTTGGGCGCCGAACTCGTTTGAGCACTGGACTCGTTTGGGCGCCGAACTCGTTTGAGCGCTGGACTTGTTTGAGTACTGGACTCGTTTGGGCGTCGAACTCATTTGGGTGCCGAACTCGTTTGAGCGCTGGACCTATTTGAGTACTTGACTCGTTTGGGCACTGGACCCGTTTGGTTGCTAAACACGTTTGGGCTTATGCGGTCTCTGGACCGTTTGGGGTTTTTGTAATTTTTTTGTGTTTTTCTACAAGGAAAAAGAAGAGAAAAATTAATCTATTGATGTGTCAGCAATAAGGTAAAGATTTAATGGTTCTTTCTAATTTATTTGAGAAAGAGTATGGAAAACAAGGGGAAAACTAATAAAATAGCATCACAAAGTGAGAGGTTATCACTTAACCACAGATTTCTTTAGTGATGCAATTCCTAAAAAGGAGGTGCACCTTGGTGACATAGTATTCTAATCATTCATGTCAAGATCATTTTATCTGATGCCTCAAATCATATGATGTTACAATCTCCCCCACTTAGACTCTTGGCATCCTCATCAAGGAACAACTATTAGGCCTCACAATCATTCCCCATTTTAGTGTCAACCCAGAATGGCCCATGTGCACCCAACTCCAGGTCAAGGGTACCAGCACAAGGGTGGCTACATCACCATGGACATCCTTTTTCAACATGCATGGACTGCATGGCTCATGACTGCCACATGTCCATGTGGACCCCACCTACTAGAGGGGTTTGGCTCTGATACCATTTGTAAAGTCTGAGCCCACTACCTAAGGCTCTAGAGTTTTAGGGAAGATGACTAGCCTCACATACCATCAATGGCCTTAACTGTGTGCTTTTTCCTCACTCACATTCAAACATGGGTCAACTTCTTAACTAGTCACTCATCCTATTACTACTTTGGGTAAGCACGTTTAACCATAGAGTTCTTTAGTAATGGGCTTCATGAAAAAGTGGTACACCTTAGCAATATGGTTAGTCCAATCCTTCCTCTTAATAAATTGATCAACTGATGGAAATTCTGGTCAAGCAACCATCATATTTTTGAGTTATCAACCAATGAAGTTTCTATTTACCCAACCTAATGAATTTTCTTACCTATGAAAATGCTACACTGATGAAAATCTCATATATACCAATGAGAATAATACCCAAAATGGTGAGAATGCTAGGAGGGTCGATGAAAATGTTGCTTTGACTAATGGAATTCCTACATTATCCGTTGGTAATTATAAACACTAGTTATGAGTAGTTTTGGCATTTTCATCCATTCTAATGTATAACAACCCTCCCCCATCAACCTATAGGCCCATGTGACATTCCTCTCCATTTCTAAAATTTTGTGGAGATCTATGGTGGTTGATGAAAAATCAAAGGTGGACAATACCCATGGATGGAGACTTGCATATGCTTGCATGTCCATGCATGTTGATCATCCAGCTTCCATAGTTGATCCCAATGCTAGATGGCTTCAATTTTATCCCTAATCATGTGATATTTTCCTTCCCTTATCTATTTTGACTATTTTTCTTCTCTTATTAGTCCCTTGTCTGAGTCCGATGGACTTCAAAGGTGGAACATGCCCCATCTAGCTAAATAATCCTCCTTTTTACTCTTTTTGCTATAAGAGAAGTAAGATCTTTCTTGGAGCTTGGGCTTTGGGATTGTTGACGGGATGATCTAGCATTTAGAAGCTTGTTAGTGGCTCTCTTAGATGGACCTTGTGATCATCAACATGAGAGGCAAGTGATATTACTTGTGCATACAAATCCCTAAACTTGCTCTAAAATTGATTTATATGCCTAAAGGTTGAATTTTTAATATCTATTTTACTATTATATGGTGTGGCTTAAGATTTGCATGCCAACCTATATATATTAATAGTGATCCTTGAAGATATGGACCTACCCTCTTATAGGTTCAAAGACTAAATATTCATAAATTGTGAATTGGTTCTCTGGTATGCCCTAATCATGCTCTTTGACTCCCGACTACGCAAAAAGATGAGTTATTGAGAATTATTCTGAATATTTGAAATGGAAATACGAAATCTATGTTATCCATAATGTTCTAAAGGTGATCTATGATTTCAATATTATGTCCACTTAAATATGTTTTTGCTAAAATCTAAAATACATGGGAAATGTCACTAAAAATGTCATCTTTATGGTGTCATGATACCATATGATGGGAAATTAACATATATGTTGTTCTTAATGACTGGGAATTGATGTGGAATGAATATAGGGCTTCTATTAACTATTATTCTGCTAAAAGTGTCACTTATAATCACAAAGTGGCTCGTCTATAATCCATGTGGCCCTTTTATTGTACAATGTTGCATTTGATGCAACTCTGACATACATTCATATTTGAATTTGAAATTTGATATGGTGGTGTGTCATAGTAATATCAGGTGGAATCCATAATTTCAAGTGGTATTTATATTACGACAAAGTCCTATCAACAATGTGGCTCTATATGGTGAAATTAGCCTTTCATGGCTAGTAGTGGTGGATTGTGCCTTAATAAATACTTTGGGTCACAATGTGAATTGTATTATATGTCTTACACACTTAAATTTTGTACATAAATGAAGCTAAAAAATATGAATCAAGAAGCGTATTTATATGAATGTATCTAAAATGCATCATAGGGTAATTAATAAAGCAAACATGAAGTGATTCAGTAGTTTTTAAACCATGTGAGCTTTACTACACAAAACGTATATGATAAAAAGATCATAATGGAGTATTTCTCTTCCTCGTGTGATTCAATATCTCTTTCATGTCTCTTTTATTTGTGATCTTAAGAGAATGGACCGTATCTGATAAAATGTCACATTATAAGATTTATCTTGGATATGAGATCTATACATGTAGAATTGATTCCTAGAGGTCGATACCTTGAGGGAAATGATATGTGTGTCATCATTGGGATGATGGCAATGACTAAAAGTTAAAGTTAATCCATGATTAGACATAGATGAAATATAACATGATGGATAGGATGGATTAAGGTGAGAAAATAATGTAGTTGTGGGTTTTATAACCTTTTCCTTAGGATCTAAAAGATACATGTAATGACGATAGGTGAACTTGAACTACATGTCCCTAAATACAATACACTACAACATGCCCTCGTGATATCATTACACTTGAATAGAAAAGACCAATCATGTTGTATGATCTTGTTTGTTCTCAAGGATGACTATTATAATGTCTAAGTATGGAATAATAGTCTATCTTTTTGGGTATTATTCGTATATTGTTTTAAATGAAATAATGGACGGAGAAATTGTGACATCCCACTATCACATAGACAACAAAATGCCACATGAAAATGTGCGGAACCGTTATAAACATCATGTTACCAAAAAACACGGGTTAATTAAAACCGATTGCAGAAAGCAGATAAGAATGGAACTATTACAACCAGATCCACATCCTACAAAGAAACATGTCATATAAATATATATAAACTTGACACATGTCCACATCTCATAGGATCTAGCTATCCCATAAGTACAAGAGTTCACCACTTGTTTATGTACATAACAGACCTAGCCAGGTCAACAACATGATAAGAAAACCATATCAACTATACATTGTGAAACCTCATCAAAACACCTCCAAGGACCTGAGAGTACAGGGATGACTCTAGGACTCTATTACAAAACATCCAACAATAGCAGCAACATATCCAACCTTGCTTTCTATTGTTCTTCTTGCTGCTCAGCCGCCACCTCACAACCACCACCACGTCTAGTTCGATCACCTAAAAAGGGTTTAAAACCAACGGGGTGAGACACACAGTCCTAGTGAGAAACATAACCCCTGCCGAAACTATAAAACATCAAAGGAGAGCTAGAACAGATAAAGCAGATAACTGATATAAGCAGATCATATATGAGAAGCATACTGAGCAGAACTAACTTGCTATTACTCCTTATCGAAAATATTTAGGAAGCATATGCACAGATAATAATATGGAACATGATTGACAAGACAAGTCTAATAATAAGTTATCATAACATCTGAGGAACATGTAAGTAACTGTGAAATAAAACTAGGGCAACTATACAAACAAGGCCTCAACCAATGTCTCGTGTTTGACCTAAGGAAATATACTATACGGTTGGATTACAGTTTATTATGCCATGAGGAAGTGAGTCATACCACTCAGATATAAACTGACCACTGCTTGGTCGCAATCGATTGCCATACAAGGTCGATGGGAGAGCTAGATTCCACGACCTCACTTCCCTTGTGGTCAGTGCACAAGAACCAACAAGTAGGACCGTAGTCTCATGCTTAAGTGGCCTCAGCCATACAAGGTCAGGCTACCCTCTGCCTAGCCCACCTTGATATAGGTATCGGTACTAGAAAACCGAGCCATGGGCCAGTTCACAGTGCTCCATCATCACTGAGCCATGGGCATGTTCACCATGATCTATCACATATCCTGAGCCATGGGCATGTTCACCATGCTCTAACCACACTGATCCACGGGCCTAAAACCGTTCTCTAAACATGCACTACTACTTAGGGGGTAGGTGCACCCTGCATATTCAACAATATGTGTTCTAGGTTAACCCTTAGGAGAACCTATTTCACCATCACCAAACTCCTGACGATGATGGATCTATGGATAGGGCAAACTATATGAAAAGTTCCTCTGTAATTAATTATTGCATTTTAAGTGGATTGCAAGATTCAACCAAGTTATGTAACATGAAACTATAACAAGAATGAATAAACATAAAACACATTATCTTATGTTACATTGTCACTAAGGCCTTCAGTACCATCAACATCATCCTAATCCATCATAAGGATCCAACATCGCATGTTACCACTTGGCCTCTTGCCAATCATCTAGATCCATCTCAAAGATCAACATCATGGGGATTCAATCCCATCATCAAGGCACACTTTTCCATCCCATGGGTAACACCCATCATATATTATTGGGTTCATCATAACCCCTAATGTTCAACATCATATCGTTGTCATGCCATTAGTATGGCTATTACCTGATTTCATATCCATACACGTGGAACCTGCATGGTTAGCATAATCATAGAGAAACAATGGTACTTGTACAAGGAACATTTACAACTCCTTACTTTAATATGAGAATCAACCATGCAACATAGATGAATGTATCAAGGCATAGAATTCTTATATCTATATCAAAGAATAACAGCCTCATGTACCAAACATAACAAGCATTAGGGTTACCAACTGAACACAAGTACAACCCTCACTATAGGTGTATCGAGTAAGGAACAACCCTCACTAAAGGCACATCGTCTCTCACCAAAGAGTGTGACGCCCAGCACTACATTGGTTAAGCACGCAACGCTTCACCACCTCTTGTATCATCCAACACCATTCTAGGGCTATAGCCATATCGGCCAACCACTATCACTTAGGTATCAGGCAGCAGCACAAGAAGATATTGGGAAACACCTCCTTAAGACACCATATCGGGCAACCAGCTAGGAACCAACCTGTAACGCCCAAGTGTGCAGCCCCATATCAGGCAGGAAACACTACATCGTGCAACCTGCATCGTGCAACACCCAGTGATGGGTGACGTTGTGACTGGAAAATCACCTACAGGGGTAACGGGAAACACTACCCAAAAGGACGTCGTGCATAGTGGCAGGGCCATTTCTCCAAGTGCAACACCCAACACCCGACACAACCTCCCAACATCCAACACAACCCCATATCATCTAAGGGAACGACTCTAACGTCCAAGCTAGGGCCATATCGGTCAAGGACATATCGCCCAACAGCTAGGGTGGGGATCCATATCAGCCAAGAACCACATGACCTATCGGTCAAGGTACCAACATGCCATGACGCCCAAAACAGACCATCTAACACCCAAGGCACATCCCTATCAGCCAAAGCATATTGCCCAAACTCAACCCTAGAAAAGGGATATCGGGAAAGGGTCCAAAGGTCATGACAGGTTGGTCATCTTAAACCTCAATACAGTAACCAAACCTTAATAGGTCAAGAGAGTTGGCTCACCTCTCAAAAACTGAGTGAGAGGGGTTTTGCACAACTTCTATCACATATCGGACAACAAGGTGGGTCATCCCATACCAGCCAACTTTCCAACCCCAACTAGGTCAAGACCAACCAAAGGCTCACCTTTCAAGTCCATGGTAAGAGAGGGGTATTTCCCAAGCAACTAGAGCATAGACTCACCTCTCAACGGCTAAGGAAGAGAGGGGGTTTTCCAATACCACTAGAGCTCAAGCTCACCTCTCAAAACCAAAGGGAGAGAAAGGGATTTGTCCCCAAAAACACACCACACGCACCATGGAGTTAGGAAACCCTAGGCTCACCTCTCAACAACTAAGAGATAGGGGTTTTGCCCAAATAACCATAATCTAATGGTTCAACCAACAAGGTCCAAGAATACATCTAAGAAGCATAACCATGTCATCATATCCAACAAGATCAAGGGTACATACTAGAGCAAGATATTACTAACAAGATAAGCATAGTCGATCAAGATAGCACATAAACAAGCAATATAAAGAGAAGGTAATATAGCTAGGATTAGGAGTTATGTAACCCGCCTCAAGCACACTCCTTAAGCTCCAAAGCTCCAAGAACCAAGCTTCAAGCTCTAAGACACCACCTTCGGCCAACACTAGGAGAGAAGATAACTCCATAACCACCATGGTCGAAAAGAAAGAGAGAAGAAGAAGAAGATGCCAAGGATAGGGAGAGATACTCACCACAAGAGGAGAAGGAGCAAGGCACATCTAAGGTTTCAGCCACCACTAGAGGAAGAAGAAGACTCCACCAAGGAGATCGGACACCAAGCTCTACCAAGGGAAGATATCGGCCACCAAGAAAGAAGGGAAGCACCTAAGGAGCTAAAGGGATCCCAAGCTAGCAAAGAAGGGGGTATATATGCAAGGGGGTTAAGTGGGTGTCCACTAGGGGATTTTTCCACATGTGCTCACCCAAACCACCACTTGTCCAAACTATGCCACCTTGCTAGCACCCCAAACCACTTGCTCATGACTTGCCACCAACTAGCAAAGCAACGACCACTTGTTCAAAGAATGGTGACACAAATGAGGCTAGGTGGAGGGGTGTGTGTCACCCAACATGGCAACCCGTCACACCCACCAGCACCCTCTGGCTGATACGCCTCCCTTGCTTGACACACCATGGCCGACATAGGGCACCAAGCTCTCCCTTTCCCGACACACTTAAGCAAGGAGGAAGGGCTTCAAGCCCAACAACAAGCCCAAGCTTAAACAAGCTCAAATGAGGCCCAAAAAAACTCAAGAAAGGCTCCCAACCCATCCTCTCACCCCTAGAGGATGCAAGGAGAGAGAAATATATCTCTCAAGGTGACAAACTTGCACACCAACCCTAGAACTTGGGTAATTTGCAAATTGCACCTCAACCTCTCAACAAAGCAAAAACAAGCCCAAAACACAACTCAGGTGATTAGCAAACATCTAAACACATGGTTTAGGCAAAGTAAATAGGGTAAGCCCAAAACAGAGGTCAGGGTCCTTACAGAAATATCCCATATGTATGCCTTGTTGGTGTGTGATGATTTAATATTTTGGGCCTTGTTATGGTCGAGATTGGTAAGTTGGGCCTTGTGGTGCCTAATTTGGTGAATTGGGCCTTATTGTTTCTAGATTAAGATTTATGTACCTTAATTAGGGGTGTCTTGGCATATGAGAATACATTCTATATTTTGTGGAGTTTTCATGGTTTGATCAATGTTTCAATTACTATTATGTTTTATGTATGTTACTTGTATCATGCCATGGAAATATGAGTCACTATATTAAATTAAAAAAGTGCTACCCTAATCATGAAGCACCATAAGTCCATATATATCTATTTCTATATGTCTTTGTGATAAATATTGAAACTAGTTAAATCTTGTACGATCTAATTGGCTGTGAGAAGACATTTTTAGCCGTATAATGGTGATTATTCGGGACCTTCATTGTTGGTATGATTTATGGTCTTTAAATTTATGGGGACTCAACTGAAGTTGATGATCCAGGTGATATGTGATACTGATATGTGATAGAAATAGGTAGTGGTCGTGCCTTTATTGTGAATATTTGTACCCTATTTTCTTGGTGAGCTGATTTGTGTACCCAAGGTGGATATGTGTTATATGTTGATCCTCTTTTGAGCAATTTCATGGTAGATTTGGCCTTTGAACACTCTATCCCTTATTACCCTCACTTCAACCCCAGGTGTGTGGAGATATCTAATGGAGCCACTTAATCCTTATACCTTATACGAGACTAGTCTGATTGATTGTGAGAAGACACTCGGAGTCATATAATAATGATTATTTAGGGACCTTCAATGTTGGTATACTCCATTCTCTACAAATATGTGGGGACTCAATTGAAACTAATGCTCTAGTGTAAAGATGTGTTATGTGATATGTGCTATGTGATACAAAGAGGTTGTGGTCATTCCTTAGTTATTGGATTTTGTACCCTATTTTCTTAGTGTTGTGACCTGTGTACCCAAGGTGGACCTATTTTATATGTGTATTGCTTTTGAGCAATTGTGCAATAGATTTTATCTTTGGATACTCTACCACTTGTAACCATCTCTTTGACCAAAGGTGTATCGAGAGATCTAATAGAGTTTGTTAATCCTTATACATTATACATAGCTAGTTTGGGATTTGCAACCAATAGATAGTAGTTTGATTTGTATGCCTTAATCTACCCAAGACATAATAAAATGTGTAACTCATATATGTAGTACATCTATTTTGGTTTAATAAATGAATCACATGGATGTGTAATTGTATTCCTTTACTTATTATAAGTTTTAGTATATATGATTTATGTGTTATCTTGTGTTGTGTGTTTTGTTATCTTGTGTTGTGTGTTTTGTTATCTTGTGTTGTGTGGTTTGTGATGTGCTTAAGACTTGTCTTCTCTTTAGCTTTTCTTTTATCTCATATTACTTGGTTCCGGTTCTCCCTTACTCTTATCCTATAAAAGAGAATGCATTGTAACTTTTTGAATATTTTAAAAAAAATCTTTTCCATTTGTATATGGTACCAGACGTGTTTGATCCTCCCTCAATCCACCCATTGACCCCCATTCCCTACCATCGACCCCCCACTACCTCCACCATCTCCACCATCTACACCACTCCCACCACCTAGTCACCCTCTCCCTCCATCACCTTCATCACCATCGACCTCCACCCAAATACCTAAACCCATCAACCTCCATCCATTGACCAACCCTTCCTATTCCACCCATCGACCTCCACCCATGACCAACATTTCATATTCCACTCATTTCCCTCCACCCATCAACCAACCCTTCATCTTCTACCCATCAACCAACCCTTACTCTTCCACCGATTGACCTCCACCCATCGACCAACCTTTCATCTTCCACCCATTGACCACCACCCATAGACCAACCCTTCATGTTCCACCCATTGACCTATCAACCCATCAACCTACCATCAACCCTTCACCTTCCATCACCACCATCTACCTATAACCCATCAACCTCTACCCCCATTGTAGAGAGGTGAGATCTCCTCCTTACTAAAATTTAAAGGAAGTACAAAACATCCATCTTTTTAGAAAGACAAAAGATATTGAGGGATGCATGTATAATATTCCAAGTAAATAAGCATAAACCAAATACATTATAAAATGTCAATAGAAGCAGAAATAAAAGTACTAAGCCTATTACATGGATTTCATTGTTCATTACATGATTGTTCCCAAAAGAAAAAGAT
The DNA here is from genome assembly GCA_963693085.1 of Alisma plantago-aquatica. Taxonomy (NCBI): domain Eukaryota; kingdom Viridiplantae; phylum Streptophyta; class Magnoliopsida; order Alismatales; family Alismataceae; genus Alisma; species Alisma plantago-aquatica. The sequence continues at coordinate 500,758,145 of OY856413.1, forward strand.
AAGAGAAAAGGATCTAGCAATAGCAACCTAGACATCCTTTCAGATATCTTAAGATCTACTCCTGAGATGACTTCCTTCAAACTTGTCCTTCTTCTTGCTCAACACCAGCACCTGGGTGGTTGGGAAAGCACCCAGAAAAAGGGGAAAGAAAACAAGGTATGTGTCACAAAACTAGTCTAGGATAACAAGATAAGTAAAGCAAATAAGAACAGGCTAGGGTTCATCATAAGATGAAGATAACAAGAGTATGAGGCTATATTCAAAAGAAACTTGCCATTGACAATTATATTAAAAAGGATTTGCATATAAGATAATTATGTCTACCTAACTAAGTAGGGTTGAGGCACCTACCAGACCTCTGAAAAACACTAGAGGGGGGGTGAATAGAGTTTTTAAATATTTTAACAATTATTTAACTCAAAACAACCACAATTGAAAATGGAAGAAGGAGACATGTGTTTAGAGTGGTTCCAACTTTAGCAAATACTAAAGTTGTCAGTCCACTACCCGGTTTCTTACCCAACCGGGATTTTGAAAGTATTAATTTTATTACCTTCATAAGGATTTACAAAAAATACAATACTTTCTTTACACCCCTTGAACAGCCTTCACTTGAAGTAGATGCACCAACTTGAGGTAGCCTTCTTGAAGTAACTCCAAGCTCCCCCTTGAAGTAGCCTTCCTCTCTAGAAGTAACCTCCCATTGCACCAGCCTTCTTGAAGTAGCTCAAGGTCCCCTTCTTCACCAAGAAGATCTCCAACCTCTCCAATCCGTAGCCTCCAACCTAGGAGTAGCCAGGAGAGTACAAACAATAATAGAGAACAAGAAAGGAAAAGGAAATTACAACTTATCCTTTTGTAGAACAAGGCTTGATTTGCCTAGATCAAGCGTGTAGATCTCCTAACCAAAGTGTATGGAATAGTAATTGCAGTGGATAGGAGATGCTAGCCTATAGGACACGAAATTTGAGCTAAGAGAAGAAGTAGCCAATTGTCACTATGCTCAATTTGCTCACAAACAGGTTGCTCAAAGTATGCTCAAATATTTCTCAAGTGTAACAAGTGAGTTTAGGTGTCCTAAGGCATGTCCTATTTATAGGAATGTCCTACAAGTTCTTAAGGACATTCTAGACACCTTCTAGGGGTTTCTAAGTGCTTAACTAGCCGTTAGGTACAAGTTTGTTGCTTTAGTAACTGCTAATTAATTCATTCTACAGTTGCTGTCAGAGACCATCTCGGTCGAGAAATGGTCGACCGAGACACCTACTCGGTCGACGTTTTGTCGACCGACAGGCTCTCTGGATCAAGTGTATGCAACGTTTATCTCCAACTGCCAACCACCTTGTCAGCTGTGTCTAACGGATACTTGGGTCTTTCTCGGTCAAGAAGATTGTCGACCGAGAGTGTCTCGGTCGAGGAGTTAGTCGACCGAGATTGACCCTGTTTCAATTTTTCAATTTAAAGCACTAAGTGTGTGTATGAGTGTGCATATGTGACACTATTGAAGGGGATGACCTATCTAAATGTGATGTTTAGCTAGGGAGAATCTAATGCTTGATTTACATGAAATCTGAGTACTTGTACATTATATATTTGTACAAGTTTTTACAAGGCGATTATATTTCATGAAAATATAAATATGTAAGCATATGGATTTCCCTAATTGCTTTGTCATCCACCTTATTCCTGCAACATCAAGTAGCACGTTAGATTAACAAGAATGAAATGTTTGTCATTATCAAAACAAAGGGATTTACAAATGTCCATTTAGCCAACAATCTCCCCCTTTTTGAAGATGACAAACATTTCCTAAATATAAAATAAGAAAGTATAAAACATGCGATTTTCATACCTGAAGATTACCTTTGTAAAGTTCTTCTCTTGTTTATAAAATGTGTGCTTATTATTCCCCATGAATTATGGAACATGAAATCCAATCCTTTAGGGAATATAGCAACTTTCAATGTAAAGCCAAGAGTTTATGAAACTCATTGATTGAGTTTTGCACAAATACTAAGTTTTATATTTATTTATTTTTTTGCACAAATACTAAGTTTTATATTTATTTCTCCCCCTTTGTCATTTCAAAAAGATATCCATTTAAGAATAAAACTCCCCCTTAATTAGATGTCCCCAAAAAAATGTCCATTAAAAGCCACAATTTTTAAATTTCAGGTTTTGCAAAAATCCATCCCTTTTTATTTTTGATATATTTATTACTCCCCTTACTTTGTATGCTCTACTAGAGTAGTCTTATAAGCCATGTTCGAATGATGCCATAGAGGAATAACCAATATACTCAGTAAAGATAACCATTTCATGTAAAGATAACCATTTCATGTAAAGATAACCATTTCATTGCAAAGATAACCATTTTATTTCAATCATGCAAAGATAATCATTACATTACAATCATGCAAAGATAATCATTACATTACAATCATGCAAAGATAATCATTTCATTACAATTAATACAATGGTCACCCCAAATCTCACTGGAAAGACTTGAGTATTACATCAATATCAGGGTCTTTTCCAGGAAATGGCTCAGCTCCATAATATTGGACTAAAGTTTGCCAATCCAAAGCACCTGTCTTGGTTAAAGCATATGCTTCCAAGAAGGTAGGAACACGATCAAAACGGAAATAAGAAGCAATGTCTTGTAATTGTATTGAGGAGAACTGAGTATGTGTGAGATCTGTAGATGGTGGAGGTGGAGGTTGGTAGTAGTTGTAAGATGGACTATATGGGTTGAGCATGCCAGGATTTAACGAATAAGGATATTCATCTGGTTGATTTGGAGAGAGGGTTTGCATCCTTTGATTTAGGTAGGTCATGGCATGGTGGTTATAGTCTAGTTGTCTACTTAGATGATATTGTGATCCAGCAACATAGGTTAAGGTGTTTTGGATGGGATCATAGGGTAGGTTGGTAGGAGGAGGTGGTGGTGGTATATCTTGAGTAGATGTCTCACCTTCCGTCCTAGCCCTCTTGTGACCAAAATCAATTCCCATTTTCTCTACTGTGTTTTTGCTTATTTTTTGTGGTCTTCTTTCCCATGTGTATCCCATATCCTCAATTTGTGTTTTAAGAAAGTGTTGAGTGATTTGGCATACAAAATCAGCATATGGGGGATTGCCAGAAAACTCAAGAATGTTGTTAAGGATTATGCGGATAAAATTTACGGGAATACGTTTGATAATGGCATAAATTAAACACATGCGAAAAATAGGAACTTCAGACTTGTTTGCTCTAGGATGTATGTTTGTGGAAACAATAAGATTGACAATCCTAGCAGCAGGTTTGAGATTAATGGCATAGTAGGTACCCCTATCTTCGTGACACGTAGTATTAGATTGAAAAATGGCTCGTTTAATGTCACTAAGACTGACGGTATGATCACCTTGGGAAAATGTATTGAGTGGATTTCCAGTTGTGAGGTCAAGAGTGTCTTGATATTCATCTAAGTCGATGTTGAGCATGTCAAGAATATCCTCTTCAGTAAATCGAAAGCTATGCCCATTGACCATAGAGTAGCAGAAGGTATTATCATTTTCGGAATGGGAGATTAGGTTTGCATAGAACTCATTTACCACTTTTGAAGAGTAGGAAGGGAAGGAAGGGTTAAGAAATTCTTTCAAATTTTGTACCTCAAAAAGATCTTCCAAGTCGACGATGCTGAGGAAGTCCAAGACGTCAACTGGCCGTCGTGGAAGAGGAGTCTTGGAAGAGAGCCCGAGATAGCGATCACCAGCATCTACGTCGACGAAGGGGATGTCGTTGATGATCGTCAATGGTGGAGTAGCCTCCCTTCCTTTTTTGCTAGCAACTTTCTTCTTTCCACGTGTAGAGGATGAAGCCATTTCTTTGTTTTAAGGTGGAGAAGAAGCAAGAAAGTTTTGGGGATGAGGAAGCTAAAGGATTGCACAAGAATACACTAGAGAGAAGCTATGGAAGTAAGAATATGAGAGTGTGCAACAATGACCCGTTTTTGGCCCTTTTTATAGCAAATCAGTGACCAGGTCGGTCGACAATTTGTCGACCGATCGACCGCAACGGTCATATTCCAGACGCGCCACTCGGTCGTCCAACGGTCGACTGGTAATGGTCGGCCGCTCAACGGTAACAGTTGGATTCCAATGGTCATATCCCAACGGTCAATTCTCGGTCGAACAATTGTCAACCGACACTAGCTCGGTCGAACAATTGTCGACCAGAAGTGTGTCCGATGTTATTTCTGTCTGAAGTCTGTCGGTCGAAAGAGATAGGATGACCGAAATGTTTTCGGTCAAAGAATTCGTCGACCGACAGACTTACTGAGTATGAATTTTTAAGCTGATTTTTAATGCAAATGATAGACTAAATTTGTAGACCACATACACTTTCTAAGGGAGTAACATTGTGATTATTGTTACCAATATTTGGACAATTTTGTGATCATAAATTAATTGTTCTTTTAATCACAATTTTTATATAGAAAATGATATTCAAATAAGTATTGTGTCAAACTTATTTTAGGTCGACTTTGACTACGGCCATAGTGCCCCTTGGTCAAATTTCATTTCAACCAAGAGGCAAATTTTCAGATTTCCAAAGTTTAATATCTGCATATAATTTGATCAAATTGAAGCATAATACTCAATATGAAAACATTTGTCCTTGATTTTTCTTAGAATATAAACTTTGTTGCAGTTACATGAATATCAATTTTCACTTCTTCTTGTATCCTCATGAAAGTACGATTGATATCTTAGGTCTTTAAAGATACTAATTAAAAATTATCTTATGTGATGCAAGCATTTAAAACAACATATTACCAACAAATCATTTTGCTTGCCTATGTATCATCAAGAATGCAATAATCATTGTTCATGCAACAAGCATCAACGTTATGTATGAAATGTTGAGAGTATATCCATGATGTAATGATAAAACAGTAGCAACATGAAATTCAACATATGGTTTCTATGTGAGTAAATCAAAGAATACTTAGGACAGACCATGTAGTTAGTAATTTGACTTAAATCAATATGATCCAAAGTTTTAACTAAAATTATTTAGAGAGTAAACCAAATTAATCTCATATAAGTTTTCAAAGATGATTTCTAAAATGTATACTTTGTTTTGCATGTACAACAAGTAGATAGCAACTTGAAAATCGAAAGTAGCAGATTTATTTCAGGCTGGAAATCAGTGACCTGTTCGGTCGACAATTTCTCGACCGACAGTTCTCTCGGTCGACAGTTTCTCGACCGACAAGATTTCTGAAATGTTTTCTGAACTGTTAATTGCTTCCAAGTAAAACACAATTATGCAAGTTAGATGTTTAGATACTGGAATTAATTTGATATCCCATTATGTTGAGTTGAGATAGACATAGAAATATAAAACTTAGGTCTTTGGTCATATCTCAACTTAATTCCATTCATTTATTTTGGAGGTTTTAGAACCCAAACTAACTCAACATCCTTTTTCTTATAAGGACATGAAAATGAATAGTGACCAAGGCGCAAACAATAATGACAACATATAGAATCAACCTCATATCTTTTTCTATGATTTTGGTCTAGGTTGTTCTTGGGTATATTTGTATCTGTGCCTTTAGGTACATATATAGATTGATGTGCTTGTGTCTTTTTCCAACTAGGTTTATGATATGATTTTCCCTTAGGCTTGTAACCTAGTCCTCTCCTTCCAACTTGATGGTAAGGATCATTTAAGATTTGATCAAGAATGCCATCATTATTTAGACTACTAACTTTTTGTTGTAACTTAGCAATCTCATCCATTCTCTTCTTGATATCTAGCTTTGCTTGATCTAGATTAGATGATAATGAATTTCTTTCTTTTACGATAGTATCATAATCTAGATGTGAGCACAAAATAGGTTGTTTTTGAAGATCATTCACTTGAGTCTGCAAATTAATCTTTTCTAGAGAAAGGAGATTACAATTTGCTTCTACAAATTTTAGCTTAATATCATGATCTTCAATAACCTTTTTGAGATCTTCATTTTCAGATGTAAGAGCAAGAAGCTTAGTATGTAATTCATCATTTGCTTTATTGGATTTCTTTAATTTCTTCTTGCACTCAATATATTTATGGTGTGTCTCTTCAAGAGAAGCAACTAGCTCTTCTTTAGATAAATCAAAAAGACTTACCTCTTCTTCTTCTTCACTTATTGTAGCAATAAGACATTCTTTATGTGTATCTTCCTTCTTTGACCTCCACGGGCAACCAAGTGTTGCATGGCTTGTTCCTAAGCACCAACTGCAACTTGTTGAAGGTTGCCCCATACTTTTCCTTTGTTTGCGGTTGTAGACACCACCACCCTTCATACTTCAAGACTCGATTAGAGCTCCTTGAAGCCTGCTCTGATACCAATTGAAAAACACTAGAGGGGGGGTGAATAGAGTTTTTAAATATTTTAACAATTATTTAACTCAAAACAACCACAATTGAAAATGGAAGAAGGAGACAGGTGTTTAGAGTGGTTCCAACTTTAGCAAATACTAAAGTTGTCAGTCCACTACCCGGTTGCTTACCCAACCGAGATTTTGAAAGTATTAATTTTATTACCTTCACAAGGATTTACACAAAATACAATACTTTCTTTACACCCCTTGAACAGCCTTCACTTGAAGTAGATGCACCAACTTGAGGTAGCCTTCTTGAAGTAACTCCAAGCTCCCCTTGAAGTAGCCTTCCTCTCTAGAAGTAACCTCCCATTGCACCAGCCTTCTTGAAGTAGCTCAAGGTCCCCTTCTTCACCAAGAAGATCTCCAACCTCTCCAATCCGCAGCCTCCAACCTAGGAGTAGCCAGGAGAGTACAAACAATAATAGAGAACAAGAAAGGAAAAAGGAAATTACAACTTATCCTTTTGTAGCACAAGGCTTAATTTGCCTAGATCAAGTGTGTAGATCTCCTAACCAAATTGTATGGAATAGTAATTGCAGTGGATAGAAGATGCTAGCCTATAGGACACGAAATTTGAGCTAAGAGAAGAAGTAGCCAATTGTCACTATGCTCAATTTGCTCACAAACAGGTTGCTCAAAGTATGCTCAAAGATTTCTCAAGTGTAACGAGTGAGTTTAGGTGTCCTAAGGCATGTCCTATTTATAGGAATGTCCTACAAGTGCTTAAGGACGTTCTAGACACCTTCTAGGGGTTTTTAAGTGCTTAACTAACCGTTAGGTACAAGTTTGTTGCTTTAGTAACGGCTAATTAATTAATTCTGCAGTTGCTGTCAGAGACCATTTCGGTCGAGAAATGGTCGACCGAGACACCTACTCGGTCGACGTTTTGTCGACCGACAGGCTCTCTGGATCAAGTGTATGCAACGTTTATCTCCAACTGCCAACCACCTTGTCAGCTGTGTCTAACGGCTACTTCGGTCTTTCTCGGTCGAGAAGATTGTCGACTGAGAGTGTCTCGGTCGAGGAGTTAGTCGACCGAGATTGACCCTATTTCAATTTTTCAATTTAAAGCACTAAGTGTGTGTATGAGTGTGCATATGTGACACTATTGAAGGGGATGACCTATCTAAATGTGATGTTTAGCTAGGGAGAATCTAACGCTTGATTTACATGAAATCTAAGTACTTGTACATTATATATTTGTACAAGTTTTTACAAGGCGATTATATTTCATGAAAATATAAATATGTAAGCATATGGATTTCCCTAATTGCTTTGTCATCCACCTTATTCCTGCAACACTCATGTAGCACATTAGATTAACAAGAATGAAATGTTTGTCATTATCAAAACAAAGGGATTTACATATGTCCATTTAGCCAACAACCTCTAACCTATAGGTGAGGGGAGAATAAGACATTCCCAAACACCTACACAATTATATAGGGGAGAATAAAAACATTCCCCAGGGCGATTAAATATATGCCCTTTATGGGTGGTTGTACATAAGTACCGCTACTTTAAATTAAATAGAACATAAATCTACATGCTAGAAAAGTATTCATGGCAAGAGTAGTCATAATATTCAATAAGTATGGAAGTGGGGTATAAGACCCAAATAAGAAATTATAATTTGATTTGAGGCATGAACAACATTAGGATTCAAGAATAGAAGATTTAGGGTTCATTTAAGCCTCATTAGGGAAAGATAGGGTTTGGCTACAATTATCCCAACATAGGGTGTAAGGAATGCACATACATAAAGAGGGATTGCACATACCTCTCTTACTAAAATCAATTACTATATTTCACCACGTTAATTGAGCCCAAGTTCCACTTTGCCTATTTTCAATGTATTAACATGTATTAGAGTACATAGTGCACATTAATGTATAGAAACCCTAATTTCAGAACTTTTTAGAAAAACTCAGATTTAGATTTTGAAAATATCACCAATGAAATTATTATGTTCTCCTAATGAAGAAAACATATTTTTATGTTAATTTTGGAGTTATGATGATTAAGATGTAATTTTTATGGATTTTATGCATTAAATTCATTTTACAAAAATCACCCTTCGTCAAACCTTGAAATCATACCTTGAAAATATTTTTATTAGATAGAGATTAATTTTCCAATTCCAAAACATATTTATTTGTCAAGTTTGGATAAGTAGATTAGAAGATATGAATTTTTCAATACTGGCCAATAGGAAATTGCCACATCATCAAACCGATCGAGATAATTGACGAGAGAGGGAGAGGGAGAAAACACCATTTGACCCAAGATCAGGTTTGAAGTTGCATAGGTAACCAAACTAGAGCTTCTAGAGAAAGTAAAACAACAAGAAACAAAACCCTAGAAGAACATGGTAAAAAGAGATGGAGATCATCGATTTTAAACATAGAAGCATGAGTTTTAAGCATGTAGTAAGCAATATATGAGAAGGGGCTTAACAAAACTTGCCTCTAGTAAGGTAAGAAGTTCCAAATAGAAAGGATTCTGAGATTAGAAGGTTTGGTTGTTCCAAGACAAGCTCCTTTCTTGAGCAAAGATCACCTTCTCCACTTTAGAGGTGCAAACCCTAACAAAAGAGCATGGAGATGATATGTTTTAAGGTTCTAGGTGGACTTTTACCATGGAAGGTCATGGTTCTGACCTGTAAGAAGGTGGGAGGAATACTAACAGAATGCAAATAGGTAAGGAAATGAGGATACTTACTAGTTTTGGTCAAAATCGCCAAGGAGGAGCTTAAGAAATCCTAAATAGAGAAATTTGGAACCCTAGGAGCCTTCTTCACCAAGGTAGGCACCCTCTTTTACCTTGGGACAGAAACTTCATGGCCAAACATAGAAGGGATGATTCTCTAAGCTGGGGGAAAGAGAAGGAGAGGATTTTGATTTAGCCCTATTTTAGGGCTTAATCTTGTGTCTTTTTGCTCTTCAATCACATCTATACCTATTAGATTACATGTTATTTCCCTTAATATGCATATTTGTGTAAAATGCACTTATGGACATTTTTTGCATGTTTTTCAGGTACTTGGACCACACTTGGATGGATGAGAGAGATGGAGGGGCCCAAAGAAGGCCCCAGAGCTCTCCCAACCTACCCCTAGTGGCCAAGAGTCAAGCTTAAGCAAAGAAGCCCATGGATAACGAAGTTTGAAGCTCAAAGTGCAAGCAAAGCCCCCAGCACGGTCATGGTAACAAAGAACGGTCATGCTACAAATGAAGAAATCACAAGAAAAATCTCAATTTTGAAGCAGTTGCAGAGCATACTCTACCACGGTCGTGCTGCGACCACCCACCACGAACGTGCCATGTAGCACGGCCGTGCTGCCATCACCAACCATGGTCGTGCCACGTAGCACGGTCGTGCTACCAGATCCCACCACGGTCGTGCTACCCTCAACCCACTACGGCCGTGGTGACCACCACGGCCGTGGCCTTTTCAGCCCAAATTTGACCACCAACCTGACATTTAGCCATTTTAATTCCCACGACCGTGCCCATAAACCATGGCTGTGGTCTACCCTACCCACCACGGCCGTGGTGACCCACCACGGCCGTGCTACTCACAAAATCCACCCATATTTCCACTACTTTCCCCATTTTAACCCTAACTTAACCCTAGACCCCCTAGACACATATATATACATAGGTGGCAGCTAGGGCATGAGGCCAGCTACCTTCCACCATCTCCTAGATCCCCAAATCACCATCCACCACATTCCACTCCATTTCCACCTCCATTCCACTCCATTTCACCATTTCCACCACCAAAATACTTATTTATACTAGTTCCTACCTATAATCCCATTCATTTCACACCCTTGCACCTTGGAGGAGGGAGGAGGATGCCCTACAGCTGCTGGAGAGGAGGACTTCTTCATCTACACCGAGCTCCATGGCTTCTTCTATCTCTTTCTTCTTTCTTTTTGTATTTTCCATTTCTATGAGTAGCTAGGCCCCTATGGGTGGGCTGTTTGGGGGAAATTATGTTACTTTGATACCATGTTGGGGGAAAATGGCATGTAAATGTTGTAATTCCATTTGTTAATGATTATATTATATTTGCATCTCATTATCCATGAATTGCTTGTTGGTTTGTGTGTGAAATTACCTAGGAATTTAGGCAAATTGCTTATATGTGTGAATTTTGGGATTTGCCCCTAGGTCAAACTCTTGGATCCCTAGGTTGCCTCCCATCTTTCTACATCCTAATCAATCTCCCTAAACCTAAGTGAGAGATATAAGTAGCTAGATTGGGTAATTCTAGTGCAATTAGCATGGAGCCTTCTCAAGGCTAGAATGTGGGGGAATTTGGGTCCAAAACCCTAATCTCACCTCCCCATTACTACCCTTGGCCCCTAATTTCCCTAAGAATGCCTAATCTAGAGACCTAGACTTGATTAGACTCTAATTGAATTGTACATAATCCCTAACCCAATTGAGACTCGTAAGGGTAGTAGGGGGTGTTAGGGACTAGTTCCCCTATACACAACCTAGCTTATCCATGGCTAGTTAGTAGCTTAGGTTAATTCATTAGACTCTAATTTTTTGTTTGGTTTGGATAATCTAAATGGAATAATAATGTTCATATGTCACCCCCAACTTAAGTGATATGTTCATACCCCTAAACAACCCACACTTCTCTTTACTTCTTGAAACCCTAGTTTTGTGCTTGCTTAACTTAATTAGTTCTTTCCTTACTTAGTTAGCTTCTTGCTTTTATCTTATCTTGTTCATGCTAGCTTAGCTCTTTAATTGCTCTTTTGCTTCTCTCTTGCTTGCCTTAGTGTAACTTGCCCTTTCATACCTAGCTCAGTCTTTCCTTGCTTGCTTAGTCTTAATCTAACCTAGGGTTAACATAGATTTCATTCTCGCCTTTGATTGCTTGCTTGTTCATAATAGTTTAACAATCAAAATCACCTTTAAACCCTTAACCCTAGTCTCTGCAGTAGGAACCTAGCAAAACAAACCTAGCTCTACTACCCCCTCTTTTCCCTGTGGATCAACCCTATACTTTTCACCTTCCTATACTACGACACGACCCCGTGCACTTGCGGGTGTAGTGTTTTAGTGTGAGTAGGTGTTAAGTTAGGTTTATAAATTTCGAAAGCAAATTACCATCATGTGTGTTCTGACCTCGTGGGGCGCATCTAGTCGAGTCAAATCAGCTAGTTTGTTGCACCTCTAGTGGAATCGCATTAGCTTTCTTCTTGGATCGGGAGGTGGGAAGGAGTAGGCATGGCTTTATAATGAAGGGGGCAAGTATGTGGTGTCTATGTGACTTTCCATGTGTCCTTAGGCTAGGGCTTCACAGCCATGCAAGAGGACAGATCATAGACTCTTCTTGTATATCAAAGGTTGGTACTAAAAGCCCATGTAGCCTTCTAGGCCATCCCTGACATCCTTCAAAAAAATAAATAACCACATTGGTTGATAGCTTTTAAAGATAAGCTCATTTATAAAGAGGGTAACCCCTATAATGCCCTTAGAGAGCAACACCTTCAAACCAAGGTGCAACCAGGTGCCTCATGGTTCAAAATCTCAAGTATGGTAAGGAATATCTAAGGATTAAAATTCAGGTGATAATTTGCAAAGAAATCCTCCCAATTGGGTAAATTGCATAAAAGTCCAGAATGACCTAAAATTGCATAACTTGCACAAACAACATCTAAATCAGACCAAATTTGAAACTTAGGCTCATTTTATGTTTTCAAATCACATGAAAAAGTTATATTAAGTTTTAGAGCACTTAATTATGGTAATTAAGCTTTCACTAAGGTATTTGTGCATAAACCCTTATATTGGTACAATTAGTGAATAAATGATCACTAAACCACTATAAATTCCACTAATTAAACATGAACGACATACAGGACATAAATGAAAGGGAAACTTGGGAAAAAGTTTTACATGGAGATTACATCTAAGATTCATTATGTAACACCCATTGGCATCCATACCATCGACCTCCACCCCATCGAGCTACATTTCATCATTTACTCTTCCAGTTAGTCCCGAAATAACATGTTGAAAATACAAAAGGTATCACCTCTTTTCCTACCTACACCAAATGGTGGGAGTGACTCTCACACAATGGCAGCATAAGTCTTTTATTATCTCTGTTGCACCTATGTGGGTTTCTCAGATATGTTGATCCAGATCTATTGTTGCTATCTGGTGCCCCTATGAGGGTTATGGGATCTGTTGATCTAGCTCCTCTATTAGATATATTTACTACCCCAATGTGGGTTTCCCAGATCTTTGATCCATATCTATTCCTACTATCTTCTTCCCCGATGCGGATTCCTTGGATCTGGTTGTTGCTTCCTCTGCCCCTATGCTGGTTTTTTAGATTTGCTCTTTTATTGTTGTCTTTCTGCTACTTTGTTCTTCTATTGTTGTGCCACTATGAGTTTCTTAGATATCATCATCCAGACTGCCCATTTGTACCACTTCTACTGCATCTTTGTGAGTGATATCTCTCTGGCTATCATGGCGACTATGGATCCTTCACAGAACTTGTGTGTTACAACTGTGAAACTTGATGGATCAAATTACCATCTTTGGGCGACATCATTCAAACTTTATGTCAAAGCCCAAGGACGTTACTCTTATATCTCTTCTACTTCTAAGGATCCTCCTGATGTCTCGGTAGATGAAAAATGTAAACAAGCCTACAAGCAATGGTCCAAAGATGATTTTAGCATCATGACGTTGATGGTGACCAATGTTGAACCAAAGATCAGCATCTTCTTTGCTTTCAAAATGTCAAAGACATGTGGGATGAGTTGTCCCATGTGTACCACATCAACAAAACCCAAACAAGGTCTTCAAGATCTTCAAAAACTTAGATAAAGTGGAGTTTTCCACTGATGAATGTGTAGAAGATTATTAAAATTGGTGTTTGGCACTTTGGACTGAATTTGAAGCATATAATCTAATCATTGTTGATATCAAAGAAATTCAACGAAAATGCGACAAACTTCAAAATTATCCAATTTCTAGCTAGTTTATCTCATTCCTTTGCAGGCGTGGAAGATGAAATCTTTTCCAATGACCCATTACCTACACTCATAGATGTTTGCAAGTGTTCAAAGCCTTCCTTATATGTCCTCTATGCCTGATATTTCTTCAAATCACTTGATACTTGTAGTTCACACTCCTAATTCTGGTCAAGGACGTGGACATGGTCGTGGTCGAGGCCTTGGTGGACGTGCTCTTGGAAGAGGTCCTCCTTCTAGACCTGGAAGAGGTCAACCTCAACCACCTCCTACCAACCACTTCTGCAACTTCTATGGACGAACGAACCACAATGAGGACCACTTCTCAAAACATTACGGTAAGCATACATGGGCAAATCAGGTCTCCTCTGGTGTCTATGAAGACTCAACTGCTATTGCCTCAATCTCTACTCAGCCTACAATTGAGTAAATTTGCTTAGTTTTTTGAAGTGTATCTATCCTCATCAACAATAACTACTAAAGGAGGTCCATCTACCTTACTTGCATCTCCTACTACTACCAGCAAAAATAAATGGGTCATCGACTCTTATGCATCTACTCACATTTTTGGTTGTTCCAAACTTTTCACTACCTTATCTAAGACTACAGAATTTCCTCCTATGACTATTGTGGATCAGATTCAGACTATTATACATGGTATTAGAACTATAACTCTATCTAAAAATCTACTCTTACTATCTTATGTGTTCCATGTTTTCCTCTTATCTATTATCTTTCAGTAAAATTGTTAAGAGCCTTCAGTGCTCAATTAATTTTGACCCCGAAGGTTGTGTGTTTTAAGATCTCTATATGACGAAGATGATTGGTTCGAAAAATGAGGGACCAGATGGATTGTACCATGTGGATGTGCCACAATCTTCTATTTCTCTACTATCTTCTTCTTTGACTAGTCTACAATGGCACTTTTGCCTGGGACATCCTTCTGGAGATAAACTCCATTATTTATTTCCAAATATTTTTAAGAAATAATTTTTTTTGTGAGTCATACCAATTTGGCAAACAAACTCAGGTTGTTTTTCATAACAAGCAAGAAATTAGTTCTAAAAATCTATTTGACATTGTTCATGTTGATATTTGGGGTCCATGTTCTATTTCTAGATTGTCTGAATAAAACTATTTTAGACCTTTATTGACAATTATTCCAGGGAAACTTGGTTGGTTTTACTAAAGGATCGTATTACCATTTTGTAAACTATCATCACCTTTTTTTACTGAGATATGAAATCAATCCAAAATTACTGCCAAATCTTATGAACTGATGACGTTGTAGAGTTTATGCAAAAAATTGTCATTCATCTTTGTAAGTATTGGAATATCATTCATCAAACATGCTGCTCTTACACACCACAAAAAATGGTGTGGCAGAAAGGAAGAATCACCATTTACTTCATATAGCACAAACTCTTCTTCATCACTATCATTTCCCTAAACATTTCTATACTGAAGTTGTTTCTACAACTTGCTACTTAATCAACAGTATGCCTTCTTCTGTGTTACAAAATTTGGTCCATGTCTCTCTTCTTTACCCTGATGCGCCTTTGTTTTCTGTTCCACTAAGTATCTTTGGCATCACCTAATTTGTTAAGAATCTCCACCTTGGGATTTCTAAACTTGAACCCTGCTACACTAAGTGTGTCTTTTTGGGGTTTTCCTAAACTCAGAAGGGATATTGGTGTTATGATCCTATCAAGTGACAATGGTTTGTGAGTGTGGATGTTATGTTCTTTGAAAACATATTTTACTACTTTGACGAAGGGTTTGCTTTATCTAGTGATATGGTGGTTCCTACTCCTCTTCTTGAGGTAGTAGAACATGATCACACTATTGAAACTAAAGAGGTGTCCATGATAAGACCCATGGTTACAGATCCCCCTCTGGATCCTCAACATTTATGTTTCTATATTCCTCAAGTTGGGTTTCCTCCATGTTTGCTAATCAAGCTTCATTCTTCCCCTTGAGGTACAGTTTCATCAACCACTCTGTACATTCATCAAATTTACTACTACTTGTATTATTCCTCAATATTTCCTTTGTCATTTCCTCTAAAATACTATTTGATGATTATTTATTTGTAGAAGATGTTAACGTATTATGTAGTGTGTATACATTCCTTTATTACTAGGACCTAATTTTACTATTTGGATGGGAATTCTATTTCATCTCTTGTGAATTTCACTACCATGTTAGAGTCAATTTTAAGGGAGAATCATCTTCTTCCTAGCTCATTACTCTTCTGGGTTGCATTCATAATCACCCTTAATTCTCCCCCGACAAGACCAAACCCAATCAATACAATGGATCCTCCTTGGATCCATTCTTGTCTGTGATACCTTTCTATGTAACTTGTGTTTGTTTTGCTCAATCTTATGCTTGCTATTGCATCAATGACAAGCATTTTACATTCCTCCGGTGGTGGTTTTACATGTTGGTTTATTTGTACCAATTGTATCTTAATAATGGTGTGGTCACATATAAAGTATGCCCTTTTGCTTGCTTGACTCTATGTGATGATCTTGATAAAGACTTTTTTGTTATATAGATCCCTATTATTGAAGATGATTTCATTTCTTTCTTTCTACAATATCTATCTGAATGTAGTGAATATAATATATCACTTAGGCATGCTTTGTATATGCCTTAGATTGCTAGCAATGTAGTACTTTGTATCAATGATATAGGAGAACTTGTTCAGGTTTGGAGGTTTTATGTTTCCCACAATGTCATACTAATCAGGCAATCAAAAGTTACATGTAGGCTAGTTTCTTCTCCTCCACTGAATCGGTCACAAATTCTTGAAGTCATCATTTTTCTACTATTTTCTAGCTTATTAGTAATTACTTGTTACAACACCATAAAAAGATTTATATTTTTTGGGTGGTGTGAATTTCCATATTATGTCCCCATTTCAATCAATATACCACAATTTATCTTTGATGATTAGTTAAGAAGATGCTGGGACTATGAACACTCTATCTTTTTGTAGTATCAGTTCATCTCATCATTTACATATCATAACTTTATACTTAGAATAATTCCTATTGTACTATTTTTGGATCATTCTCTGGAAAAAACTTCATGCAATTTGCAGTCATCTAACATTGTACTTGTTGTCACCATGTCGCTGAGATCCGTTGGCTTAGATTTCTATCAACAAGACTAGTTTAGAGTGCCACTCATTGCAATCCTTATTAAGTTTGAAGTCAAAGCCCAGCTGGATTTGTATTTTTGTACCCATTTTGTCCTTTATACTTTGAGCGCATAATCTTTGTTCATGGTACCTTTATTTTCTTCAGCAGGTCCCAAGTTGATTTCATAATGAAGGCATCGTTACACTCTCTTGCTAATATGCTTCCTAGTCCCCCTTTGTTCTTTGGTGCTATCTTTTTCTTCTATGCTACCAAGTTACATTTATTCTTCTAGATACAATTGCTCCACACAGATTCCTAATTTGTTGATCTAACTTGTAAAAGATAGAAGTTGGCAACTTTGTCATCTGCATGACATAGGTTGTAGATGAGTTGAGGACTGACTTGGAAACCATAAGATGTCTAGGTAAGGAAAAAGTCAGATGCATCCATCCATTGATTTTCTTGTGTGGATGCCCTAGCATACTGGTGTATAGTTCCTTTGAGTTCCTACACCCAAATGTTTTCTTAAATTTTGTATTTGTTGAATGTTTGTTCTTCTCAATATTTATCTTCTAATAGTGATTGGTGTTTCCCTCGAGAAGAACATATGAGAGTTGTCTTTTAAGATTTTTTGTCTTGATGCCTCCTTAAATTTTTTGAGGTGGTCGTTCATCACTTTTTCTTGCTTGGTCATAGCTTCAACATAGAGGATTTTGTCATCTTTCAAACTTACATGGGTAAATTCCAATTTAGCCTTTGTGATTGGTGTTGATTTCCATATATCTTGCTCCGCTTCTATGTCTATTGGTTATCTCAGTCTATCTAAGCACAAGGCAAAAATGTATGGAGAGAGGGAATCTACTTGTTTAACTCCCCTTGAAGGTTTGAATTTCTACAATGTTTCTCCTCCCCATAAAATGGATGATTTCTCTGAGGTAATCACCTAGATGATAATATAAATCAGGTTAGTAGGATTTTTTGTCTCTTGTAGTATGTCTAGGATGAGGTCCCAACTCATTATGTCAAAGGCTTTATAGCTAGATCTAGCTCAATGACCATTGTATGTTTCTTTGTCTTGGTTTTCTCCATGGGGTGCATGATTTGTCGCACTAGTATGGCATAGTCTATTTTTATCTTCCTTACTAGCATTAAGCTTGATTGTATCATTGATATCTAATGATTTAGATACAGTTTTAGCCTAGCTAGTAACTTTATATGAAATTTTAACACAGACATTATTGAGTGATATAGGTCTCAATTGGCTACATGTCTTTGGATGGTGGTTCATTGGGATAAGGACTAATATCAAGTTTATGGCCCCTTCCTCCATATGTTCCCCTTCAATAGTTCTTGAACATATTTATCAATAATGTTTCATAACTATCCAATTTGTTTGTAAGAACTTTGCATCTATTTACTCCGGTCCATGCACTTTTAATGGCTCCATGTCTTTCAGGCACTTATGAATATCTTCTTTGTCTGGAATATTGTCCATCACTTCTCTTTTTTTAGTTGAAGTCAAGGAAAATTTTTGGGCTACCTGGTACTTTCTTCATTTCTCTCCCCCAACCTATCTTATGTGAATAGGTTATGAAATAAATATCTCACATGATCCTTCAATGTGTCTGATTCTTCGATTCATTGTCATTTAGTATATTTCTTTCTTGAGATCTTATTTTGCTTGTTAACATATGTGTGAAATAACTTTGTATCATGATCTCCTAGTTGAACCAAACATAGTGGGATCGTTGATTCTAGGTCATCTCCTCCAGCCTCAATTCCTCTTCCAATTCATTTTGGTTATCAATCACACAATTTTCTAATAGTGGCGAGTAAAATTTAGTCAGTGCTAGTAGAAACCAAACTAGAAGTGCCCTTTTCTTATAAATACTTTATTCTTGTTTTATGAATCCCACATGGTGGTCGCATGAAGAGGTTTTTCTTCTATCCCAGTAAGCCTCATCTTGTTTTCCCATTCGCATTGTAGTAACTGTTAGAATATGTCTTGTTTATCCTTGGCAACCCAAATGTGGGACCTTTATTTTCCATTCCACCTTCGTTCTCTTATTTTGGTAACTTTTAGAACATGACATAAGTTTACCCTCTCCACCACCTCTACTTAAAGTGAGTCACTTGATTGATCAATTCATGGTTACTTATATCTCTATCAAGCTAGATTTGTAGTGTTCCTCTTTTATATGTCATCATTGATCCACTTGTGCCCAAGTCAGTGGAAACACCATAGCAAAATCATTACATCTTCATGAATTGAAGTTTTTGCCTCCTGTCATCTCGTGTTGGTGTAAGTAGGTGTTACAATCTACTATGATCCAAGGGTTTGTCACCCCGATGCTCAAGTTTCTCAAATGCTCCCACGGCCTACATCTTCCCAATCTAAATACAATTTCATATATAACTTTCATAAGAGTTTGGTGATCTACTCTATAATGTATTAGTTGTTGATTGCTCACCATAACTTGTACATTGTGTTCCCTTTCATTCCATAATAACCAAACTCCCATGAGTATCCCAATGCTTCCACTCTATGAGAGTTTTACAAGCCTAATTCTCTTATAAATCGCTCCTCTCCTTGCCCACTTGTACATGGCTCATACAAAGCAAGTATTGTAATCTTGTATTTTCTAACCATCTTTGTAACTTCTAACTAGGTATGTGAATGAAAAATAACATGTGTGTTCCATAAAATTACAATAATCAAGAAACGTGTGGGGTTGTTGTTTTGACGGCACTTGCCTCATCTCCTTTGCATGCCTCCACTTCAAGTTCTTACATGTGTGTTTTTTTACCTCTCTTCCTTGATGAGAAGTGGAGTTCATCTCCTTCTCATACTACTTTCCTATTACATAAGGGAATTCCCAACCCTGTGTTTCCATGTGTTGGGTTTTTACTTTCTCTGTCAATGTTGTCCTCTCCAGATCCAAAGGTAAACCCATTTTCTGCAAATGGGTTACTAGGGCTATCTCTATTGATGAACATTTCCTGGCACGTAAGAACTACTGATGAGTGTTAATTTTAGTTATCAGTGTTTAGTTGCTCATCTATCATATTACTCTTAATTTTGTTGGTATTCTATGTGTTCCTCCTTTGTGTTGGGGTTTCCTTCTTGTTTTTGTCAATTTTGTTCTTGTTGTTTCTCGTCTTTATCTTCCTTTCACTCGGGTTGATTCCACTGGTCAATCTCTCTGCAATGACTTGTACTTCCTTTATATTAGATACTTCTTGCTCCTCATAATGTGGTTCTCCAAGGGTTAGAAATTGTTGTTAGTGGGGATGTTTTGGTTATTCTTCGGTTGGTTGTGCTTCTTTAGACTTTTTGATATTAGTTGTGTGTGGATTTCATTTGAAAATCTTTGTCTTTGTTTGGCTTCATTTTATAGTACAAATTTTTATCCACCGCTTCTTATGGTTGTGTTTGGATTCTTCTTGACATCATGCAATCTTTCTCTAGATGACCAGTCTTTCATACTACATGTAAATGCACAATATGTTCTCATATTGTATCTTGTATTTTCTTCCCAATATGGATACATCTAGATAAGTGCACCACCTAGTCAGATTTTCATTGTTACTTGTACAAATCTTCCCTTTTTCTACATTGAAAATCAACTTTGATTGTTCAACCAATCTTGTTTCCCGCTTCTTCTAGGAATTGTTCCTAGTATAGAAACATTGGCAGATTTGAAAATGCATCAATACTACCATTTTTTATTGTCCATTTTCTGTTGAGAAACATGGATCCCATCTTCTTACTAACAAATATGACCCAAAAAGAGGCCACAGTCGTTCTATTAAAGCTTGTACATAGTCCTCTTCTTTTTGTCGTTGAGCTGGATAGAAGCCATTTTCTAGGTCAATTAGGTTGAAACCTCTGTTGGGTTTCCGCATCAGATGGATTTTATCTCTCAAAGTTAGAAACCATATGCCCCCGACACCAACTTGGTTACTACAACATACTTCCATGGTATGAGCAAGTTATCCAACGCTTCCTAGCAAACAAATGTTGGACTTCCATCAACTATACATACTACTATTTCCTTCAACTTCAAACTATATCTACATTTTCCACATGTATATGTATGTATCCATGTTGGGTATCTTGACCTCCCTAGGTCACTTCTTTGTTGTATGAGATTAATGTTCTTAATTCTTCTTCTTGCATTTATTCTTCTATATTATTTCATTATCTTTGTGTGTGTACTCCATTGTTCAATTGAGGAAATGCAATGTTAGGGTTTCATGTTCCTTCGACATCCATAATGTTTTCTTGACACGTATCAATTGTTTCATGGAAGTGCCCAGGACTTTCAAGTTGTGATGTGCGTCGTCAGCATAGATGGAATGGATCTCGAAGTCACCCAATGGAATTGAACCACGTCATTGCCTCCTAGGATCTCAATCATCCTCAAAAGAAAATCCTGGCCCACTGTCAGTCGCTCCTTGATTCTCCATGTGAGCCACCATCATCCTAAAGTGTCACTTTAAATGCAAAGTCTATTACAATATTTATATTATTTTCTTCTCCTAGTGAATATCATATATTTTTCTCTTGTGAAACTTTTGGTGACATTTGGAGGAATTATCTATTACCAATGAAGGAATGTGCAAGATTAACATGTTTTCTCATAAACTAGAGTTATTTCACACAGGCTAACATGATTTCTTTCTTTTTTTGAGAAAAACTATTTCTAACCAAAAAGGAGCGTACACAAAAAAACATACTAATGTGGGAATAAGAAACATGGTATTATCATTATCATTACAACTTTTTCCTAAATCAATGGTGGACACTAGGTCCAACGATCTCTCAAGTACATAAGAGTGATAAGGGTTTTTATGGTAGTGATTTACCAGGTCTCTAGGGATCTAGAAGGCTTCACATGCCAAAAAATACTTCAAAAACTTGAAGGAGTAATCGTGTGATATAATCTTCTATATCATGGCTGGATAGGCTGGTGTAATTGTTTAACATGCATCAACTTCATTAGGCTTCAACGTGATCCTCTTGGTTACACCTATGACTATTCCTCAAGTTGTATGAACATGCATTTATCTGCTTGAATCTAATTCCACTTCCCTTAACACCTCTTCCTTTTTGTTTTTGCTTTCTATAGAATTTTGGTGTCACTATTTCTTCACCTTCATACACATTCAGTCCAAAATCATCTTGCAACATTATGCCTTCAATTACCACATCAACAACTGGAAATACCACTGTCTGCATCCTAACGCTCACTACCTTACTCATGACAAGATGAACTACATTATCCAATCCATTACTCACCATTGAAGTGTCTATAACTTGACTAACATCTCAACTTTTTGTTGATGTATTAGCTTGTATCTCAGCCTCATGTTCTGATGCATGGGATATTTTCTTTCTCTTCCACACTTTTGGCCCTCTAGGGTCGTCCATTGATTAGTATTGCATGTTGAATTGGACTTGAGGTATCCATTTCAATTGCTAGTCTTGCGAATCAGCTTCTCGCCTTCTTGATCGTATGATCATACACCTTCACCATTGTCCCTAGAGCTCGACCTACTATCTCAAAGATAGTTGGTACATACAAATGTAGAGGTAGGTTAAGTATCCTAACCTAGGTGAATATGTGATCCAAAAGTCCCTCTGATGGTTGAAAACTTCTATTCCACTTCTAGACCATCAAACAACTACTAAACATGGACCAAGGTCCACCGATGATTGTAGCTTCATAATCAGTCCTGCAAGAAAATTGAACAGCATAGAAATTTAGGTTCAGTTCATACATCTTCATCCTCCCAATGGGTTTCCAAAGTAGACGCAAACAATCTTCCATCATCATGTATCTAGCACTCTTGCCAATCAGCTTTATGATGACTGCAAATTGCCATGGCTATAGCAAGCTTTCTTCTACATCTGGCTTGATATACAGCTCAGGACATCCCTTATCGATGACGAGCTCTACATCTTCCGGTTGTATATTTGTAGACTCCAGTTCATCTAGAAACTTTGCTTGTGTTGTACCTCCTTGACTTCCCATCATTGCCTCTTTGAAAGATCCTCGATTCCAAGACATGCCTACATTTCCAAAATGATCTCTCCCCACTTCCTTGGTAACAGGGATTTCAGATCCAGCGTTCCTATCTTGCTGGATTGACAGGTTGTCATATGTCATTCAATCTATTGTAACATTGAACACTTTCTCGTACCTCTGTGCTCTGCCCTAAACTTTCATATCCTCTTGGGTTGCTTCTCGTCGCATGTCATTGTATTATAGGCTAAGTCTGACTTCCGCCACATTAACCAAGACCCCTCTTGGTCCTCTTGGGTCTCTGTCGCCTGGGTCGCCTATTTTTTCATTGTTGTACCTAATTGATTCCTTGTCCCCTCTACTGTGTGTGGACGTTCTTCTGCCTCTTCTATCTCTAAGGATCCCGCACCCCCGACCTCCAGTGCACAAACCCCACCCCTGGTTTAAAATCTAAAATGTATTATAGGTTTTTTTTGTTAATTGTTTAAAATATCTTAGAAAGGATTTTGCGAGCTAGGAGCAAGTTACTAAACTTTTTTTCTCTAACCTCTAAGTATGAAAAAAATGTATTTACTTATAAGAATCGTGGGATCTTTTTGTTTTTTGCAGTTTGAAGAACTTGTTAGGTATTTAGAGAATTATGAAGTTATGCTCCGGGATCAAAATCTCAAGAAGAAGAAGAAAAGTATGCTAAGAAAAAGGGATGTGTCTTAAAATCAAAGGCTTCAAAGTCATCATCCTCTTCTTCAAATGGTGAATTTAGTAATGAATAAGATTGGCACTCAAAAGGTAAGAAGTATGTTAATCCTTCTTCTAAAAAATACTTTATATCTTTCTCTGGTAATGGCTATTTGTATAAGTAAAATGGCATTGGAAGGATTAATGCTCAAACATTTGAAGGTAAGAACAAATACAAGATAAGAAGAAGGCTTAAATACTTCTTGGTATCCTTCTTCAAAACCAGTATCAAATATAGATGAAGAAGTTTTCCATCATATTGTTGAATCCCTCATTTCCAAACATGATGCAAATGATGAATAATAAGACAAAGAAGGACAATATTTGTGTGGTATCTTTTCAACCTACTCCATAGGGCAGCTTATTAAACTTCTTATGAATACGTCAAATGTTTGAAATCATAAGAAATAGGAAATTAAATGGGTTATTATAACTAACTATTTTAAAGATGAGGTTAATGAGCTAAACGATCGTTATGCTAGGAAAAATAAAAGTATTTATGATCTTGGTTCTGATTATACTTCTCTCGCAACTCAAATGTCATTTTTGATGAAGTTAGTGATATGGAGGGACAACCTATTTTGTGCAATAATAATGAACATGTTGTATTACTCAAGACAAGGTTTAATTACTTTATGGTATTTTTGTGGTTGAAAACAGCCTTGCTACTACTACTAAATCGTTCATCTCCACTAAAAAAAGACTATATGATGCTTGCGAAGGAGATTTTACCTTACGCGTAACTTTTTTAAACCCATTCCAGCGGCTTGAATCCTTGCCTCGCGTAGCGCCTATTAAAATATTGGCACCTACTATAGAAACCTGATGAACCCACATTCAAATCCTTTCGCAGCAACAATAGATCCCAATACGCCTTTTACCAAAATATTGCTTCACTCCTAGTGGACTCACATTTGTATCATGGTGTACATTCATATGAATTATAAGCCTCCATGACATGAATCTAACCGTACACGCTACCAAGCATGCACCACATGCTATCAACTCGTATACCCTAGTGCATCCACATTTGAATCTTGATGAACCACATTTGAATCATGATGCATTCATAATTGGATTCGGATGCACGTGCTACAAAATTTTGCCGCAATTTCAGTGCACCTACATTTATATAATCTAATTTTAAACCTCTATGCATGTGCTCCTGTCGAACGCGCATTTTGAAACTTGGCACACCTAATACCAAATATTTGTGTTCACAAGTTACATATCCTTGTGTAAGAAATTTTGGTGTGCATTCCATTTGAACAATGTACAGAGATGTATCCATGTGCAACATTAATTTGAATCCAAGGGCACTTCTATTCAAATCTAGGTGTAGTGACTGATGTCTTGGTTAACAGATTGAAAAATTAATTAAATTTTTCATGTGAATGATTTGAAGCTTTGACCTCCTTTGCTCATAAGTAGCATGCTTATCACTCTTCCACCATTACAACATTATTATGATACTATCCAAAAAAATACATACATGCACGCTTTAGTGTCCTACCTGCGCTACAGTTCCAGTAATGTGGCATAGATATACGATATTGTCATAGTCTCCAACTATCCGCGTTTTTGCACAAATACCCTAGCAGATTTGGCCCACATAAAAAGTTTATGACCATCATGATGGCCATGGTATCACGTCGAAGACATTAAGAGAAAATTCCTCTCAACACTTAACTAGATAAAGCGTGATTGACAGGATACAGAACATAATAACCAAAGACACAAACATACACAATCAATGGCCACTCAATTGGGGGGGTGGGGGTGTTGTGTCTCCAGAGTAATTAGTCAGTAGTATCACAATACGTCGTATATCTTCTTACATCTCTCCAAAATTTAACCCC
Organism: Alisma plantago-aquatica; assembly: GCA_963693085.1. NCBI lineage: Eukaryota > Viridiplantae > Streptophyta > Magnoliopsida > Alismatales > Alismataceae > Alisma > Alisma plantago-aquatica. The sequence goes on from OY856413.1 coordinate 500,783,354, forward strand.
TACAAAATAAGGAGAGGAAAACATCAGGTGTAAACTATGACGAAGTTATATTGGATCATACTAAGTTTCGCATCAAGAAAAATAAAATCCAGTTAATCAAATACCTAGTACCAAATGACGATGTTGTTATTATTGTCATTATTGTTATACTACAGGTATCTATAGTACTCCAAAAGGATAGTGCAGACACGGCCGAACCCACCATCACCAACTCGGTGGTCAGTTGGTCTTCATCGTAGTAGGAGGGGAGATTCCGAATCCAAGCACCACCGCCACCAGTTAGATCACCTACGGTCCCTGCAACCAATGGCCCTCGCGATCAGGAAAGAGATGGGCGACGCTTCAGGCACGGTCTACGGCGAAATGATGGGAGCGCCTGCACTGTGTGCTGTGTTATAGTGGAGAGAAATGAAGCACTAGAAAGCTAGGGCAGGTAAGTACCGGGGGAGAGAGAGAGAGATGTGGTCTTTTTGCAGCACGCGATTGGGGGAGTACAGGATCATATCCAAAGGCGAATCCAGCAGCCTTCAATTACCACACTCGGCCTCTCCTTCCTCCTTATCCCCGACACGCCAGTGGCCGATGGCGTACGTTGATGCCATGCGGAGTTGGGGCTGTCTTCTTCTCCTTTCCCTGGGTCCAGGTTCGTACTGAAACACCTGTAGCAAGTAATGTGCGTCTTTTGTTCCGTGGCTACTGGATCCATGTGGCCCTTTTCTCGACGATAGTACGTAGGAGCAGCAATGGTGGTGGTGATGGCGGTTTGTGATGTTCGATCCTGTTGCTGCTGCTTCTGCATTTGACCCCTGCCCTACTCTAGCTTCTCCCTTTCGTTTGCTTAAACATCTCATTTGTTGCAGCTCGTAATGGCAGGGTACAATCCAGAAGTTTACTCACCATGATCATCATCCTCGATCGCCATCATCATCGCGACTGATTCCATCGTGCATGTCTCAGTATGGGCCACATGGAAGTTGTACGTATCGGTATCATACTGATTCTCCAAGAAGGAGCAGAGGCAGATTACCCATATAGACGACGCAGCTAATTAAAGCAGCACTGACTAATGACCCCTCTTCAACTTCGTTTCCATCTTGGGACTGTATTAGCATCTATCCTAGGCAAGTAGGCTGGGGTTGGCTTGAGGCCTCCAGCAGTAGAAATTAGAAAATCGAGCATTTGGGTCGTTAAGTAATCAATTGACTCCAAAATACTAAACACAAACGCCAAACTCTACATGCACCTATGGATCAACCAACAGGGGATACTTAGTACAGGGCACAGTAGTCCACGAAGTATAACGAGTTTTAAGGTCGCCATGCTTCAAAAGAATTGCCAGTTTAGATAAGCTAACCATCACAAGCACAAAGTGACAAAGGGGAAGAGGCCCTTTCGCGTATGAGAAGCAGCCATTACCCTAGACGGCTAACATCAAACACTCTGAGTGCACGCATTATTTTATTTACACATTTCAGACTCTTCACTCCATTACCATCCCGTATAAGCAAACGTGATCAAGAAGCATTTTGATATCATTAATTTAGAACACCAAATCGTCCACGCCAACGCACAGCTACGCATAAATAATGACTTGTGCAATAACTATGGGTAGAACAAAACAGGAACTCCTTTCTAGGGATCGGCAAACATGGACGGTCGACTGCAAGATTCAGTAGCCGAGACCATATGCCTTGTCAGGCAAGCAAAGGACTCGATTGGTCTTTGTCATTCTCTAGACAATTAATTAATAGTTTTTTATTAGCGAGGTCAGCTGGTCATAAGCCCATTTTCTTGTGGACAAGCCAGCCAGAGATCTGAGCTAGATATCTTCGGTGTCCACGCCAACCAACTCATCTGGACTAATTTAATCCAATTCGCTCGTCAAACAATCCTTACGATCAGTGTCTCAGTGCTGCTTTACACTGTGGCGTCACATGGCGAGTGAAACCTAGGATGTCCATAACCAAACCAGAGAAGATGTGCTCTGAAGGGGGTGCGGTGTCGTAAAAGGAAGCATATGGATGCCAAGAATAGTTCGTCTTCCTTTTTGCTCTGAAAAGAGAAGGAAGCGCACAACACATGTAAGGTCCCCGAGTGGGAGCAGCAATGAGATTTTAGGATCACTACCAACTTTAGAAAAGATCACAAGGGTGACCGGGGACCCAAAAGGCCACCAAATATGGTCCACCCACTGTCTCCACAAGGACGACGTCACTGAAACGTAAAAGCATCCGTCCTCTTTCAAATTGCTGAAGGGACACTCACAGTACCCGTTCATTTCTCTCCCCTTCCACTACATAACTCCCCTTAACAGCTCCACCCTCAGCTCACTGAAGAACAGTAGTTCGATGCAGCAGCTCCACGAACTTGTATTCCAATTGGCATTCTTACCGAGGAGAGAGGTGTGGTAGGCCTTCCCTGAATGTTCGGGATTGGCTTTATGCAAGCCTGCCTGGCTTGGACGGGTTTAGGCTTGCTGGAATCTGATTCTGTTTGGCAAACCAGTCTGATTCTGTTTGGCAAACCAGTCTCATTCTGTTTGGCAAACCAGTCTCATTCTGGGGGGCTGGACTCGTTTCAGACTCGTTTCAAGCTGATTCTGTTTGGCTGTGCAGGCTGGGTTTAGTCTGATTCTGTTTGGCAACTGTAGGCAGGATTAGCTGAATCTGTCCTATTCTCGCAGAACTGTTGTTACAAATGTGGCCTTGTGACGCCGTTTTTAACAGAAGTTTTAAAAAAAAAAGTAACTTAAAAATAACTTAATTGTTATCTATATCACTTTGGTTTAAAAACTCTCATTTTGTTGTTGAGATGTGAGTCAGGCGTGTTATCCTTTTGTGGGGTGTTTATGTGGGTGTTTTGGTTGTTTCATTGAGGTTGAATATGCCTAACATGCTATGTTTAATACCCCAAGATATGAGGTAACCCCGTCAGACCAAGAAATACGTTCGAAAAATAGCCAAACATGAACATCATTTTTAAAGTAAAACAGATTCAGCTACATTTGATAAATATAAATTGTCTTAGTGGGCAGGCACCCATAACAAGCCTGTAATGTTATATAAACAAAATAAAGATAATACACAAAACAAAAAAAACTAATAATTGTTTGTTGATGCAACAGATTCAACATCAGTTTTTTCATCACTAGCCAAGTCTGAAGTAGATGATATATAACCCTCTGGTCTCGGGTAAATATACCTAAGCAATTCAGAGTTGTCCCCATCACCACGAATCCACAAATAAAAGCTTGTAGGGCGAGTGTCGTCCTTGGGTTTTGGTTGTAGGGTCACGGTCCATTCTGGTTTGGCTTTTAGTCTGTCCAACATTTCAGCCCAACCTTCATCCATGATTAAATATTTACCTTTCTTATTCCATATTCTTTCTTCAGGTGTAGACCACCTGATCTGTACATCAAAGTTGATTCTGCCTACCCCCACCATAGCATAGCCAGGAGTTATCTTAAATGGCTCGCACATCCAGGTTAGGGGAAGGGAGACGCGTCTCATAAACTCCTTGTTTGAGAGATCATACTCCTTTACAAGGAAACGAGATCCCATGTTACCTGTAATAAACAAGAAGAACAAGAACATGTAATAAACGAGATCCCATGTTACCTGTAATAAACAAGAAGAACAAGAACATGTAATAAACGAGATCCCATGTTACCACACAAAATGAGGAGGCGTCGAATGACTAAGCATATTAGTTAATATGTAAGTTCCAAACAACAGAGCATGGCATATCCGTTTTCAAAAAACAATCAACAACACTTAACACGGGAACTTCCAAACAACAAAAATAAAATGGAAAACCGATGACGCGAATGAAAGGTATGGCCGCCATTCGACGTTACGGCGTCGTCGGGGGTGAAGGAGTGTCCAACAGAAGCCTACATTGTTCCTCCAGTTCTTCTACATAGCGTTCTAGATACTCATGCTCATACTTTTTGTTGGTGTAAACATCATGGTGGTTGTGATGAATTTCAACAAAATCTTTCAAGTTCATTGTCTGACCCCACAATGACTTGCACTTGAGCGTGAGTAACGCAATCTCAGCTTTCAGAGAATCAATTGTAGGACTGAGATCGATTGCCCAGTGAAAGTATCTACATCGATCTTTTCCCTAAAAATATTATGAAGTTTACGTAAATGACAATGAATGTGTAACGTACACAGTGGCTACATAATATGTGTGTACAAGCGCACCTCGCGAGAAGGACATATGTAATACATTTCACCTAGTCTTTCACTGAGAATTCCAAAGTCATACAACCCTACTTCGTCAGTGTTAAGTCGCAAGCCTGCCTCTAACCCACAGTCACACCGCACAACTTCAGTTGTATTAATAGACATCTACACCATGCATTTGAATCAGTCAAACGATTTATGGTAATGAAGTTAGATTGAAAATCAAAACAATAACATACAAGACAGACCCCATTGTTTGTTAAATCTATTACCGATAAACTTATGTTATGAATGGTGGACAGACATCAATGATGTTATACATCTATGATGTATTGTAACCGTCCTCATTGGAAGTGTTGTCGTCGCTAGTTATGTGAAGACGTTGGCGAAGATATTGGGACCGCGATCGTAGATCTGTAATTTCTACTTGTAGCCTATCAGTGTCTGCTCTGCTGGAACAAACAAAGGTACACTGGGAAGACCATAGTTGACGTTCACTGCGTGCATATGCAAGTTGTGAAAGCATTGCAGCCCTAACGGCGGTTAGTGTGGCAATTGTGGGTACAACCCGTTGCGCGGGCAACCTCATATGACATCTATTTTGATTTTGAACCCTACCGCACGTAAAATATGGCATGTGTGGGTTCTTGTCTTGAAAACGTCCGTTTTGTGCATCCTTGGCATCCATATATACGTGTACAGTGGATTGAAGGCCGCATTGACAACGAGGCATTCCGTTCTCCATTTGAAGACAACCTATATTGACACAATGTGACGATTCTGATCAGGTTCGAAATAAACAATTCGGGAATCAATCTATTACAGATACTCTACTAACGAGTTTCCCAAATGAGATTAGCAATGGATTCACGTAACACTTCGCCCTCCCTTGAATCGGCCTGAGTTGAACCTTGACCTGAACTCGGGGGAACGGCGGCTGGGGGAATGGCAGACGATGAATTCTCATCTGGGAGTTCATCCATTATGGTGTCGCCGTCATTTTGCCGTCGGATGAAATTGTGCAGGATACAACAAGCAAGTACGATGCGACACTGCAAATGAATAGGATATGTCGGCCCCTTCTTAAGGTATGCAAACCGTCTCTTCAGCACCCCAAATTCTCTTTCTACAATATTACGTAGTTGAGCATGTCTGTGGTTGAACATCTCTTTCTTGCTGGTGTAGGCATGTCTGTTTCCTCGGTACTCAGCAATATGGTATGCTGTGTTGCGATAGGGTGCAACAAATTCACGAGTGTTGGCATACCCTGCATCTACCAGGTAAAACTTCCCCGGCGGAACTGTAAACCCGCTATGGGTCCTTGCCGATTGCAGGACCCTTCGGTCGGCAGCCGACCGCTCCCACCCAGTGAGGACATATGTAAACTCCATGGAGAAGTCTACTACAGCCATGACATTGAGAGAGACATTCCCTTTTCTATCACGGTATCGATTTTGTTTGTCTCTGCTGACCAAGACAGGGATGTGTGTTCCGTCAGTAGCCCCTATGGCATTCTATAAACCAAAATAATGTTGTAAACATACAGAATGTTTGAAAATTAATTAAATTTATTAGGGGGTTAACTATTACCTTGAAGTATGGGTAGAACCTTGCGTTATGTAAAATGCGAGTATGTGTTGTTGTGCATGTAGTTGCGGTTTGCATGACAATGTAGTCATGGGTCAACGCACAAACGGCGTCCAAGACTTCGTTGAACTTTCTGCTAATGGTTTCACCGGAGTGAATGTAGTCCTCCGCCAAAGCACGATTTGTGTGTCCATGGCCAACCATCTGTAGGAAATAGCATACGGCCTCAACTGAGGTGACGCCTCTAGTACCTCGCAACAAGCCACGACTCTCAAGCTTGTCGACAAAGGTCATTATAGTTTGTGGACGCATCCTGTATAGGTCATAAGCCCTTTGTTCGTGACCGGTCAATATTTCTAAGACCTTTATGTGGCCACTCCTGATGCTAACTGACCTAGGGATACGAGGTGGTGTGGAGGCATCAACGTCTACTGCGTCCATGATTGAGTATGCAATAGAGTCGGCAATTAAATCACCAACGTGAATCACTGGCCACAACAAGGTATCTAATAAAATGTTGTTGAGCATGTCTTGTGTTTGCGGTTGGTCATTGCCAGACATGATGCCTACATGTACAATGAAAACAACTACATAATAATTGCTACAACATAAGACAATCCAATTAACGTGCGAAAAAATAAATTATTACAACACTCAATCAAATGAAATTGTACGGATATGTAATGTGTGTACGGAAAGTAAATTATTACAACAGTCAATGAAATATAAATGTTTGGACGGAAAATAATTAACATCAAATTCATACGAAATAACCCGTGCAATTATGTTCCCGATGGGCCAGCATCACGGGATGAAGGAAACCACATCGGTGGCACGCCTGGGAAGTTGGGTGGAGGGATAAATGGTGGCTGAGACGATGTGCCTAGGAAGTTGGGTGAAGAGGAAGACGACATAAATGGTGGGTGAGACGACGTGCTGTTGAAGTTGGGTGAAGGGAATGGTGGCACAAATGATTGTTGAGATGACGTGCTGTTGAAGTTGGGTGAAGGGAATGGTTGCGGAGACGGGAAATAATATGAAGGCATTGGAGGTACAGATGTGGCAAAACCAAATTGTGACCTTTCACAAAGGTCATTTAACCACAAGGTTATCTTTGCAGGGGTGTTTTTGAGGCTAAGGTAGATGTTGTGGTTGGTAGAGTCCTTGATGGCGTTCATAAGTGTAGTAAAAACAGCGGTGGGGGCATCAGGGAAATTGGCATTATAATGTTCTAAAATGTTTGACAACTCTTCTTTTTCATAGGCTTTGGTCATCATGGATGTGCCTAACTCGTGAACCTTTGTGTAAACCTGTGTGAACTCAGCCAGAACTTCATTGGAAAGACTACAACGCTCTTGCGACATTGATTGGCGTCTCCTGCGCGTATGGGTAGAAGGACTCCTGCCCCCAACTGACGGGTTATCCGTTCCCACAGGCCGCGCGCTTTCACCCTCACTTTGCCCGGTAGTTGCGGGTACGCTACGCTCGTCTGTTGCCGAGTGTGTGTACATGGGTGTATCAGGCGCGCCTAGGTCGACACTTACATCATCCTCAGACGCAACATCTGCAGGAATCTGAGTGTCCTCCGAAGACATTGCATGGTGTCCTCTAGCAATGTTCCTCCCCGCCATTAGCTCTATGTCGTAGTAGTGGGGAAACGGGCGCCTAAGCAACCTAGTCAGGTCCCTGTTTGCCTACGCTTTAAAAAAAATGTGTATTAAGATAATCATGTTTACATGTACAGTTACAATTTTTTAGGATAAAAGTTACTCTATGTATAGTGTGCGTACCGCAATGGCCTCTTTCCACTCAGGGGTGTCCGGTACAATGGGCTTGTGCCTTTCTTCATCCCATCCAACGCCACTCTTGTTGGTCAAACCCTTCAAATGGACGTAGTCCTTTTTAAGGTTCTTCCAGTGACATCTTATTTGGTCTAACTTAAACACGGCGCCAACCCTATTATTGACATCAGAAGTTATTTCCCTCCAAGAGTCCCTAGTAAAATTACCATCAATACACCTGCCTAGGTCATATTGTCTACGCAATGCGGTCACCACAGCGACATCATACTCTCTTGTCCATACCATACGGTTGTTAGGGTCGACGGGAGGCATACTCGTGTAGTTGCTGCAATATTTGATGACATAATCAGTGTAAATGTTTAATACAATTCAGTCACAACAGAAACCATTTATGAAGGGAATGTCCCTGATTTATAAAATGAATCTGGTCAGTCCCTGATATCAATGAATGAGAATGGACTTGGTTTTGGGTCAGCAGAGACAAACAAAATGGACCCAAATTCAGCTATTGCTTGTTTATAAAATGAATCTGGTCAGTCCCTGATTTATGAATGAATGAGAATGGACCTGGTACCATACGTATGTGAACCGGTATAGACCCAAAACCTTGCTACGGTTCTAGTACTTATTCAGTTGAAGTCATAGAAGGAAATACAGTAATAAATGAACTGAAGCATGAACAATCAGAAATTATCTGAATGACATAAGTTACAAGGACTATAGAAACACACTAAGTAATTAAAGGAACTGAACCAAGCTACTAAACATGAAGAAAAGTGGGGCATGTAACAAAGTGGTGGCGTCAATTACATAATGAAGAAGTAAACTATGTGTTTGACAATCAAAGAGATATCTAAGTTGGAATCAGAGGTATAATAACATTGTCATATTATTATTGTGTGACTCATTGTCACTTATCAAGCATCCTACATTACTAACTCCACCTCTATAAAATATGGTCACCTACTATGTGTCATTATTTCTAGCACATGATCATTTAAAATTAAAATTGTCTCACTTCTATATAATCTGGTACCAGTTTACAAAACGGGTTCTCCAAGACCACCTGTTGGCTCATAGAATTTCTTCATATTCACTACTACAGAAATAGCATTCAGTGTCACTTTTCTGGGCGTCGGTTATTAAGGAAAACCGACGCCTTATATGTTAGGCGTCGGTTGTTTAAGCAAACCGACATCTATATTCGAAGACCAGCCAGACACGGGTACCGCTTTGTATTCAGCGTCCGTTGTTTATAACAAACCGACGCTGAAAGTCGGCCGCGAAATCCAAATTTTGATCAAAAAAATAGTGTCATTTTCAGCGTCGGTTATGTAGGTATAAACCGATGCCTATGTGCGATGAAAATTTGTGCGAAAAGTATCACTTTCAGCGTCGGTTATCCTTTTATAACCGACGCTGAAGGTGGTTCCCGTCAAACAATTTCATGAAAATATCGTCCAATTGGACGTCGGTTGTTGCAAACAACCGACGCTAAAGATGTTTAGGCGTCGGTTGTTTTAAACAACCGACGCTATTTGGGAACTTATAACCCGTGATCGCCTGACTCTTCCCCTTTCTTCTGTTTCATTGCGAGCAATTACCTTCTCTGCTGCCGGTGATTTCTCTCTGGCGATTTCTTCTCCAGCGCCATTTCTCCGGCTATTTCTTCTTCGGCGCCCCTTTCTCCGCCACCACTCCTCCTTCTCCGCGCCCCCTTCTCCGCCGCCCCTGCTGCTCCAAGCGCCTGAGAACCGGCGCCGCCGCCACGCCTGAGATTAGGCGCCGCCTGGTGCTTTTCCACCGTCGTCGTGCCGCCGCAACCACCGCCAGAGCCACCGGAACTGCTAGCTGCTCCTCCACCGCCGTCGCTGCTAGCTACTTCTCTAGCCAGAGCCACCGGAGCCTCTTCCTTCTTCCCTCTGACAAGGTTGGTCTTCCCGCTGCTAGCTGCTCTGCTTTTTTATGCATCGATCAAATTGTTGTGATAAAAATGCATGTAATGTATTTGATTAGAGTTAATCTAATCTGGATGTTCATAATAATGGTATGTTAAATATGATGATTAGGGATAAATATAATGTCTAGTACACAAATATTAGATGATATTCAAGAAAACCCTAGTTTGATGAGCATGTTGTTAATCATGTTAATTATGATTCTTCTATATATTCTGATGTCATTATATAATTATGTGATCCCAACATATTAAATTGAATTAGAATGATTTCATGAATTATAGGGTTTTAAAGTTGATAAACATGTACATGCGGAAATAGGGTTATTAAACCAATGGTTATAACATAGTATGATCTTAATTTGATCTGGATGTTCATAATAATGTAGTATGTTAAATATGATGATTAGGGATACATATAATGTCTAGTAAAGATTCCTAGACCTTTTGTTTGAAACTATTGATTTCTTGATTTATTATTTAATAATGCTCTATTGATTAGGATTAACCATGTTGCCTGTACTTTATAGACATTTATTATATATAAGAATGATAACACATGTATTTGTTGGCCTAGATACCCGTCCAAGATTTACTCATTAGGAGTAAATCTTGGATAGTCCCCGGTTTGGGACTGTTCTTGAACACCTAATCTCACTTAGGATGTAAGTGTATAATGTGTATTGGGTTTTCGAGAAAATTTCGGAAGCATTTCCCCGTTTGTTCTCTAAGTACATATGTACTTAGAGAACAGCGGGGAAATGCTGCCGAAATTTTCTTGAAAACCAAATACACATTATACACTTACTAGTGAGATTAGGTGTTCAAGCATGGGATAGGTGGTACACATTTATTATATATAAGAATGACATCAAATGTATTTGTTGGCCTAGAAACCCGTCCAAGATTGACTCATTAGGAGTAAATCTTGGATAGTCCCCAGTTTGGGACTGTTCTTGAACACCTAATCTCACTTAGGATGTAAGTGTATAATGTGTATTGGGTTTTCGAGAAAATTTTGGTAGCATTTCCCCGTTTGTTCTCTAAGTACATATGTACTTAGAGAATAGTGGGGAAATGCTGCCGAAACTTTCTTGAAAATCCAATACACATTATACACTTACTAGTGAGATTAGGTGTTCAAGGATGGGATAGGTGGTACACATTTATTATATATAAGAATGACATCACATTATACGCTTAGGTTGTAAGTGTATACCCTAATCTTTTCCTAATATATACTTGTTTCCTAATATATACTTGTTTTCTCTGATCATAGAATGGATAGATTATGGATGTCCATTTGTAATCGTTGCACCCCAGATTTTATATCTGGTCTTGATCAGTTTATTAGATTTGCCGAGGAACATAGGAAAAAACCTACAGATAGGTTCTACTGTCCATGTAGGCATTGCAGTAACAACTTGAAAGTCAACACTGGTGAGGAAATCAAAAGTCATGTCATGTGCAACAGGATTGTACAAGGCTATATAGAATGGCACTGGCATGGAGAGATTTCAAAATCGAAACCAGTAGATGTCGATAGGAGTGCTTGGGTGGAAGAAGAAATTGCCTCCGATGACGTAAATGTGAACGAACCAGTTCCAGCAGACATCGTTGATGCGATGCTGGATAGTTGTAGGGTAGAGCACACCGATCCACCTCCTATCTTTACAAACATTGTGCATGATGCTGAGATACCGTTATACACAGGCTGTGCTAAGTTTACAAAGCTTAGCGCTGTGTTGAGATTGTATAAGTTGAAAGCTAACAATAGATGGAGCGACAAAAGCTTCACTTCATTGTTGACTTTGTTGAAAGAAATGCTTCCTGAAGGAAACGAGCTTCCAATCTCAACATACCAGGTAAAGAAAATGTTGTGCCCAATGGGAATGGAGGCCAAGAAGATACACGCATGCCCGAATGATTGTGTATTATTTCAAAAGGACTATGTAGATTTGAAAGATTGTCCAAAATGTGGTGCGTCACGGTATAAATTGACGACTTCGGGGGAGTCCAAAACTGGTTCTCCTGCCAAGGTGTTGTGGTATCTACCTATAATATCACGATTTCAAAATTCCACTCTTTAAATGTAATTGGGTTGATAACACCAAAGGAGTTATAGTGGATGAATTGGGTTTCACTTTGGTGAACTTTGAAAAGATTGGCGAGAAGGGTGAACCATTCATATTGGCATCACAGGCAAAACAAATATTCTATATCGATGATCCTGCGAATGATAAATGGTTGGTTGTTCTTCATGGTAAAAGACAATTCATTGAAGATCCTATAGATGAAGAAGAGTACTATGATAAGTATGATGACTCCAGTCCATTCTCAGTTGGGTTGCCAACTCCACAAAATATTGAAGCTAATGATGACTTATATGTGCACGGAGATCACAATGAAGGATTGTTAATTGATAAAAGATCACAATTTTAGAGACATGTATGTTTATACAAATGCTAAATGTTTGCCTTTTTCTAGTTAATACAAATGCTAAATGTTTGCCTTTTTCTAGTTAATACAAATGCTAAATGTTTGCCTTTTTAATGACATTTTCAGATGGCTGACCATGATGAGCATGATGTCCATGATGAGCATGAAGTCCATGATGAGCATGCTGTCCATGACGAGCATGGCGAGGATACCAATGTAAGTTCTAAAAACATATCCTGTATTTCTATAAAATTCATTATCTTCTAGTTATGTCATATATCCTATATTTCTATATTGGGCTAATTTAGTGTGTTTATTTTTGTCAAATTTTAGGTTGATGATGTACCTGTACCCACTGAAGCACTGGAGCAACTTGATGCGCAGCACCAAACACTTAACAAGAAAAGGGGCATCACTCTGTTGAAGAAGTTATTAGCGCTAAGTGGTAGTGGATCCAAATTGGTGGTGGAGTTTTGATAATGGAGGAAATGCAATTGGAGTGAACCGCAATAATTTTGTAAACTATCTTGGGTGTACCACTCGGAGCCATTATGGTGTTAAGTATGATAATTGGCATAAAGTTCCTCAAGGGAAAAAAGACTTGATATGGAAGGATTTATGCGTGAGTTATTATTATTTGCAATTCTATTTTGTAGATTACAAATTCTATTATTTGCAATTCTATTTTAGATACTAGTTAATAACATTTCTATTTTACAGAATCTGTTTGCATTGGATGAGAAGTTGCATCGTAAAAGTGTGATGCAACGCGTTGGAAAGATGCTTAGGAATTATAGGACAAATCTGAACAGAGAATACATAAAAGAGGGTGATAAGAAGAAGAAGTCAGCCCTTGAACAATGGAACTTCTTGGACAAAGAAGATTGGGACAATTTTGTTGCTTCAAGAAAATCTAAAGAATTCAAGGTATTAGGCGTCACTCCCAATTTAATTAATTTACATTGTATTAACCTATTCAAGATTAACATTTAGTGCTACTAACCAAATCATTAATGTGCATACTAACTAGGCCCTCAGTGACGCACAAAAAGCAAGGCGTTCACTGAATGTGCATGACCACACTATGGGTCCAAAAGGCTATGCAAGCGTTCGCCAAAGACTACAGGAGGAGTCTGCGGCTACTCAGCAGTCTGCTGCTACTCAGGAGTCTGCTCCTACTCAGGAGTCTGCCACACCCATGCCTCGCCATGATATCTGGATAGCTGGCAGGCAAAACAAGAATGGTGAAATAAAGAAGCCTGTAACTGCTGAGGCGGCTGCAAAAATGGTAAAATACAACTCTTAGAGAAATCGTTTGAATATTGATTATTTGTGGTGTTAACTTACCAATTTCTATTTATGGTGATTAGCGGGAGCTGCACGAGCAGAGGAAACAAGGCACGTTCATCCCTCAGGGCACAAGGGATGAATTGACAGTTGCTCTGGGTAACCCAGAGCATCCTGGACGTGTTAGAGGTGTCGGCGCTGGTGTTGGCATCAAAGCATTCTTTGGGCCATCCCAGCGCAAACCCAGAGCGGGACTTTCTCAAGAAGAGGTAACCTATTCTTTTTTTAGAATGTTACTACAAAAGGAAATTCATTAATAAGAAGCTAATGTTTCTTTTATCCATGTATAGGAGAATAAGAGAGTTGAGGATTTAGTTGCTAAGAAGGTCAACGATGTAGTTGCTGAGAAGGTCAAGGAAGAATTACTGCGGTGGCAGGCATCTCAGGCTTCCAATCAGCCTATGGTGACCCACTCTTCTCCTGATGCACAGACTGCGAGTAATCCTGGAGACCCATCGCCTAGCACGTCTGTTGTAAGTATTGTTTATGACATTGTAGCTAGTCTTTTCAAGATGATATGTTTTCAAGATTATATGTATATATGTATAACATTATTTACGTAAATTTGTAGGCATTGAAGCCATGCCGCTTAAGAATGCAAGACTATGTTGTTGCAGAGGCGCAGGCTTACCAGTCCCTTCCTGGGGCAATGTTTCATGGGACTCCAATGCCGCAGGGTTACATTCGTGTGAGCCCGCTACATGTATTACCCGATTGGAGGGAAGTTGCGTTGCCATATGCCCACCCAGATATTGATACACTTGGTGAGGCAGAAGGCGGGGTCATATTGTGGCCCAAAGCAGATGTCGTCTACACGACTGAAATTGTAAGATAAATTTACATTGATTTAGACTGTTAATGTGTATATATGATGTCAACTGATCTAAAATTATATATACAGGTTAAAAAGAAGACACCAGGAGCACCTAGGCCTCCACCTCCACTTCCCGCATTACCAACTTGGGTTCCAACTGACCTAACATACCCGTTAGGTCCTGCTTGTAGGGGAATGGCATGTTGGCTACGGGCACATAATATACATTGCCCTATAATAGTTTCTTTAGATGCAGATTATGCAGGTCAATCATACGATAGCTCTTTATTTATACAAGATATTATTGAGCTGTTTATGTATGATTGGCTAAATACATCAATGATAGAGACATGGATAAGGTGAGATCTTGTTTATACATCCATATACCTTATGTAAGATCCGTTGATCTGGTTTCTTATATATTAATGCATACGCCTATATGTTTTGCAGCTACTTAGTCGAAGATCATTGCAAACAATTTGCATTTGATCATTTGGGATTTTTGATTCCATCATTGATTAGTTTGGTAGCTAAAGACCCTGATAATGTTCAACAATATTGTATAGATGCTTTTACAATTTTTGGTCAGCAAAAGAAGACGATAATAATAGCTCCATTCAATGTCAAGTAAGTTTACTTTATTTATAATTTGGACTTAAGAAAATTCCATTTTTATTTTGCATTTTGAGTTATTAATTGTTAACTTCTTACCTCTAGCGGTAGACATTGGGAGTTACTAGTTATTGTCCCCGGGACATTCACTGTTTATTATCTAGATCCTGTGGGGAGTACATTGAACACTAAAATTGGACACGTAATGAGAATGCCATTATTCTGGTGAGAAATATTTCATTTTTATATTCGTTAACATCTTTTATTACATTACTATTTACTTATGCAATTTATTGTGTTATATTAACATGTAGGGGTTTAGATGCATTCAAAAAGGCTGGAGGAACGGTCCCAAGGAAAAAGAACCAGCCAATAAATTGGCAGAATGTACAAGTAAGTTCCCGACTCGAATATATATATTATTGATGTGAATTGTGCTTAGTTGTATTATTTTGTATGTTTCAATTTATAGTGTGCTACACAAGACAATGGCTGGGCATGCGCATACTATGTGATGCGATTTATGCAGATGATTATCAAACATGCCGCATTGGACATCGATAGCATACATGAGGTATTATTATAGTCTCATTAGTTAGTATGAAATATATCAATCTTATTTTTATATTATTACTTATATATATACATCATTCTCTTTACAGGTGTTTAAAACTGACCACACTATAGGTAAACGCTTAAAAAATATACATGCTCCATATACGATGGAAGCATTAAATGAAATAAGAGAAGAATGGGCAAAAGCCATACAAGCAGTGGCAACTGTAAGATATAATTGGGATGTTGATAGCGATAATGAATGATACTTTGTAAATGAATATTTCTGAATGTTAATACATGTATTTGAATGTTTCTATATGTTCGAATGTGAGAATTGAACTGATGTCTGAATGTATGTACTTGTGTGAAATTTTCCTTGTGACTTTTGTAGGTTTGCGGCCTGTTTGTAGGCTGATATCAATGGATGTCGTAAACCTGCAGTTCAGAAAACTGAACTGCAGGTTCTCATCCTGCTGACCAGCCACAACAGGCCTGCAAACTGATATGAAAAAAAAAATAGATATAGGCGTCGGTTATTTATAGAAAACCGTCAGCAAAGACCTACAGCGTCGGTTTTTTTCAAAAAACCGACGCCTGATGTGGCCAAAGCAGTCCTGGAAATGGCGTCGGATATGCGTATCAAACCGACGCCTATTTAATCTATAGGCGTCGGTCTTTTGGTATATAACTGACGCCAAACGTGTTCGCACCACAGAAAATGGCGTCATCTAGGGCACTTTATGCGTCGGTTATCTACTAAAAGACCGACGCTATATTCCATATAGGCGTCGGTCGTTTAGTAAATAACTGACGCAGAAAGTGCCCTAGATGACGCCATTTTCTATGGCGCAAACCCTTTTGGCGTCGGTTATCTACTAAAAGACCGACGCCTATAGATTAAATAGGCGTCGGTTAAAAAACCGACGCCGAAGTGTTCGACCTTTAGCGGCGCCCACATAGGCGTCGGTCGGAAACCGACGCCAAATGGGGTTAAACGACCGACGCCAAAGGCCGTTTCTGTAGTAGTGATTGGTAGAACTATAATTTTATCTGACCCCACTTTAACTTTACCAGCTGCACAATGTGAGATAGAATGATGTAACAAGTTGTTGCATAATATCTACTTAATCTTCTTCAAAAAGATCACAATAAGTCGTATAACTCTATATTTTTTCTTACTTTAATCGCTTGAATGAGTTCTCTCAACATGTCGTTTGTTCATGTGATACTTGTCATCTACATATGTGCAAAGAAATGTATATTTCTGACTGTTAACATTACAAACTATGAAAGATACTTAAAACACAACACAATAATCTTGTTATTTGTTAGTATGACTGTTTGTTTATAATGATCAATAAACTTATGAACAACTCTGGTCACACAAATATACTGTATCTCCCCATGTCTCTCACTTAACAGATATATACTAATGTGAAATTGTTTCATATGAAATTGGAAATGAATGAACAATACATTTCAACTATATAAGTTTATTTTAGGAACTATTCCACCCCTTACTATCACTTGAGTTTGCACTATTACTAGTACAATTAAGTTTATTATGTAGACAGCCATGCCTACTATGCAACTCATGTATATCTGTAAGGAGCCTTGTAGTGTCTGATTTTGTAGAAGTAAGGTGATTGGAAAATGCACTATAAGGAGCTAAGGGCATATTTAGCAGCATACTTCTATAATCCCAGAAAATTAAACATGGGAAGGATTTTGAAGCAGTATAGCAATTATAGCTGATATGTGCATGATTGAAATCGAGATTCTGGACTGTCGAGTATGCTCTAGTGTGTAAAATAAAGATATGATACTCACTAATATTAAACTTTAAACAAATAGTATTAATGTTACATGTCTTTTCTCCATCCAAGGCAGTATCTTGTGTGCATTTGTTTTGATCACAGCTATAAATCTCAAAGTGAGGGCCATGTCGAGTACCAAAAAATAAAGAACCAAAAAATAGGATTCTTCACCATGAAGAGAAAGTGATCTAACAAAAAAAATGAAACCACAATGTGTTTGTGAATGAGAATGCATTCAACTTCTATTGAGAAACCCATGGCATTTTGAGAAAAGTCAAACAAATTTTGTTTGCTATGATTTTAGGCATGTATATAGTTTGATTCATTTTTTTTTTCACTCTGTTTTTTCTTACTCTTGTGTAATTAGATATGTGAAACAAGATGGGCCTACAATGATACAACCATATATAGAAGGAAAAGAAAAACCAAAAATGTTACTTTTGATAGTTGGAATAGTATCAATCTCTACACAGGCAAACTATATCACATTATACACTATCATGATTCAAGGAGATCCCAATTTAGTGAGTGATGATAGTAATCACTAGGTGGGTGTACAAACCAAGCTTAAAACTACACTAATTCTAGTGGTTGAGTGTTTTCCTAACCGAACATGTTGCGGACAAGTTGTAGGTGAACAAAAAAGTGTTGCCAAATTCGGTCCAAAGTAAGAAACTACTTGCATATTAAAAAGTAAGTCAATTTTTATAATGGTATTAGCCTGAGTTTGAGGACAGTATTGATGATATTTAATTAAAATACCTAATATAGTTTGACAATAAAATATTATTTGCATATACACAAAATGGACAATCTTATTATTTGAACAAAAAGAAACATGTTTTGAATAAGATACAGTTGTATACAAAATAGAATCATAGTTAAGATGTACACAGTATGTTAAAAGCATGTTTACTAACAATTCAGACACTGATTAAAATCTCTGGTTGATCTAAGAATTTTTAGTCCAATCTTGCCCATACTACCTATCCAAATTAGAAGAAGCTCAATAATCGAGTTAGGGTCACATTTATACCCACCACTAACAAGACCAGGGGAGTTGAATAGTAAACCTCCATGCATGGAACTCATCATCCAATGATCAAAAGTGCCCTATATTTGGTGGTTTGAGTTACCTTTATTATAATTTTGAAATAATAATCTAATATGTGGCTATTTAAGTAACAAAGTGATGTTTGCATATAACTATATAATGTTTATGACATACATCTTATAGATTCCTATTTTTAGTATATTATATTTAATCTATTTAAATTTTAACAAATACTAGAAATACAAGCATACACATTATATAGTAAATTTTCTTCTCTTACCATTGGAAACAAAATAGAAACACACTAGGGATTCAATTTTCTTAAGTAATAACCTTTTACTTACATATTCATATGTAATAGAACCGACAATATAAATAAGCATGTACTCGAACTCCTTAAAACTCAACATTTCTACAAGCATTCACAACAATCCAATTTGAACATAAGATTTGAGTAAAAGATTGAGCAGTTCTGCTCATACAGTGCAAACAGATCACTAATTAGCTAATCAGGAGCATGTGTCCTGATATATAGAAGGTAATATACAGAGAAGCTAAACAATGCACTATAAAGGAGCTAAGGGCATATTTGGCAGCATACTTCTATAATCCCAGAAAATTAAACATGGGAAGGATTATTAAGCAGTATAGCAAGTATAGCTGATATGTGCATGATTGAAATCGAGATTCTGGACTGGAATAATTTTTGAGTACATTCATACAGGTCCTAAGGTAGGTATTTTCTATCATCATCACCACAGTAGCTTTGAGGCTCACGTTTTGTCAGTTCATTCAAGTTGGCTCCTTGCAGCCTTTTTGACAATGGAAGTCGAAGATACCATTTTGTCCTAGAAATTAGTGTAATTACGAGGTACTCTAAAGTAGTCTATCATCATCACCTTGATACTTTGAAATGTTACTGAAAAGCAAGTCGACAGAGACCATGCTACAGACCACATCAGTTCAGAGACCATGCTCGTCCAGAGCATCAAACCAATAACAAATATGTTCTGTGCAGAGTAAACAACGGGAAAGGGAAAAGCATCAAACCAATAACAAATATGTTTTGTGCCCTAAAACCATACATGTTTCCATAAAGAACATCATTTCACAAATGTTTTACTACTTAATTCGACATTTCTGTATTCCACATTGTGCCCTAAAACCGAAATAACCCTATTCAACATTGTGCCCTAAAACCGAAATAACCCTCTACCCTAGACAGAGACCAACCTGAGCAGAATCTCTCCTTGGAGTGACGACGGAAGCGGCGGAAGCTGGGCACAAGCGTCGACCTGGGCAGCGTCGGCAGACCACGAGCAAGCAGCAATGATCTTCTGTGGAAGTCCAGCACCTCGCAACACTTGGACGAACAAGCTTGTGTAGAAGTCCAGCACCTCGCAGCACCACACCGCCAATTTAAAGCCACAACACTGACTAGGGTTTCGGGTTCCTCTTCTGTGCCGCCTACTCCTTCCTCTGTAGATGACTTGACCAGGCATGGCAGACCATGCTTTTGACCGCCCTAGCTCGGCGGTGGCAGGTGGCAGGAAGCAGCTACGCCGAAGGTAGCTGCGTCGGGAGAAGATGCCTCGCATTTACTCACGGGCTGCTTCGCCAGGAAGATGGCTGCTTCGCCAGGAAGAGGGAGGGAAGACGTCGCGAGGGGCGAAGCGAGAGATGCGAGACGCGATTCGGGGTAATCTCAAACTGGGTTTGAGATTCCAAACCTACCTCTACCTGTACTGCGTCAAGCTCGAAAATGGGACTGACTAAACCCAAAACGGTCCAGGCCAGTCTCATTGCCAAATGGAAACACAGCCCGAGCCGGACTGGTTTGGGCCTACGTGTCGCTACGCGACAGTGCCCAAACCCGGTCCAGGCCATTTCCAAACAGGGGCTTATCCTTTCCAAAACCATTCCCTTTCCCACCACAAATCCTTTTTCCCTCCACCCCTACTAAGGTTGTAAATGGATAGATGTAGACGACATTACTTAGTATCATTATATCTGTATAACTGATGCTTGACGGGTACATTTTCGGTTATATGTATATTTATACCCGCATGTATAACGACATAGCCATTTAAATCAAATACTATGTACAAGCATTTAAATTTAGATATAAAAATACACATACACACATGGATATCGCATACATACGCATCCAAATGTAAATATACATACAAGTTGTGTTAGGATTTAAACGATAGAATATGACAAGTTCGTGGCGGAATAACAAGACGAGAGCAAAGAGAGCGATCACGCAACCAAAGAACATAAGATTTGTGTGGTTCGGTCCGGATGACCTACTCCACAGAAGGGGCGAGATTTCTACTAGCGCTCTTGAAAGAGGCAGATTACACCCTCGAGTACGACGTTTGTTGTCTCGTGAACAAAATACATGATGATGCTAAAATCGTAACCAGGGCGCATATACTTATACATGTAGAACCGTAATCAGATTTCTATTTGGATCCAAAATTTAGATCGTACCATGCCACGGGGGGGGGGGGGCTCCCCCCGCACCTCATTAAATGGGTCAACAAAGATCCATTTAATTTTGGACAGGATCTACAATTGGATCGGTATAAATCTTCGAGGCACACAACAAGTTGAAATACAAGGACTCATACAGGAATACAAACACATAATGTCAGGATAGAAAAAATTTGACCCATGTGGTAATTGAATTTAGACTGAATAGGAATTGGGCTTGTGTTTTGTCAATCCTGATTAGATTTAAATCCAAGAAAGAAAGAAAGAAAAAAAGAAGATGGATCCCTAATTGTAACACATATCACTATTTCAAATTGAACTAGGATCATTAGATACAAACATGTGGCATGAATGCCTATACATAGCTGAGTTGGGGGAGGCCATTGAGGTGATCCCATTGGTTGGTGTGATCCCACTAGTTTTCTTGTTGCTGGTACTTTTTTGTGATAGAAAAGAGATAGGGAACAATGGTAAAATGGATATCTCTAGCGGATGCAAGAGGGCCAATGACTTTGTCTTGAGGCGAAGTAGTAGTTGGCAGTCAGTGGTAGATTGGGTGCATCTACAGTAAAGCTCTCTCATAGATGAGAGACATCTGATGACTTTGTCTTAATATGAAATATTAATTGAAAATTAGTGGCACACTGGGTGCACGGATAATGACAATGGTATGTCCAATCAGCAAAGGATGTGCATCAATTGCTGACACGGTGGGTAATGGTGATATGTCAAGTTGGTAAAGAATGCACATTTCTCATCAGACGACACATTGGTGCTACACCGACAACGCTAGTGGTCTTTTATATCATTAGAGGATGCATCAAGAGATGGTACATTGGTAATGCATCGGCAATGACAATGACATGTCTAGTCAACTAAAGACGCATACCTGATCTCTCAAGTGAAGAAAGACTTTTGGTTGTTTGTTCTATAGTGAGTTCTAGTTGGATGTACCAACTAAAATGAGTACCGCTGGAAGAAGAAATGTAGGTGACCTCATCACAACCAAAGGTGGCCCAGTCAATAATCACAATAGAAATAAACAAGGACACATGCATGTTTCCCATTCCTAGCAGTCATAATGGTATGGTAAGGAGAAAAGGTCATATAAAAGGTTTTGTATACATTTGTAGGAATTCTCTTCTTCCTAATTCTTCGCTCTTGAGTGACGGAGCTATGAAAATTTAGGGGCAATCAAATTTGGGTTATAATATTGGTTCCATATGCCTTGTCAGTCGGTATTGCCCCATGGTTTTCCTCTTCTTGTCTTAGAGAGAGTTTTTCACATTAAATCTTACAACTGTTATTTTTTTTAACATTATCACTTTTCCACCTCAATTCCTAACAAGTGATATCACAACAAGGCTAAATGGGTGTAGTAGGAGTGGTAATGGAATCTAAAGATGAGAAGTTGCACATTGATAAGAAGAGGTAACAGGGATAGTTGCATGTGGAGTCCTCTCAAAGTGTATTAGGAAGGGCAAAAAGATAAATATATGCAAGCATTAAGAGGGGCAGCATATTGGCTCCCAATCATACGAAGTTGATCAGGGACTTATTTAAGACAACATGTGTGAAGAAGAATAGTGTAATGGAAGTTTAGTTGTAACATCTAGAGTGTAGGATCGATCCCTCAATGAGGAGTTACATCAACATGTGGAAAGAACATCATCATAGGATAGTTTTGTTATAGAATGTAAGAGATAAGTTTTCCATCTAGGATGGCTTGATAGACCAATATGGTATATGGGAGATCTAGCCAAGTTCTAAGTACATACACAGAGAGTGAAGATGCATTGCCATGTATATTCTTCTCAATTGTCTGGGAACAAAGTGAACTCATGGTAGGACTTCAAGAAGATGTATGAACATGACACAATATGAACATATTTGAAGAGAATAACCATTTACCAGAATCCATCACATATGGTGATGGAATTTGGAAGCTATCCAGTTGATTCTTGAAGACAAAGTTTTACTCATGAGATGAAGAGAAGATTGTTGGGATAGTAAAGGTCCTTGACACATGTCTTATTTAAATCCAGATTGAATAGGAAGTAGAGTTATGTTTTTCTAATCGTAATAGGAGTTAAAAGCAAGAGAAAAGAAGATGTCTTTCATGAAGTTGATTAGTCAAACCTTAAATCTTGTCTACTTCATGAAGTCATGTAACTTACTAAAAATGTAAGATGTTGTTCAAGTTGGGATATTCTCATTTGAATATAGGAATAAATATTAGGAAAAAATGATTTTATTAACTACAACTTATAACTTCATATCATGTGAGATAAATTATGCATATGTAAAGGTTTGTATGACCCAATATGAATGTTGTCATTGTTGCAAGTTATGAACTATCATCCTAATTCTAGAAAACATAGACATGAAAACAAACTGCTACGTCCTAACAAGAATCATAGGAATCAGTAACTGAAAGTCTAAAATGTATTTGTCAGCTTACAGCTTAAGAACTTTGAAGCATAAAAAATGATTCACATATTATTGTTTTGACTGTAACCAAGATAAACACAATTTACAAAAGTCATTTTTCAGTTTTGTTGATCGCCATAAAGAAAGTAAATGGTATTGTATGGCTTAGATACTACATGTCATGAGTAGATTATATACAAATATATGTTTATTTTCTAGAATCCCTTGCATGTCGTAATCATCAATAAGAAGACAAATATGTATAATAGTTATCTGATCAACCACTTTTTGCTCTACCGCAGCATGATATGAATAAACAAGAATGATATACTATTTCTTTGATGTAAGACAATCTTTTATATTAATGTTTTATAATTCATTAGAAGCAATAAAACAAGCTACCGATAAGATAATGGATTTTTCCTATACACCTAGCCACAAAAGAAGGAAAATCATAACATAGTGGGCTCATATCGTATGTGTTTGGAATTAAGATTCATATCTAATAATTTTAGCTCTAAACTTGCCATTAACAATCATTTGTAAGTCAACATATTGAAATTCATCAAGACCACCAACTAAGATGTGTAGGATTTTGCAATCGATGAAGAAAGACTAGAGAAGGGATAAACCCTACAAAGAAGATAGAAAGAAAATGTGTATGTTTAGCATCGTTAGATTGCCACTCTTGGACTAGAGAACTTGTGGATAGTCATTGCTTGAAGGATGTCGACCATGATGGTCATGATGGAATTCTAGTTCCTATGATAGGATAAAGAAGCGTGCAACAAGTAGAATAAAGTCTTAAGAGGGGAGGAGGTAAAACTCTACTAAAAGACAACTTGGTCTCTTGAGGTAAAAGGCAATAGGACCTGACCAAGGGTAAGAGGAGGTTGGAGGAGGTAGAAAGTAAGAGGTGAATATTTATGAATGCAACGAAGAAGCCACACATAATAAAATCTTTGGTGTGACTTTGCCAATAAGAAGTCTCTCTCTGCTTTAAAGAGCATATGTTTGTCTTCTGTTGCCTAAACTATTGTCATTGTTGATGCATAAAAAATACACCATTGACTATTGCACGTCCTCTATTGATTGGACAAACATCTGCTTTTGTTGATGCACACCAATAATATGTAATCAACTAAGTCATTTGTGTCCTCCTCTAACTGGTAAACCTTTATTGTTTTTGATGCACACACTGTGCCACCAATTAATGCACAACCTTTAGTAATCAGACACACAACTACCTTTTTTGATGTATCCAATGTGTCACCGATGGGCAACCACCAATTTGTCCCAAGATAAAGTCATTGGCCCTCTCTCATACATGACATAGCTTCAATGTTGATGCATCAAATGTGCCACCTTGTGCCAATTGCTACTTTGCCTCAAGGTAAAGTCATTATCCCTCTCTCATACGTGAAAGAGATCCTCTAGTTACTCTTGTTCTCTATCTCTTATACCACATACAAGTACCAACAACAAGCACCTTGTGTCATCACACTAACTGGTGGCATGAGACCAGTGTCCTTTCCGAAGGCCTTTATATACAACCCTCCCTGCCACATGATTGCAACTAAGAATCCCAGTTTAAGTCCTAGTTCTACATCAAATAGTAATCCACTATTTTCATTTTGGGAAGGCTAGAAATCACCCTCTTGTATCTATCTTGGCTAAAATAGAACATATTCTTGTATTAGATAGAAATCTTTATTATATTTGATATGTGTAGATACTTGAGGTAAAAATACATGGCTAGAATTTGTATAATAGAAAACGAGTTTATGGAAACTAGAACTATATTTGATGCTTGTCTTTTTTTTCCATAAATTTTGTTGATTATCACTTTATGGACTTGTAAATGTAAATTATAAAAAATAATATTATTTGATAATGCAGGACGTTATAAATGTAGTCAAAGTAAAAGAAATTGGTGCAAAATAGTAGAGAAGGCCCTCAGATGGAACCATGAATGTAATGTTACATGAATTAACATGATGTAGGTCTTACATGCAAGCTCATTTTCAACTGTTAAACAATTTTATTTGTAAGAATATTATGCTAAGATAATTTTAGAGAATATTAGCAATATTAGTTATGTTACAAATGCACAACTTAATTATTGTTTTATTTAATATGATTAAATTTTGGATTATATATTTTTCATTTAGGGTAATCAAGATAGTCATTCTAGTGTAAGCAATGATAACAATAGAGATAACTCTCATGGTGGAAGCAGCAAAAGTAACAACAAACAAAATAATCATCAACCATAAACTCTATAAGATGGCAAATAAGAGGTTGTTGCAAAATTACTATGTTGATTGTAATTGAAATATTTGCCAAGTAAATATAATACTGAAATAATGTGATACAGACATATTTATTTTTGGATGAACAAGAATCATATGTGTATACTTTTTGTTGTGATTGAAAAACTTAATATGTATTTGGAATAAATATATAATATATATGACTTTCTTTTGGCAATATGCATATAGTTTTGTATAATTTTATTAATTATACACTCACAATATTAAATCTGACAATATAAAATGTATACCAATGGGAAAATAAATTCTATCACAAAGGTTTCAATCTTGAGTAAAGAATTTGTCCTTGTGGTCTATTCATGTATCTTCTGGGTGAAAGACTCAAGGATATTACATCTTTTTGCTCAGGGATAGTCCTAACTACAACTTTCTACTTATCAAGCCTCCACTCAAGAAACAAAGGTCAAGGTCAGGCCCTGACCATCAAGGCAGTGTTAGGGATTCATATATTTATGATTAGGGATTCATCTTTGACCCTTAACATGTTTATTTTGTAGTGTCTTTGTTCTCAAGTGAGGGATCTATCTAGATTTATGGGTAATTAAATTTAGAGGTGTGGGTTGTAATATTAGTTATATTATACATGTTGGCTAATATGTCCCATGATTTTTCTCTTTTCATCTTAAGGATAGTTTTCCATGTTAAATCTTGGGTCTTCTATTTTGAGAGTATTTCAATTTTTCTACAACAATTCCTAACACATACATGTATGCATGCCTAAAAAAATATATTCATATACATGTATGCACAAAGTCACACAAATATGCATGCAAGTGCTTGCAAAACACGTATAATATGGGGCATACACTCTATCAAATTTAAAAAGAATGCAAATATGCACGCATATACATAAAAATAGATATATATTACTAATTGACAAGGAGTGGCTCAAGTGGTTAAGCATAGTGGTGTGTTTCTATTTACTTGTTATATTAAGTTACAAACCTTAGTTCAAATATCAATATGATACTAAATATTTTTCTACAATTAAAAGGATAACATACTTGTATACCCCACTAACCACCCATGTGCTCCCAATTCCAAAGGTATGGGTATGATGCAGGTATGATGTTGGAGACAATGTGCATATACCTAACCGTACCCGCCAACATAAATGGGTATGTTTATGGGTATACTCATTCATGCATCGTATCCAACCCATTTGCACTCCTACCTCAACTCATCGGGAAGAAAATAAAATAATTATTCCTTTGCTTTTACAATACTACAATATGTATAAGTTCATTAATACACAAGAATGTGGTTATATATCATTAATTCAAGGAAAAGGATTGCATCACTTTAGAGAAGGTACATACATAAAAAAAATCAGTAGGGCCAAAGAGTTCCTACTTCATCAACACCTAGACATATTGCTAGTATAAGGATCAAACAAACAACAAATAGCTAAAGACAAAATTAGAGCACAAGAACCACTTTGTAGAAACATGTGCTAAAAGAATTCTAGTTCAATATCACTGTATTGAGTGTTTCTCTAAAGGTCAATAACTTGGCTACATCATGTCCCCGTCATCATCAACAGATGATTCATTGAGGGTGTGATGTACTCCTTAAGAGATTTCAAAAAGATTATAAATGAAAGAAACATGCAAAGGAGTCATATGCATTGTCTTTTTAAAAAATGGTGATTACATTCATGTCATCATTGGGGCTTGAACTTGAGACCTCTTGGTAAAAAAAACTAAGAATCTTAGCACTGGGTGTCCCATCTTAGATAAGGCATATGCATTATCAAATAAGGTATAATGTAGTTATTGATCTTTCTAAAAATGGTGGTTTGAAACAGAAGAAAATTTAGAATTTATTGCCATCCATCAAATAATAATAATTGTCAAGTAATCTACTATTACTTTGGTACCAAAGGTAATACATGTTTGGCATCCATACGGAGGAAGGGTTTGATATTATGTTTGTTGTTTGGATACTTAGTGGGTGTGATGGTCCTTACAATGCAAAGGTAGGTGGGACCAAAGATCTTTGGAATAAGTACATCTGAAGAATTCACATGTTGATTCCACACCATTCCATCAAAGCATGAAAGCATTGGGTCATGGAAATATGTGTTGGCTAGGTTGGGGTTAACAAAAGGTTCGAATTAACCTAGGGTTCAACATAATATGTTGACTTTGAAGTGGACATGTATATTACAAAAAGTGAATAGTGTAATTGACCATTTTTTATGAGGAAGGCATAATACCTCTTGATTGTAAAGAAACAATGTAGGATATAGAGGTCAAGGTTAAGTACGGTAGGAAGCTAGAGGACAAGGGTGTGAATATTGTCTAGAAGGCCAGAATAGACAATGGTTGTTGTGAGGTGATTCTTTAGTGGGACCAAAAGACTTTAGAGGCCTTAAGTAGAGATGTATTCATGGCATTATGAGGTATAGTAATGCAAGGACATATGTGTGTGCTTCTAGTGCCCACAACTGATGTGTCTTTCCAAAAAATTATGCGAAAGGGTTATATGGGTTGAAAATGTATAATTTTAAGAAGATGTGTGCTTGCTAATATGAATCCAAATCAAGTAGCAAGGAGAATGTTTTCTTAATTGTTGAAGCTTGTTATAATATATGTTTTAATTATATTTAATCAAGTATATTTAAGTAAAGAGTACTAAGAATAGAGATATTATTTAAAATAAGGAATTTATAGATTTATTCATAAATTTAGGATACCTCTGACTAGGGGTGAGTAAAACTCAGTTAATAACGAAATAACTAACTTTAAAACCAAATTTTTAATATGA
The DNA here is from genome assembly GCA_963693085.1 of Alisma plantago-aquatica. Classification (NCBI taxonomy): domain Eukaryota; kingdom Viridiplantae; phylum Streptophyta; class Magnoliopsida; order Alismatales; family Alismataceae; genus Alisma; species Alisma plantago-aquatica. The sequence goes on from OY856413.1 coordinate 500,811,562, forward strand.
TTTGGACAGTTTGGTTAATTTATTTTGGTTAACTAGTTAAATGACTAATTTTTCAATTAAAAGTATTTTCTATTTGATTAATCAAATTAACTGAATAGCCATAATTTATTCAAAAGAAACATCTTACACATATATATACATATTGGTTCTACTTTTATTTCAAAGAACATCTACATTTGTATAATAATCAAGTTTTGATGAACTACATATCGCTATATTTATATGCAATACTACTACAATAGAATAATAGTTCAAAATTTTATGAGTATTTGCATACAATATTATTCAAAGAGTGTTATTTGGTTAACCAAATTAACTGATCAAATTAACAGTTAATCGATTAACCATAATCTAATTAACTGACACTAATTCAGTTAGGTTAATGATTAAGATCTCAAACCACAAATTAACCATTTAACTGAACCGAATTAGTGATAACCAAACAAATTAATTGCACGCTAACCCCTACCCCCAACCCTTCCTCTTTTAGAGGTTTGATTATGTGCAAGAAAAAAGGTGTATCTTCCGTGTTAATCATTGATCTTCTATGGAATTTATGTGTGAGTTTGACATTGTCTTCTAGAACTAAGAGCCTCCTCAATAATGTATTTACATCCATGCATGTTGACCCAAACATTCATGAAATAATATAGATATTTACTTATGAATGAATTAGCATTCATATGGGTAATGTTGATCAGTATGCAATGTGGGTATGACTTTCACCCATTCCTGACGAAAAGAATTTAGTAATATGGGATTACATAATGATCTATAGACCTTGCTGAAAGTTGAGTTTGTTGACATCCTATCAATTATTCCTAGTATAGAATAGTCTCTTGGTTTGCATCTTTGTTAAGATAATTTGAGATACAATATAATTGAGGTAATCCATGAATTGTTGTGAACGATGACTTTTGCATATTCTATCAAAATAATATTTCGATGTACAAAACTATCCCACAATAATTTGTGGCATACAAACTTGTTGTTATTTTTGCATAATCTTCTTCTACATGTCAACATCAAATGTGTTTTCCCATAGGGAAAAATAGTGTGATCTCTTTATCAAATCCTTGGACTTCAAATGGATCAAGTAGGCATTATAGATTATCTTGACAATGTGCAATACGATCAAGATCCCAAACGATAACAACTCTTGTTGTGATGTGAGTCAAGGTGAGACAATCAGACAATACTAAGACAAATATGTTTGATATCACGTCCAATTTTTTTAATATTGTCATCGTGTCAATGGGTACATCCAACATGGTTTTGACTAGTTTAATTTTGTACCTAGATGTCAATGTGTTTTTCTTCTTAGTCAATTTATACAAATTCTAAGAGGCAAGACCCTATTTATTTATGGGTCAACTAGAGCATTGTTGGTCATACTAACATTGATTTACTTGCACATATGGCATTTAAGTTCTTTGAATATGTTGCAATTTGTTTTTTGGAGTATTATCTCTTGGTTGGAGATCATGTTCTCTTTGTTGAATGTTTAGATCTTGGTATAAAACATTGATGTGTGTCCAACTGCTAAGTTTCTTACACGGCTACAATTAGTACAAATTATTGTTTGATATATTTCTAGGAGTTTTTGGTTTGCGTCCTCTAATATCATCTCATCTAAGGATCTGTCATTTTTCTCAATTCTATCTACTTTTGTGTTTTCATCAGGCAATATATTTATTAATTCAATATCACCTTTCAATTATATTTCTTCAAACAACTAGAGTGTATTCCTCACATCATGCATCTGGACTTACTAAAAGGTATTATACAATGTCAAATGGTACAAAAATAATAGAAAATGAGTGTTTATAATTTATGATGGACTTTCATAGTGTGAATGATCCATGCAATTGTGAAATCTTAACCACTATAGGAAACAACTAAGAGATTTTTACAAGCATGTTAATAGTAATGTTGGTTTATCAAGAAAGGAGAAAGGAACATATGGGAGGTGGTTGTATTGATTGTGTGTTTGATCAGCATAAAGAGGGGAGAGAAGAGAATGCAGTATAAAAGGATGGTCAATCTTTTTGCTCTCTTAAATAGGAAAGTTAATATCATTGTCAACTTATACACTCCAATTTGATGGTCGAGTGAAGCGATGTCTAGGTTTTAAAAAGCATGAAGTAGGAAACAATGGTTGGACCTCCTTGGGTGCTTAAGCATGTAGTGGATTTTGAAGTAGGCATTTTTCAAAAAAGCACCCATCGTCATCATCATCGTCATCATCTAAGCCTCAGTTTCATCTATGTTAGGTCAGCAACATGGATCCTTCATTTCCATTCAGGTCTATCTTAGATCATATTTTGGTTGAGATGTAGAGATTAATCTCTCTTTATAAGCTCTTCAGATGTTAATTTAGGTCTTCCTCTTCTTCTATTACACTACTACAGAAACAGCCTTTGGCGTCGGTTGTTTAACCCCCTTTGGCGTCGGTTTCTGAGCGACGCCTATGTGGGCGCCGCTAAAGGTCGAACACTTCAGCGTCGATTTTTTAACCGACGCCTATTTAACATATAGGCGTCGGTCTCTTAGTAGATAACCGACACCAAAAGGGTTCGCACCACAGAAAACGGCGTCATCTAGGACACAGTCTGCGTCGGTTATCTACTAAAAGACCGACGCATATATGGACTATAGCGTCGGTGTTTACTTGGTAACCGACGCAGAAAGTGTCCTAGATGACGCTGTTTTCTGTGGCGCGAACCCGTTTGGTGTCGGTTATCTACTAAAAGACCGACGCATATATGTTAAATAGGCGTCAGTTTGACACGAACAGCCGACGCCATTTCCAGTACGGCTGTCACCACATTCGGCGTCGGTTTTGTTCAGAAACCCGACATTGTAGGTCTTTGCTGACGGTTTTCTGTAAATAACTGACGCCTATATCTATTTTTTTTTCATATCAGTTTGCAGGCCTACTGTGGCTGGTCAGCAGGATGAGAACCTGCAGTTTAGTTTTCTGAACTGCAGGTTTACGACATCCATTGATATCAGCCTACAAACAGGCCACAAACCTGCAAAAGTCCCAAGGAAAATTTCACACAAGTAGATACATTCATACATCAATTCAATTCTCACATTCACACATATCATGTATTAACATTCAGAAATATTCATTTACAAAGTATCATTCATTATCGCTATCAACATCCCAATTATATCTTACAGTTGCCACTGCTTGTATGGCTTTTGCCCATTCTTCTCTTATTTCATTTAATGCTTCCATCGTATATGGAGCATGTATATTTTTTAAGCATTTACCTATAGTGTTGTCAGTTTTAAACACCTGCAAAGAGAATGATGTATATATATAAGTAATAATATAAAAATAAGATTGATATATTTCATACTAACTAATGAGACTATATATAATACCTCATGTATGGTATCGATGTCCAATGCGGCATGTTTGATAATCATCTGCATAAATCCCATCACATAGTATGCGCATGCCCAGCCATTGTCTTGTGTAGCGCACTATAAATTGAAACATACAAAATAATACAACTCAGCACAATTCACATCAATAATATATACATTGGAGTCGGGAACTTACTTGTACGTTCTGCCAATTTATTGGCTGGTTCTTTTTCCTTGGGACTGTTCCTCCAGCCTTTTTGAATGCATCTAAACCCCTACATGTTAATATAACACAGTAAATTACATAAGTAAATAGTAATGTAATAACAGATGTTAACAGATACAAAAATGAAAGATTTCTCACCATAATAATGGCATTCTCATTACGTGTCCAATTTTAGTGTTTAATGTACTTCCCGCGGGATCTAGATAATAAACAGTGAACATTCTGGGGACAATAACTAGTAACTCCCAATGTCTACCGCTAGAGATAAAAAGTTAACAATTAATAATTCAAAATGCACAATAAAAATGGAATTTTCTTAAGTCCAAATTATAAATAAAGTAAACTTACTTGACATTGAATGGAGCTATTATTATCGTCTTCTTTTACTGACCAAAAATTGTAAAATCATCTATACAGTATTGTTGAACACTATCGGGGTCTTTAGCTACCATACTAATCAATGATGGAATCAAAAATCCCACATGATCAAATGCAAATTGTTTGCAATGATCTTTGACTAAGTAGCTGCAAAACATGTATTACGTATGCCTTAATATATAAGAAACCAGATCACCAGATCTTACACAAGGTATATGGATGTATAAACAAGATATCACCTTATCCACGTCTCTATCATTGATGTATTCAACCAATCATACATAAACAGCTCAATAATATCTTGTATAAATAAAGAGCTATCGTATGATTGACCTGCATAATCTGCATCTAAAGAAACAATTATCGGGCAATGTATATTATGTGCTCGTAGCCAACATGCCATTCCCCTACAAGCAGGACCTAACGGGTATGTTAGGTCAGTTAGAACCCAAGTTGGTAATGCGGGAAGTGGAGGTGGAGGCCTAGGTGCTCCTGCTGTCTTCTTTTTAACTTGTATATATAATTTCAGATCAGTTGACATCATATATACACATTAATAGTCTAAATCAATGTAAATTTATCTTACAATTTCAGTAGTGTAGACGACATCTGCTTTGGGCCACAATATGACCCCGCCTTCTGCCTCAGCAAATGTATCAATATCCGGGTGGGGATATGGCAATGTAGCTTCCCTCCAATCGAGTAACACACATAATGGGCCCACACGAACGTAGCCCTGTGGCATTGGAGTCCCGTGAAACCTTTCCCCAGGAAGGGACGGGTAAGCCTGCGCCTCTGCAACAACATAGTCTTGTATTCTAAAGCGGCATGGCTTCAATGCCTACAAATTTACGTAAAGAATGTTATACATATATACATATCATCTTGAAAACATATCATCTTGAAAAGACTAGCTACAATGTCATAAACAATACTTACAGCAGACGTGTTAGGCGATGGGTTTCCAGGATTACTCGCAGTCTGTGCATCAGGAGAAGAGTGGTTCGCCATAGGCTGATTGGAAGCCTGAGATGCCTGCCACCGTAGCAATTCTTCCTTGACCTTCTCAGAAACTACATCGTTGACCTTCTTAGCAACTATATCCTCGACTCTCTTATTCTCCTATACATGGATAAAAGAAACATTAGCTTCTTATTATTGAATTTCCTTTTGTAGTAACATTTTAAAAAAAGAATAGGTTACCTCTTCTTGAGAAAGTCCCGCTCTGGGTTTGCGCTGGGATGGCCCAAAGAATGCTTTGATGCCCACACCAGCGCCTGCACCCTAACACGTCCAGGATGCTCTGGGTTACCCAGAGCAACTGTCAATTCATCCGTTGTGCCCTGAGGGATGAACGTGCCTTGTTTCCTCTGCTCGTGCAACTCCCGCTAATCACCATCAACAGAAATTGGTAAGTTAACACCACAAATAATCAATATTCAAACGATTGCTGTAAGAGTTGTATTTTACCATTTTCGCAGCTGCCTCAGCAGTTACGGGCTTCTTTATTTTACCCTTCTTGTTTTGCCTCCCAGCTATCCAGATATCATGGCGAGGCATGGGTGTGGCAGACTCCTGAGTAGGAGCAGACTCCTGAGTAGCCGCAGACTCCGCATTAGTCTTTGGCGAACGCTTGCATAGCCTTTTGGACCCATAGTGTGGTCATGCACATTCAGTGCACGCCTTGCTTTTTGTGCGTCACTGAGGGCCTAGTTAGTATGCACATTAATGATTTGGTTAGTAGCACTAAATGTTAATCTTGAATAGGTTAATACAATGTATATTAATTAAATTGGGAGTGACGCCTAATACCTTGAATTCTTCAAAATTTCTTGAAGCAACAAAATTGTCCCAATCTTCTTTGTCCAAGAAGTTCCATTGTTCAAGGGCTGACTTCTTTTTCTTATCACCCTCTTTTATGTATTCTCTGTTCAGACTTGTCCTATAATTCCTAAGCATCTTTCCAGCGCGTCGCATCACACTTTTACGATGCAATTTCTCATCCAATGCAAACAGATTCTGTAAAATAGAAATGTTATTAACTAGTATCCAAAATAGAATTGCAAATAATAGAATTTGTAATCTAAAAAATAGAATTGCAAATAATAATAACTCATGCATAAATCCTTCCATATCAAGTCTTTTTTCCCCTGAGGAACTTTATGTCAATTATCATACTTAACATCACAATGGCTCCGAGTGGTACACCCAAGATAGTTTACAAAATTATTGCGGTTCACTCCAATTGCATTTCCTCCATTATCAAACTCCACAACCAATTTGGATCCACTGCCACTAAGCGTTATTAACTTCTTCAACAGAGTGATGCCCCTTTTCTTTTAAGTGTTTGATGTTGCGCATCAAGTTGCTCCAGTGCTTCAGTGGGTACATATGCATCATCAACCTAAAATTTGACAAAAATAAACACACTGAATTAGCCCAATATAGAAATATAAGATATATGACATAACTAGGAGATAATGAATTTTATAGAAATACAGGATATGTTTTTAGAACTTACATTGGTATCCTCGTCATGCTCGTCATGGACAGCATGCTCATCATGGACTTCATGCTCATCATGGACATCATGCTCATCATGGTCAGCCATCTGAAAATGTCATTAAAAAGGTAAACATTTAGCATTTGTATTAACTAGAAAAAGGCAAACATTTAGCATTTGTATTAACTAGAAAAAGGCAAACATTTAGCATTTGTATTAACTAGAAAAAGGTAAACATTTAGCATTTGTATTAACTAGAAAAAGGCAAACATTTAGCATTTGTATAAATTAGAAAAAGGCAAACATTTAGCATTTGTATAAACATACATGTCTCTAAAATTTTGATCTTTTATCAATTAACAATCCTTCATTGTGATCTCCGCGCACATATAAGTCATCATTAGCTTCAATATTTTGTGGAGTTGGCAACCCAACTGAGAATGGACTGGAGTCATAATACTTATCATAGTACTCTTCTTCATCTATAGGATCTTCAATGAACTGTCTTTTACCATGAAGAACAACCGACCATTTATCATTTGCAGGATCATCGATATATAATATTTGTTTTGCCTGTGATGCCAATATGAATGGTTCACCCTTCTCGCCAATCTTTTCAAAGTTCACCAAAGTGAAACCCAATTCATCCACTATAACTCCTTTGGTGTTATCAACCCAATTACATTTAAAGAGTGGAATTTTGAAATCTATGTAGTCAAACTCCCAAATGTCTTCAATGACACCGTAATATGACATTTTAGCTTCATGTGGACTCTTATCCTTTGCACTTGCAAAGTACATAGTCGACGCTTGAAGAGTGACCCCACTATTTTGGACGACACTCTTATCATCTTGGCGCTTTGTGTAATATGTGAATCAATTAATGTCAAACCCTTCATAAGACATAACATTCGGTTTTGGTTTAAAGGCGAGGCATTTGATAGTTTCTGTAATATCATTTGGTGTTTGAGATAGTTGATGTAAGACTTTATCTTCAAACCACTTAGTAAAAGTCTTATTATGCTCTCTAGCAAGCCACATTGAACTTGCTCGAGGATGTTGTCTCTTTATGAAATTGGTATGTTCCTCGATATAAACACTCACTTCGTCCATATTGTGTAAAATATACAAGTGAGCTTGTTCCAACTGCTCACGGCTGATTACTTTCACCCGTGATCCCAAAATTCCTTTGCCCTCCTCAATATTCTTGTCATTATCAGGAGTGTCATTACCACTGAGAAAGTCAATGCAAAAATCCATAACCTCTCTCGCCACATAACCTTCAATAATACTCCCTTCAGACCGATAACGGTTTTGAACATCACCTTTAAAAACGCTCATGTATCGTTCAAAGGGATACATCCAATGCAAGAAAACTGGTCCCAACATTTTCACTTCCCTAGTCAAGTGGACAACAAGATGTACCATGATATCAAAGAACGAAGGAGGGAAATACATCTCAAGATGACATAGGGTAACAACCACTTCTCTTTGCAAATTATCGAGAGTATCAGGGTCAATAACTTTGCTGCATAGACTGTTGAAAAAGAAACAAAGTCCGGTAATTGCAAACCTTACATTCTTCGGCAATATAGATCGAATTGCCACAGGTAATATTTGTTGCATTAGAGTGTGACAATCATGAGATTTAAGACCTATCAACTTCAGATCTTTCATTGATAGCAATCTACGAATGTTGGATGAGTAACCATGTGGCACCTTAACATTTACCAAGCATTCACAAAAAGTTTTCTTCTCCTTTCTAGACAACGTGTAATAAGCGGGAGGTAAGTATGTTCTTTTATTACCCATTTCACATAATTCTGTTAATTCTGACCTTATTCCCATTTCACGTAGGTCCAGTTTGGATTTTATCCCATCTTTAGTCTTACCTGGTATATTTAACAGAGTACCAATGATGCTATCACAGACATTTTTCTCAACGTGCATTACATCGATACAATGCCTGACTGTCAAAGAACTCCAATAAGGAAGATCCCAAAATATTGACTTCTTCTTGAATGAAGAATTGTCACTCCGTGTGGCCATACTACATTGTGATTTCTTACCAAATTCATTGACAAAATCTTTTACTCTTGCATAAACAACATCCCCTGGTATAGGTTTAGGAGCACTCCGTTCATCATTCCATCCATTGAATGCTTTGCGCTTCCTACGATACGGATGGAATTTTGAAAGAAACCTTCGATGACCAAGATATACAGTCTTGCCGCCATATTTTAGTCTTATTGAATCAGTGTTTTCTTCACATATAGGACACGCTTTAGCTCCTTTGACACTATATCCAGACAAATTCCCATATTCTGGAAAGTCATTAACAGTGCAAAACAACATAGCGTGCAAACGAAATGTCTCTCTTGCTGAAGCATCATAGGTCATCACACCTTCAGCCCAAAGTTTCTTTAAGTCATCAATCAAAGGTTCAAGATAAACATCGATAGCATTTCCGGGTTGTTTAGGGCCCGATATCAACAACGACAACATAACGTACTTATTTTTCATACACATCCAGGGAGGAAGATTGTATATAACAAGCATGACTGGCCAAGTGCTATGTTGGCTGCTTAATGTCCCGTACAGATTCATCCCATCTGTACAAAGCCCAAGTCTTAGATTCCTATCTTCTTCACCAAATTTGGGGTACAATAGATCAATCTTCTTCCACTGTGGGGAATCAGACGCATGTCGTAGGATCCCATCATTATTTTTCTTAACATCTGCATGCCACCTCAAATTCTTCGCACCTTTCGGATTTGCAAACAAGCGTTGAAACCGTGATATTATAGGTAGATACTACAACACCTTGGCAGGAGAACCAGTTTTGGACTCCCCCGAAGTCGTCAATTTATACCGTGACGCACCACATTTTGGACAATCTTTCAAATCTACATAGTCCTTTTGAAATAATACACAATCATTCGGGCATGCGTGTATCTTCTTGGCCTCCATTCCCATTGGGCACAACATTTTCTTCACCTGGTCTGTTAAGATTGGCAGCTCGTTTCCTTCAGGAAGCATTTCTTTCAACAAAGTCAACAATGAAGTGAAGCTTTTGTCGCTCCATCTATTGTTAGCTTTCAACTTATACAATCTCAACACAGCGCTAAGCTTCGTAAACTTAGCACAGCCTATGTATAACGGTATCTCAGCATCATGCACAATGTTTCTAAAGATAGGAGGTGGATCGGTGTGCTCTACCCTACAACTATCCAGCATCGCATCAACGATGTGTGCTGGAACTGGTTCGTTCACATTTACTTCATCGGAGGCAATTTCTTCTTCCACCCAAGCACTGCTATCGACATCTACTGGTTTCGATTTTGAAATCTCTCCATGCCAGTGCCATTCTGTATAGCCTTGTACAATCCCGTTGCACATGACATGACTTTTGATTTCCTCACCAGTGTTGACTTTCAAGTTGTTACCGCAATGCCTACATGGACAGTAGAACCTATCTGTAGGTTTTTTCCTATGTTCCTCAGCAAATCTAATAAACTGATCAAGACCAGATATAAACTCTAGGGTGCAACGATTACGAATGGACATCCATGATCTATCCATTCTATGATCAGAGAAAACAAGTATATATAAGGAAATAAGTATATATTAGGAAAAGATTAGGGTATACACTTACATCCTACCTAAGTGTATAATGTGATGTCATTCTCATATATAATAAATGTGTACCACCTATCCCATCCTTGAACACCTAATCTCACTAGTAAGTGTATAATGTGTATTAGGTTTTCAATAAAATTTCAGCAGCATTTCCCCGCTATTCTTTAAGTACATATATACTTAGAGAACAAACGGGGAAATGCTACCGAAATTTTCTCGAAAACCCAATACACATTATACACTTACATCCTAAGTAAGATTAGGTGTTCAAGAACAGTCCCAAACTGGGGACTATCCAAGATTTACTCCTAATGAGTCAATCTTGGACGGGTTTTTAGGCCAACAAACACATTTGATGTCATTCTTATATATAATAAATGTGTACCACCTATCCCATCCTTGAACACCTAATCTCACTAGTAAGTGTATAATGTGTATTGGGTTTTCAAGAAAATTTTGGCAGCATTTCCCTGCTGTTCTCTAAGTACATATATACTTATAGAACAAACGGGGAAATGCTACCGAAATTTTCTCAAAAACCCAATACACATTATATACTTACATCCTAAGTGAGATTAGGTGTTCAAGAAGAGTCCCAAACCGGGGACTATCCAAGATTTACTCCTAATGAGTAAATCTTGGATGGGTTTCTAGGCCAACAAATACATGTGTTGTCATTCTTATATATAATAAATGTCTATAAACTACAGGCAACATGGTTAATCCTAATCAACAGAGCATTATTAAATAATAAATCAAGAAATCAATAGTTTCAAATAAAAGGTCTAGGAATCTTTACTAGACATTATATGTATCCCTAATCATCATATTTAACATACTACATTATTATGAACATCCGGATCAGATTAAGATCATACTATGTTATAACCATTGGTTTAATAACCCTATTTCCGCATGTACATGTTTATCAACTTTAAAACCCTATAATTCATGAAATCATTCTAATTCAATTTAATATGTTGGGATCACATAATTATATAATGACATCAGAATATATAGAAGAATCATAATTAACATGATTAACAACATGCTCATCAAACTAGGGTTTTCGAGAAAATTTTATTCACAATCTATGCATTTTTCTGATCAAAACCATATACAATATGTCTATAATTGGAGCTAGCATTTATTTCCTATATTATTGGCAATATTAATGTGTGAATCTGACCTGGAGAGGAGCTGTGGTCGAACCTGGAAGGTAGGGCTAGGGCTAGATGAGTTACGACCGGTCTGGAGAGGAGTTGTAGTCGAACCAGACGGCGGCGCAGAGTGGGCGACGACGATAGCACGTGGCGACAGTGCGCGACGATCGATGAGTAGGCGGAGAAGATGGTTGCGGCGGCGCGACGGCGGTGGAGAAGCAGCTAGCTGTCGGCCTGGCGGCGGCGGCATGGAGGCACTGGCAGCAGCGTGGAGGCACCGGTGGAGAAGGCGGTGTTCACAAATCAGCACTGGCGGCGGAGAAGGCGGCGCGGCGGCACTGTCGTGGAGGAAGATGGTGGTGGTTGCGGCGGAGTGGAGGGTCGGGAGACAGCAGAGAAGAAAGGGTCGGGGAACAGTTTAGGCGATGAAACAGAAGAAAGGGGAAGAGTCGGGTGATCGTGGGATATTAAGTTCACCAATAGCGTCGGTTGTTTCAAACAACCGACGCCTAAACCTCTTTAGCGTCGGTTGTTTGAACCAATCGACGTTCAATTGGACGATATTTTCACGAAATTGTTTGGCGGGAACCACTTTCGGCGTCGGTTATCAACGGATAACCGACGCTGAAAGTGACACTCTTCGCGCAAAGTTTCATCACACATAGGCGTCGATGGCTATTTAAATAACCGATGATGTATGTGACACTTTTTCTTTTCGCTCGAAAATTGGATTTCGCGGGAGCTTTTAGGCGTCAGTTTGTTATAGTCAACCGACGCTGAATACAAAGCGGTACCGTGTCTGGCTGGTCTTCGAATATAGACGTTGGTTTGCCTAAACAACCGACGCCTTATATTATAGGCGGCGGTTTTCCTTAATAACTGACGCCCATAAAAGCGACACTGAATGTTATTTCTGTAGTAGTGTTAATTGTGATTGACACAATATCATTGCTTCATATAGGCACATTAGTCAGTCTGCGTTGCACATGTCCATACCATTTGAGTCGGCCCTCGCATCCTCAATGCTTTCCACCCCCACTTCATTCTTGATATAATCATTTCTCAAGTGATATTTTCTTCTCCTCTCACACATCCATCTCAACATACACATTTCAGCCTGTTTATCTTGTTGAGACCTTGTTTCTTCACTGCCCAGCATTCACTTCCACAGATGTTTTTTAATCTGAGAGGGATTTTCTGATCACATCCTACTCCAGTTGCACTCCTCCATTTCAACCATCCTGCAGCAATCATGTGACAAATGTCATTTTGGACATCCCCATCTATTTGAATAATAGAACCCAAGTAATGAAGTTTATCACATTTTGGTATATCTACTATGTCTAACTTGGCTCCACCATTCACACTATGAGAAGAAAAAAGGTTCCCATCATATCAAAAAAATGTAGAAAATATATTTAGTATATACTTTTGGCCAATTTAGAGGATAACCAGTAAGCTTTATATTGATAATCAGGGGAGTAACTAGTCAGTTCCCAAAACATTGGAATAGTTATCACAATAATTAGGATACAATAATATCAACAGTCTACATATCTCAAGTTGCATAGTGAGTTGGATTCAAAAGTGGCTAAGTATTCAGTAGCTCAGTAATAATTAACAATGTTAGAGAATGTCCAAAAGTAGAAAATTACTATGAATAGTTACTTGGAGTAAGACTAAATAATTACTACTACTCTTGAATCATCAACAACATTCAGAAACATAAAAAAACATGGACATGAGATTAGTTAAAGTTAATTACTTAGTAGTAATTGACGATTATAGAGTAGGTTACAACTAAAAATACTAGTCTACCAATAAGGATTATCGAGACATTAATACAATTCAAATGAAAATATTAAGTTGGAATTGATGTGTAATACATCTAATGCATGATGTATTACTTCATTTGTTTATTGTATACTCCTTATTCCTTGAAGTTATTTGGTATAAGAATAAATAGCAACAATTCGATGAGAGGATGAAGGAGTTTTGAGACGATAAATGTAATAGTTGGTAAAGATAGTACTTTTTGACAACATGGGGCATAATCAAACATACTTGATAGCATTTAGTGTTAATAATAAGCAATACCAGAAGAACAATCACTACATTATGATCTCAACACTTACTAGATGTTGTACTTCTAGGCCAACTAATTTTATAACAAAATTGTGCTTAACAAGCTGCATAAACGGGCCCACTCAAGCGGCCCAAAGTAGGGAAAAGTGATCCAATGGGACTACATCATGACAAGCCTCTCAGTGGGTTGCATCAACACTGATTCATATGTGGCTATTGGTTGGCTATTAAAGCATAAGTGGTCCACTTATATTAGATAGGGGTGCACATAGGTCATTCACCTCTCTTCCTTCTCATCACTTTACTCAACCAAACGCATAAAATTTCTTCTTCAATTGTCCCTCATCTCCTTTCTCTATGTACGAAGCATGACATAAGACTAGCAAATTTTGGTTTTCTCTTTGTTTTTGTTGATTTATGTTCATAGTATTCTACCCAAATAACTTCCAATCTTAGCGAAGATTATTTTCATACAACTTCAATGGAATTTCATATAGTTGTACTTACAATTAATGTGTCCATCTATATGGTTCTTCATGTTCCCACTTCTTCATATCAGTGTGTTCCTAGTGGCAAATCATTGCCCCCTCTCAATAGTATATATATAACCATCAAGCCTCCAAAATTTGTAGTATGAAACAACCATGGACTATGGAGATAAGCTTACCCATTCCAGCTATGTCCTAAATACTTATCATGAACTCTAGGGTTGATAGGTCATCTTCATTCTAGACAACATTTCTTTCTAGGGTATTAGTTCATTCCATCAAAGTAATTACCGTCTACTCTTGTCATTTTAGTATTTTCCTATCTTGTTTTGATTTCAATATCCAACCAACAATTATCTTCAACAATGAAGCATTTCATTGAAGTTGGATCTAATTATATCACATTGCTTCCCATCCCAGATATAGTGTTTTGTGTTTATGAGGTTGCTTATCCTTTTTTCTCATTTATTGCAACCTCCTTTGACCCATAATTGTCCTAGACTTATCAATTTATTAAGGTTTTATAATTATTTGCATTTTAATGAGACAAGATACTTTGACACGTGATTTGGTTGCCTTCAAGATGGTTAATTAAATTCACTTACATTCTAGTTCATATTGCCTTTAACTATCTCTATCATTTTTACCACATTTACCTAAATAAAAAGGTTTGTTGGAGCTTCATTTTGTGTTTTGGTTTCATGTTATCAATCTAATCATACAGTTCAATGCCATGATGCATGTGTTGTTTTGAGGTGTAGCACCTCAGTCAAAATGAGGCTCATGCTTGGTTAAAGGTTCTTTCTAAAATACATAATGTGAGTAGGTATTGTGAATGCTAAAATGCATAATAGAGAAAGGCACATGAGAAGCAAGAGTAGAAACACGAGTAGTAATGGAAGGGACACACACCGCAAACAACATTGGAGGAACATGATCAACTTCTAAGCATCTTGAGTTTTGGAAGCAGTGACAACAAGGATATGTCAACATACTTCAAGGAGTTACATGTAGGATGATGCAAATAGTAGTGTTTGTCGACATGTAGCGTGAATAAATGATCAAATCGAATGAAAAGTGCATTGTTGAGGTGTCATAAAAATTTGGATTAGTGGCATGGACAATAGGTCAGTGGAGAGCACGACGATGCTCTGATGGCACGACGATGCTTTGATGGTTGTGCATTCAAATCTAGTTGTAGGGACACAAGCTCAAGGATTTTTTAAAGAAAGTACATCCTTTAGAAGTGTTTGAATATGAAGCTTAGGGGTGATTAACAACCAAGGGTGAAAAGTAAGAAAACATTACATTCATCACAACAAGTTTAGGATTGCAGTGATAATACTCAGTAATGTCTTCTCCTTTACAAGAAGGGCTTATGGGAAGAATTTTGTGAGCAAAGAACATGATTTAATAGGTTGAGTTTGATTTGTATCTTGATATACAATAATCGAGACAGCATTGTCTTCTCCTTTATGAGGGCAACGAGAGAATTGGGAACCTTCCACATATGTTGTTCGGTGGGGATACCCTCCCATTAGGGTACATTATGGACAACACTACAAAGCATCGGTCATTTTGTTAAATAGTCTTAGATGAGGACAATTTTATTAGCAGGCTCATGTTTTGTGGTAACTTTAAATGCTAGGGATTTCTAACATCATATTGGTCTAGAGAATGAGAACTTCATTGAGTAGAAGAATCAAATAAGACCTCATAATTTTTTCCCTTGTTAATGGAAACATTATCTCATCACTTCCTTATGTCATTTTAAGAGAAATCAATGCATCTACAATAGTGAGAAGAATGGAGAAATGTGATGCAAACTTCCTACAATCCCAACTCATTGTAGCATCTTTTTAGCATGTAAGAACTCCGAGGAGAGGACTAGTTTCTAAGAAATTTGTCAATCCTTCTCAGGGTAGGCATCTTCACAATGTTGTCGGGATCTAAGATGTTCAACCCATCTTCAGGGTAAGGTCTAGCCAAGGTACTCCATGCCACAACATGAGCTTTCCTTGACCAAACAAAGCATCATTGTGAAGAGGAGTGATTGTTCTAGAACTTGGCACAACTTGGTCATCTTGAGGTAGGTGGTTCATAATGAATATGTGCAAGCCAACAATGCCTAGAATCTCTACATGGAAGGTCTCCAATCACTCCCCTCAAGTCCCTTGGGATGATGTTTGGTGGGACTAATTGCATACAATGAAGTGGAGTTTTTGTGCCAATAGGTACTTGATGGGGAAGTTGCCTACCAAAGATAGGCTACGAAGGCGGTACTTGGAAGTCACCCCCTTATGTTCACTATGTCAGGAGGTTGAGGAGAGTCACAAGAACATGTTTTTCAAGTTTAAGTATAGATACTAAATTTAGTGTAGTATTTGTCAAAAGCTTGAATGGGGTGGTTGTCCCCCCCTAAATTAGTTGAAGACTCCATTCACTAGATTCGAGCTAAAATGATGAAGAACAAGATGAGATTCTTGCAAGATCTTGCTTTATTGTAATGTGTTGCTCCCTATGGAAGGAGAGGAACAACAAAATCCATGAGAAGCCACTATAAATATTGGAACCCAATAGGGGATCCACTCAAATGATACAATATAAAGACCAATGTTAAAGTAAAGCAGCGAAAACAAATCCATTAAAAATGTGTTCCTCCCCCAAAAGGTGGAATATCAAAGTAAAATGGTGTACATCTAATATATCTAATCTTAAACAAGACTTGTTGCAGAGGGAAGTCAGGCCATTCCAAGCTATCCTTAGGTCTAATACCATGTATATGATCTTCATACATCCTTGTCTTCTAATGTACCTACACCTAGGTGAAAGGGAACATCACCACCAAAAATTAGGAAGGAAAGGCATGTAGGTCAGCAAAAGTTGAGTATGTGCATATGTAAAACACTTTGGGCATTATATTGGGTTATAAGTGCAAAAGAGATGTTCCCACAAAAGATGGTTGTTTGCAATTAGGTGAGTTCAAGAGAAATATAAAAAATGAGGCATATTAAATTTAGATTACAAGTAAGAGAATCAATGTGTCTTGCAATAACAGTAAACCACAATTCCAATTTATAAAAAAAACATTTGCATGCATGACAATGTAGACTAAATATACCTAAAAATGGCCATAACACCATAGGATCATGGCCTAAAATAAATAAGGGTGGAAACGCACACCCCAGGCAGAATTTGAATGCCCTTTATAAGTATGGTTGTACATAAGTACCACTATTCTAGATATTCTAGTCAAACATGTAGCATACATAAAATAGAGAAGCAAGACTATTATTTTAGTCAATTTCACATGAAAAGACAATCATATCATGAGGGGTCCAAAGACCCATTACAACACAGTAATTCAACAATCACTAGAATTAAAATGAACCCAAAATCAGGAAATATGAATGTCCAACAGTTGATTTTCAAGTAGAATTGATATTCAAGAGATGCCTCATTAAAAGAATCAGGTTTGAGTCAAATAATGTCCAAAATAACATAGAGGATATACATACCTGATCTTTAAGACTAGTGGCTAACTCAATAGATATACTTGGTCCACAAAAGTCAAGTTTTCACCCTTAGAATACATTAGGTATGTTAGTCAAACTAAAGTGAACATGTGTAAACATTCCTACTATAACTATACATATTGTTCTTATCCTAGTTCGATCATCTAATGACATATTAGGGTTTTCAATCCTATGAAGTGAATCACTATGTATATATGTAAATGTCCATATGATAGTTATTACGTATGTGTATATATCCACTCCAAAGTAGGGTACACTATTTCTCATCCATAGGTATTCATGGTTGCATATATTTTTTCCATTTAGTTACGGACCATAATATGAATAGATTAGATTGGTATACACTTGTCATTCCCATGTTATGGATAAATTAGTTAGAACATGTATTTCTCCTATTTCGTTCTTAAAAGTTATCCTCTGTATGAAACTATATGATTCCATTATATTCATGGCTTCAGATTTACATGTATATTAATGTGTATGCACATTTTAGTATCTAGTTCTTGAATACCTCATAAATAGAAGCATGCATTATTTGGATGAATCGTATTAAATCATATGTAGTCTGAACAAACATTTCATACATATTTATATTTATAAAGTAATCTTATAAAGAATGATGTTTCTCCCATGTTCCATATCATTCAACATAGATCAATATAGGAAGATGTATTTCCTAGTTCCATGTGTATTTCTCTTTACTATCAAATACACACATACACATCTAGGGTTATGATTCACGACATGGGTAATGGTATTAACAATACATTTCTTGGCACTCAGTACGATTATGTATTTTCTATGTATATTACTATTCTAGCATTTTATACCAAGGTTAAGTGTTCATGAATATTATTTGATACTAGGTTTTGATCTAATTCATGCACATTCTCAAACGGTTTAGCACATCATTATACATATACCATCTTATTAATTATTTCTGAAATTGAGAAACAATAGGAAGACAAATTACTTATAGATCATTGAGTGAGGACTTGTTGTATGCAGCTCAATCCTTGTTTGGATCTAGAAGTAGAAGTTAGATAAAACCCCTCATTGAGTTTATTTCAGTCAATCCAAAGGTTTCCCGAGTGGTGGTGCTCTTTGTAGACATGAGGGCAGGATTGGGTTCCTCCCTTCAGGGTTGAAGGGGAGATATATTTACTGGCTAGGAGGTGACATAGGTTGAGGTGGTGTAGGAAATGTTCTCTCTCATTAAAATAGATGAATTCCTGGAAGGTTTTGAACTCAGCATGACCAACCTAGAGGAGCAGGGTAATAGGATGTGGGTAAGGGATGGATATTGGTTCAATGGGGGTATTTGGGTCTTCAAATTTGTTGATGCCAGTATGCAGAGGTTGAGAAAAGTTCTTGTTTTCTACACATATAGAGGCCACATGGAACTGGGAAAGGTAGGTTGAAATCATCAATTTTCATCATGAAGAGGCTTGGGTGTCGTTGGTGGTTGAAGGAAGTAGGTACGTCCACAAATGGTGGTTGTTGGGAGAGCCTACTCTGATCTTAGCACTACAGAAGGTTGTTAACTTACTGCCCAGATTGTTAGGCGCAAGAGAGGGAGGAATGGCAATAGGGGGTCATAGCTAAGGTTTAGGTTGGTGTTGGTGACAGCTAAAGGTGTTTGCAGATGGTCGAAGTTGTGAACCTGGGTGGTTAAGAAAATGTGAAGACCTTGACATTGGTTGATGCAAGAAGGTAGGAGTGACGACGGTGATGATGAGGAAGTGCAATGGCCATTGGAATTGGTTGTGGTCATAGCTGAGCACAAGGTACTGCCTTGCGACGGCCACTATAGATGGTGAGGAGAGGAGGTGACAACAGATCTATAGGTCGTGTGGTAGGAAGAAGCAGAAGAAGCAAGGTTGATTGTCTTGCATATTGTTGAGGTCTGGTGGTGGGGACTCTAGAGGAACCCACAACGACAGATGCACCCAGGTCGGTAGACCATGTTGTCTACATCCCCATATTCATGGAGGAGGAGGATGTCCGTGGCGGCTTCCTTAGCAGGTGGTGATGTCTCGTGTGCGTCGACCACAGAAAGATGAAGAGGAGATGGTGGTGGTTAGGGAAACAAAGAAAGGGATGGAAGGAAGATGAAGAGGAAGAGGGAGAGAATGAGTGTGATCAACTAGGGCTACTGAACAAGGAGGTGAGGAAGAGAAGGAGAAGAAGGTGTAGATTAGGTGAACACATGTCTGCCCAAGACCAAAGCACTAATAGTGGTTTGCACCGTGATGAGGATGGACAGAGGAGGTGCATTGGTGATGGTGGTGCTGACGAAGAATACAGTGGTGTCGATGGTTGATGAAGAGTCATTGTTGTTGGTGGCTAGTCCCTATTGGCATGAACAGATCAGGGACAAAGGAGTGGTGATGTATTTGTGGATGGAGGAGGCGCCTATTTTCATTCCTCCTGGAGGCTAGGAGCTTCATCACCAAAGGCATGCCTTGGTGATCGGGACTCGTCGTCTAGGTTGTGCGGCGTGAGGAAGGAGAGAAGCATGGTGGCTAGGGTTTGTCGAAGTCTAAGGAAAACAAAGGGACTAAAAGGGAGGAGGCGCGAGAGAAACTGTAGAGGGTAGATGCATAGATGGTCATCGAGGGATCGACATTTGCGGTTGTTCAACGTGAGGAACGCAATCAAGGGATAGGAGATGTAACGCCCATGTTACATAAATGACGAGAAAGAATTACGTGTACTATAGTTGTAATTAGATAATCAATGACATCATTGTTTCCACTCAATCAATAAATTGAATGTGCAAAAGAAGTCAGAAATAGGTGTCTAGGCTAATTAGAATATGGGGAATCCAATTCACCTTCAATTTCTCCTATAGGTACTATCTGATCTTTTCCCCTTTAATTAGAGTGATAAGTTGATGCGAGGATTTTGAGTCGCTTATTTAGACTTGTTTTACATGCGTTTTATGTGTTTATTGGTCACTTTTGTGGTTAGTATCGCATGATTCATTCACTTTAGTCTATAATCTCATTTTGTATCAAATCTATCATATTTTATCATTTTGATTATAAATGATCATATTGATATTTTTTAGCATAGATGATTTGGCTTTATCTTGAAATTTCAGGAAGAACGGATATACACATTTGTAGATACCATCGACATCCGTCGATAGTATCGACACGGTCACAGTGAGACAGCCGCAAGGAGCCAAGATGAGTCGATACCATCGACTGGGAAGTCGATGGTAGCGAGATACCTGCAGCGAGCCAGCAATCAACCCGTCGATACTATCGACACAAAGTCGATACTATCGACATTGCCCAGCTTCAGTGTTGGATTGGTGATAAAACTGACGCCTAAAAGTGTCGATACCATCGACACTAAAGTCGATGGTATCGAGTCTGCATCAGTGGGAATGTTAGAGAAAAAGACAACTTGCTGATATTATGACGGGTCGATACCATCGACCCGCGTCGATGGTATCGACGCCGTCAGGATAGGTTTTGTTTCAGATCGATTCTAATAGGACGGTGGTGATCTTTTAGCGACCCAAAGTGGTCCACATATCTAATTTCGGTGACCCTAAGCAGGGGATCACATTGTTAGTCATTGCACAAGTCTTAAGGAGAGGTGGAGAGAAGAACGGAGCCCAGAATCATGCCATGATCGTTCCGAGAGCCGCAGAAGACGTTTTCCACCGCCGGAAGGCTGTAGATCGCGCATTCTACGTCAAGGAACGCCCATATCTCCTCCGTCCAGGGATTTACATCACTTTTATTCACATTTTCTCCATGTTTTCCCTTTCTCTCATCATGTCTTTCATTGAGATGAACATGCAGGGCTAATCCCCTTTGTCTTTAGGACTGGGAGTAGCCCGGGTAATCATTGTATGACATTTTTACCATAGTAATTCATTTTTTGTCTCTTAAATCCGTGGTATGATTTCATTTTCTCCAATATATCATTATGATTGATCACCCTAATGATAATTTAATGCCTTTAATTGCTTTGAAAAAAGAATTAACGGTTGAAAAGAGACAAAATTCACATTAACTAATAAATCCTTTGAACAAGGTGATGTACGGTTAATGGTGGAAACCCAGAGTTTGGTCTTCATGCACCTAGTTTAGGGTATAGGTTACTACTACTGTGGAACCGACCTAGATTTAGGTAGTGAATTGTATCACGACAGTGAACAATTCTGAATACAGGCCACTACCCAGAATGAGAGACAGATTTGATTAATTATGTAGGAATGAATACAACGAGAACCTGCGGTGAAACCACAATCCTAAAGATTCCCATCTAACTTGATCAAACTAAACATTTAATCGATTGCTTTATTTTCTTTTATTTTTATTTTCTTTTCCAATCAACTCTCAAAACCTTTAATTGTCTAGCTGATCGCGAGTAGTTAGTAAGTAGTCTACCGACATTTCAATGTCCATGTGTTCGACTCGGGCCTCACAAAGGCCTATATTACTCTGACGCGTGCACTTGCGTTATATGCACAGTAAAATCGTGTCAAGTTTTTGGCACCGTTGCCAGGGACATGGCAACTGTCGACACTACGAGTGCTGTAAGCGGCCACTCTAGGCCACATTTTATTTTATTATTATTTTTGCAATTCATCGTTTATTTTTCATAATTAGCAATCACCTAGCACTGTACTGAATCAAATTTATTACCTTACAGGTACCAGTGCATGGTGAAGACGCGTAGCACAAACTACGTATTGTCATCACTAGAGGTTCCACCATTGGGATCAGACGACGAGGAGAACAACATTCAAGATCAACCTGAGGATATAGATTCAGACTCTAAACCGGAAGCCATGGCTGAGGAACAGACAATATGGGAGAAGATAAAGGCTTCCTCCTCATCAGCATCAAAGGGGTTGATCAAAAGGCAGGTAGTCAACATTCCAACATATAATATTGATCCGGTACTGATCAACTTGGTCAAGTCTCAAGCATTTCACGGGCTGAAGAATGAAGACCCTGTTGCCCACATCAGCACTTTCGTGGAAAATTGCGATATGATCAAGATAGATAGGTTTCCATAGGAGACACTATATTTGAAGTTGTTCCCCAGTTCTCTTGCAGGTAATGCACGGGAATGGTTGCATAACCGTGATGATGAGACCGTCGAGACTTGGGATCAAATGATCGAGGTTTTCTTCGAAAGATTCTTTCCACTGGAGAAAACCAATGACCTAGTACGGAAGATCCACAATTTCTATCAAAGGGCTGGGGAGACATATTCTGAGACGTAGGAGCGCTTTCAGATAATGCTGCAGAAATGTCCACATCATGGGCTAGATAAAGAAAAACAAGTGAAGATATTCTATTTTGCTCTAAATGAGCACGACATGAGCAATCTAGACTCAGCAGGTTCCGGTTTCTTCTTGAACAACACTGGCACTAGGTGTTGGAAAATCTTGAAAAATATGGCCAGGAAGCAATCATGGGGCGACAGAGACACACCAGAACAGGTTCGAGTCGCAGGTGAGTCAAAGGCCATTAAGGAATTGAAAGACAAAATGGATCTCATAGCCAAGAAACTTGTAGAGAAAGAGGAAGAGTCCGATGAGGAGGCCCAAGTTAAATTCATTCAACAACAAGGTTACAGGAGCAATGATTACTCTTGGAGAAAGGATAGAAAATTTTCATGGAAGGATCCAAACAACTTCCTACAAGACCCGGATGCAAAACCACAACCCACTGCGGAGGACAAAAGCACTGAATTGCTCAGCCAAGTAGTGAAATAGAATCAAGAGTTGATGAATATGTTCGGTAAGCGGTTACAGTCTCAGGGAGAGATGTTGAATAAATTTGGGCAGACGTTGCAAAGTGATGGATTGTAGATGAGAGCACTGGAGATGACTATGGCCCAACTTGCTAATGAAGTGGCAACCAGGAAACATCAAAATCAACAAGGACCGGCTGGGAATGCAGAGGCTGCTCAAGTACATCATCAAGTGAGGTATATATCTGTGATTAAGGAACCAAAGCCCCTAGTGGTGGAGGTCCATGACAAGAAAGAATGCATTTTGACACGGAGGCTAAAACAAGTGTACCATATCCCTGCAGCTTATATGGACTACCAGGCAGATATTTCCCATTCAGGAAATCATACCAAGAGCCCATCACAGCCGTGCCCACATCTAGGCAAGAGGAGCAGGTGAAAGTGATATTACGCAGTGAAGCTAATACCGCCGAGAAGGATGAGCAGCCACAAGTCACACCAACCGTGAATGATGTGCTAAAGCCTATGTTAGAGGGTGACAACGAAGCAAGCTTAGGGGAGGAGACCCCAAATAGCCCATATGTTCCACCGCACAAGCGCATAAAAGAGCCTAGCGTGCCATTTCAGGATATTTGAAAGTCGAAGAAGGAGCATAGACACTACAAGAAGTTTTTGGAGATGTTTAGGAAGCTCCATATTAATATTCCATTACTGGAAATGATAGAAAAGATTCCTGCATATGGAAAATTTATCAAGGACATCATCACCAAGAAAAGGCAGATAAAAGACACTGATGTTTGCTTTGTGAATGAGACGGTGAGCTTGATAATCACTGGAAGTGTACCAGAGAAGAAGAAAGATCACGGGAGTTTCTACATATCGTGCTCAATTGGCGGCCATCACTTTCCATATGCATAGTGTGATTCAGGCGCTAGTATAAATCTTATGTCGTTATCCACGTTCCAAAAGCTTGGATTAAAGATACTAAAGAAATCTGCCGTGACTATTGAGTTGGTGGATGGGTCTATTGTTAATCCATATGGGGTGTGTGAGGATGTACTTGTCAAAGTCGATAGATTCATCTTTCCCGTGGATTTCATTGTCATGGACATGCCACAGCTAAAGGGTTGTGAGATGCTACTGGGTAGGCCATTTCAAGCGATGGATGATGTTATCACTGCTATCGGGAGAGGTATCTTGACATTAGGAATTGGCAAGGAAAGAGTTGAGTTCAAACTGCCGAGTGATCCCCTAGGAACACTCCTCGATGCCCCAAGCTGATGAGCTTTATTTTGTCTAGCCTAAGACGTTAAAGTAGGGCACTTGTTGGGAGGCAACCCAACCATCGGTAGTTTTAATTTGTAGTTCTTTCATTTTCTTTTGCATTCATAAGTAAGTTTTGTGTAATTTCATTTTTGTGTGTAAAAATGATACCTTAGTCATTTTGTTCAGTGTGCAGTACTGAGTCAGAGTCGATACCATCAACTACAGTGTCGATGGTAGCGACATGGGTACAGGGAAGAAGCTGCAGAAAATTTTCTATGTCGATACTATCAACGGCCTCGTCGATGGTATCGACCTACCATCAGCGACGTTGAAGAAACAAATAGCTCCAGGTTGATAGTATCGACTAGGTAGTCGATGCTCGTGAGATCCCTGAAGATTTATAGAAGAATTTGTCTCAGTGAATTTGATATCATCGACAACCCGATCGATGGTATCGACACGACAACAGTAAGGAAACGGCGCCTGGGCCTCGTGAGGGTAATTGAACCATGAAGTGTCGATACCATCGACACCCAGTCGATAGTATCGACGTGACACTTCACCGATCTGCAAGAAGATATCAACGGCGGCCGCCAAATCAAGGAAGACGATCCGTGGGATGGGTCGATACCATCGACTCTTATCGATAGTATCGACGCGTCATCGATCTGGGCCCCCACGTCAACCAATCGACAACCTTCGATAGTCACAAAGAGCGGACTGTGCTCCAAGTGTTGATACCATCGACACCCCGTCGATGGTATCGACGGAGCAGCAGTAGCGACGGGATCAATTATAAAAGGAAGGGTTGTTTCTCAATTCTATTCACACCTTCAGAGTGAATCCCCTCAACTTGTGCAATGGGCATTACTGAGCGACCGGAGACCTTCATCGAGCGTCAAAGGATCGAGATATCTTCCCTGATCTTTGCACCGAGCGGAG
Source organism: Alisma plantago-aquatica (assembly GCA_963693085.1). Lineage (NCBI taxonomy): Eukaryota > Viridiplantae > Streptophyta > Magnoliopsida > Alismatales > Alismataceae > Alisma > Alisma plantago-aquatica. Next base: position 500,836,899 of record OY856413.1, read on the forward strand.
ATCTTCTTCTCTGACCTTCATCGAGCTCTATTTCTTATTCCCCCTTTCTCTTTGTTCACGATGGTGAGGGCGGAAGGAGCTTCTTCCTCGCGGGCAACCCCGATGGAGATTGAGACGTTCGTTCCTCCACCATCCGGCTCCATTCCTTGTCTGAGGATCGTTCATCCCTCGGCGGAAGTAAGGAAAATCTACGAGGAGCTGCTCAAGCGGAAAATTGAACCAACCTGATATGTTGATCGGGCCATGATCTGTGACCTCGGGTTTGAGGCCAACCTCGCTTATGTCCTTCAGGGGCAAGCGAAACATTCGGTCAGGCAGTCTGACGTGGTCCAGTACCACGCTGAAGGCCACCCCTTTTTCGACGAGTGGCCGATGTACAAAGAACTGGTGGTGGAGTTTATGGCATCGCTTGACATATGTGTTGTGCCTAACGACCTTATCGCCACCGATAGGGAGTGGATAAAAGGGAAAGTTTCTTTCCGGCTCTACAACAAAAACTACACCCTCACCCTCCAACAGTTCAATTCAATTTACAACTGGTATCATTCTCCGAATCAGCACAGGAGGCCAGACAACCAGACCGATTATGATGAAATCTTTGCCCAGCTGGTGACCGTGCCTCCAAGCAAGTCCGTCAGCTATCATAACGCAGCCGTTGCTGATTTTGAGCATCCATTTGTGTGGATTCTACATCGCATGTTGTGCACTACTTTATTTGCTCGAGGCGACCTTTCGTTAAGTAAGTTTCAGGAGATGGACTTGTTCTTTCTTTATAAGATGTTGAAAAGAGAAGAGCTCAACTGGGACACATTTTTCTTAACGCTTGTGTTGGACGTGCGGAGGAGTACTAGACGATCCCCTATCCACTTTGGGAGGCTTATCACATCGCTCGCTCTCTATCTTGGGTTGGATTTTTTCCAACTCACTCTGCTTGCCAATAAGAATAAAGTCAATATGCATCATCTACATCGCTCCAATCTTCTTACGCTCCATGATGGCATGGTCTATGTACATTGCCATGTCAACCAGGAGTACCAGGAGTGTGCGCTTCCAGATCCCATCTTCCACATCCAGGGAGTTCATCACTTTCGGTGGCCCATAATTGCCATCGACGACTCCGACGAAGAAGAAGACGGTGACGACAATGACAATGACAAAGGCGACGAGCATGAGGAGGAAGAGGAGGCTTTCACTCCTCTTCGTGCATGAGCATCCATGCTTCCACCCGGGTGCATCATCATCTTCGCAGCCTCCCCCACCACATCCCTCTCAACAACGAGAGGATGTCTATTCTATGCAGGATATGTACTCCATGCTGCAGGATATCCAACAGACCCAGCAGCAGCACACTGCCTCCTTCGCCGGTATTCAGGATACTACGAACCGGCTATTCTTGAATCAGTAGGCCATTTATGAGAACGAGCGTCTCCTCTTCGCCAACCAAGAAAATATTCACGACAGGCTACATAGGATGGAAATGCAGCAACAACTGTTCTATGATCACTACTGGCGTCAAAACTACTTTGGGGGATATCTGCAACCTCCATCCATGCCCCCATATGATCCAAATTTCCAGGGGCAATATTCATCATGGGATCCCACCGCCCCGCAGTATCCACCACCTGAATAATAAATGGTATCACTGTTCTACCTGTTAAGATTGTTTTTTACTATGAGGCCATAGTCAAATTCAAGCTTGGGGGGAGATGGAACAGTTTCTATCTTTTTCTAGCTTTTATTTTTAGTTTTTATCATTTATTGCATTTTCTTTTATTCTAGCAATTTTCTTTGTTTTTAGGATCCACATGCTATCTAGTGTATCCGTGGATGTCTAATTTAATGTGTCATCTCTTTGTTTGTCACATGGGAGTCATGGGTCTATTTGAAAATTTTTAATGAAATTGCAAGCTTGCTTTGTTTGAACTTGAGCATATGACTTATGAAAATAATTGGGTTTGTCAACTTTAAAACATAAGACCACAACTGTACATGCCTATGATTCAGGAAAAGTGGACGGAATTAGATGTTGAGCCTAAACTGACTGAATGGTAATGAGACTTTAATCTGAAATAAGAGAGAGAAACCTCTTGATTTTACACATGTCAGTAAGGAGGGACATATAATATATTCCAATGGTTCTGTCAATTAATCTTGTGATCTATCCACTTCATCTTATCTACACTCCACCATAAGAATTGGGAGCACTATACAGTTTGCCATCCCTTGATTGCATATCATGTAGTTAGGATTGCATTGTAGTTAGTGTTTACATTTGTTGCATTGAAAAAAAATTGTGCATTATAGTCATGCATACACAAATTTTAGAATGCATGTCAATGTCATTTTAGTTGCGTTTTGCATAATCTTAACCATCTTGTTACATGATGTGCCTTGCTTCTTTAGAAAATAAGGAACTTGTTTCATACTTTCTGAAGATTTATAAAAAAAATATCTAGTAGTTATGAAAATAAGCCCAAGACAACGATGTGTGAATTTCATCTTAGTTCATGAAGAAAAGTGAGGGCTGAAAAAAAAAGAGAACGAAGAAAAAAATAATAAGTAAGTGAAAATCAGAAAGAGGAAGGAACTTGTTCACATGCATAATAAGAAGAATAAGCACATGTGTAGTTTTGTAGATATTATGTCTCTCGTTGGGATGGAATGATAGTGCATGCATCATTCCATCTAAAATGTAGCATTAGGACATTTTCACGTGCATTTTGCATCATAATAGGTCATTAATTTTTGTGTGCATGATTGACTGTTATGTGCTTCCATTTCTTCCATAGCCACCTATTCCATCCACCCGTTACTCTAATTGGTAGGCCACTCGTGATTATCTCCTCATTCATTAATATCAGGAGATCTGCTTCCATTTAGATGGTAGTTAGGAAACGAGCAACGTAGATAGGAGATCACAAAGATGCACCAAGCCTGAACCGGAGGATTTTATTATATTAATTGTCTTATTTGATAGTGTTCGCCAATCTTGGGGGGGATATCTCTTATGGATGATCATTGTTGCCTAGAGGGTAATTATCATTATGTGGTTAGTGAGGGCCGGTATGTGAATGTCTGGTGGGGATCATATGGCAATGTATGTTGTAATAATATGTTCTTTAGTTGACCCTCGCAATTTTATTCTATAGCTTTGCTGCTCGAGGACGAGTAATGTTTAAGCTTAGGGGAGTTTGATGTGAGGATTTTGAGTCGCTTATTTAGACTTGTTTTACATGCATTTTATGTGTTTATTAGTCACTTTTGTGGTTAGTATCGCATGATTCATTCGCTTTAGTCTATAATCTCATTTTGTATCAAATCTCTCATATTTTATCTTTTTGATTATAAATGATCATATTGATATGTTTTAGCATAGCTGATTTGGCTTTATCTTGAAATTTCAGGAAGAACGGATATACACAGTTGTCGATACCATCGACATCCGTCGATAGTATCGACACGGTCACAGTGAAATAGCCGTAAGGAGCCAAGATGAGTCGATACCATCGACTGGGAATTCGATGGTAGTGACATACCTGTAGCGAGCCAACAATCAACCCGTCGATACTATCGACACAAAGTCGATACTATCGACATTGCCCGGCTTCAACGTCGGATTGGTGATAAAACTGACGCCTAAACGTATCGATACCATCAACACTAAAGTCGATGGTATCGAGTCTGCATCAGTGGGAATGTCAGAGAAAAAGACAACTTGTCGATATTATGACGGGTCGATACCATCGACCCGCGTCGATGGTATCGACGTCGTCAGGATAGGCTTTGTTTCAGATCGATTCTAATCAGACGGCGGTGATCTTTTGGCGACTCAAAGTGGTCCATATACCTAATTTTGGCAGCTCTAAGCAGGGGATCACATTGTTAGTCATTACACAAGTCTCGAGGAGAGGTGGAGAGAAGAACGGAGCCCAGAATCATGCCATGATCATTCCGAGAGCCGTAGAAGACGTTTTCCACCACCAGAAGGTTGTAGATCGCGCATTCTACGTCAAGGACCGCCCAGATCTCCTCCGTCCAGGGGTTTACATCACTTTTATTCATGTTTTCTCCATGTTTTCCCTTTCTCTCATCATGTCTTTCATTGAGATGAACATGCAGGGCTAATCCCCTTTGTCTTTAGGACCTGGAGTAGCCTAGGTAATCGTTGTATGACATTTTTACCATAGTAATTCATATTTTGTCTCTTAAATCCGTGGTATGATTTTGTTTTTTCCAGTATATCATTATGATTGATCACCCTAATGATAATCTAATGTCATTAATTGCTTTGAAAGAAGAATTAACGGTTGAAAAGAGACGAAATTCACATTAACTAATAAATCCTTTGAATAAGGTGATGCACGGTTAATGGTGGAAACCCAGAGTTTGGTCTTCATGCACCAAGTTTAGGGTATAGGTTACTACTACCGTGGAACCGACCTAGATTTAGGTAGTGAATTGTATCACGATAGTGAACAATTCTGAATATAGGCCACTACCCGGAATGAGAGACGGATTTGATTAATTATGTAGGAATGAATACAACGAGAACCTGCGGTGAAACCGCAATCCTAAATATTCCCATCTAAATTGATTAAACTAAACATTTAATCGATTGCTTTGTTTTCTTTTATTTTTATTTTCTTTTCCAATCAACTCTCAAAACATTTAATTGGTCTAGCTGATCGCGAGTAGTTAGTAAGTAGTCTACTGACATTTCAGTGTCCCTGTGTTCGACTCAGGCCTCACAAAGGCCTATATTACTCTGACGCGTGCACTTGCGTTATACGCACGGTAAAATCGTGTCATAAGTATACATTTATTGTATTTATTTTCCATTTTATTTGTGTATTAATGTTTTATATTTATCTATTTCCCCTATATTCTAAGCATAGGAATATTCTAGACTACCTAGTTATGGCTAAAACTAATTAATTGATAAATTGACAAAACTATGAATCAAAGGCTAAATTAATTAATGTTTTCATTAACCTTATTTAAAAATATTATTTGCTAAAAATTATGTTTTCTTGGGTCTAGTTACTCTAGTTTGATTTCTATGAAGGGAGTATTTACAACTAACATAAATAAAGAAGAGTCTAAGGAGCTAGTCGGGCAGTGTAGCTCAGGTGGTTTGGTCCGGCTTGTCCTCCTTGGGGGACTCGGGTTTGAATCCCCTGTTCCACATTGTAATTACCAACCCTTGGGTCATCCGGGCTTTGGCACCTGTTTGAGGGAGGGGGAGACTAATGTCTCTTCTAACTCAAGAAAAAGAGCCTAAGGAGTCAGATGGTTAAACTATATATATATATATATATATATATAGAGAGAGAGAGAGAGAGAGAGAGTCGTGCTAGAATACACTCGAGTGTATTTGGAGCAGAATACACTCAAGTAGTTTTTCATGATGAAATATTTTTTTTAAATCTAATCCATTGATCTTCTTAAACATCTTGTTAATAGCTCATACGCAAAATTCGAGCACATTTGGACATTTATAGGCCATGTTATAAAGACCGCAAAAATTATGCATTTCAAATTAGTTTCACGTGTCGATTTTGTTGCCCTTGGATGAATGACTTACACTCATCCAAATGGGCTCAAAATTTGTATTTAGCCTAGTTATAGTATGATGGTGAAGATCAATAGTTTATATTTTGAAAAAATAGTCTTGATATGCAAACACACTTGAGTGTATTCGTGCAATTTGTACACTCGAATGTATTCTAGCCTGGCTATATATATATATATATATATATATATATATATATATAGACAGAGAGAGAGAGAGAGTCAGGCTAGAATACACTCGAGTGTACATATCACACGAATACACTCAAGTGTGTTTGTGTATCAAGACTACTTTTGCAAAATATAAATCTTTGATGTTCTCCGTCATACTATAACTAGGCTACATACAAATTTTGAGCCCATTTGAATGAGTGTAAGTCACTCATCCAAGGGCAACAAAATTGACACGTGAAACTAATTTAAAATGTATATTTTTGTGGTCTTTATAACATGACCTATAAATGTCCAAATGTGCTCAAATTTTGTGTATGAGCTATTCACAACATGTTTAAGAAGATCAATGGATTAGATTTTTGAGAAAAAAAATATTGCATCATGAAAAACTACTTGAGTGTATTCTGCTTTGAATACACTCGAGTGTGTTCCAGCCTAACTCCATATACATATACATATACATATACATATACATATACATACATATATATATATATAATCATCATCTAATCCTCAATCCCAACTATGTTGGGGTCAGCTACATGGATCCTTCATTTCCATTCAGCTCTATCATGGGCCATATTCTGATTGAGATGTAGAGATTCAAAATCACTCTTTATAAGCTCATCCCATGTTAATTTAGGCCTTCCTTTTCTTCTATTTATAGTGTTTGGCTCAATAGCATTGCTTCATATAGGCACACTAGTAGGTCTGTGGTGCACATGTCTGTACCATCTGAGTCGACCCTCGCGCAACTTGTCCTCAATGCTCGCCACCCCCACTTTATTCCTAATATAGTCATTTCTCAAACGATCTTTTCTTGTCTTCCCACACATCCATCTCAGCATACGCATTTCAGCCACGTTCATCTTGTTGAGACCTTGTTTCTTCACCGCCCAACATTCACTCTCATAGAGCATGGCTGGTCGTATATTTGTTCTATAAAACTTACTTTTTAACCTGAGAGGGATCTTCTGATCGCATAATACTCCAGTTGCACTCCTCCATTTCAACCATCCTACAGTGATCTGGTGACAAACATCATTTTGGACATCCCCGTCTATTTGAATAATACAACCCAAGTAATGAAATTTATCACATTTTGGTATATCTAATCCGTCCAACTTGACTCCATCATTCACATTGTGAAATTGACTGAAATTGCAATGCATATACTCAGTTTTTCTCCTGCTAATCATCAATCCATTTAATTCTAATGCCTTTCTCCAACGTTCAACTTTATCATTCAATCCATCTTTAGTTTCGTCAATCAAAGCAATATCATCAGCAAATAGCATACACATAGGAATATCAACCTGAACATTCTTTGTCAACTCATCCATAACAAGAATGAATAGATATGGGTTGAGTGTGGATCATTGGTGTACCCCAACTGTGATAGGAAAAGTTGGTGTCTCTCCTCCAGGAGTCTTGACACTTGCAGTAGAGCTATCATACATGTATTTGATCAGTCAATGTATTGGATAGGCACACCCTTTTTCTTCAAAACCATCCATAACACTTCTCTAGGTACTCGATAATAAGCCTTCTCTCGATCGATAAACACCATATGAAGATCTCTTTTGCTTTGTCTATACTTCTCCATAAGCCTCCTTACCAGAAAAATAGCATTTGTTGTTGATCTTCCAGGCATGAAACCAAATTGGTTGTTTGATACCTACGTTATAGATCTTAACCTCTGCTCAATAATCCTCTCCCAAAGTTGCATCGTGTGACTCATCAGCTTCATACCTCTGTAGTTTGTACAGCTCTGAACATCACCTTTGTTCTTGTAGATTGGGACTATAGTACTATTTCTCCACTTGTAGTTTGTACAGCTCTGAACATCTTCTTGGTCTTCGTGATCTTGTTAAAGAAATTTGTTAACCATGTAACTCCCTCATCCCCCATACTCTTCGATACATCAATGGGAATAATGTCTAGTCTGCATGCCTTTCTCATTTTTATCTTTTTCAAAGCATTCTTGACCTCAAATGGTGAAACTCGTCGTGTGTAAATGATATCTCTTATATTCATGTCGCATGAGTCACTAACATTATATGCAGTATCTCCATTGAAAAGCTTATGGAAATAATTTCTCCACTAATTCTTGATATCATTGTCCTTCACCAATACTCTACCATCTTCATTCTTTATGCATTTTACTTGACTCAAGTTTCTTCCTTTCCTTTCTCATATACGAGCCATTTTATATATATCTTTTCCCCTTCTCTAGAGTCCAGCTTCTTATACATATCATCATAGTATCTAGACCTTTCCTCCCAAACAACCTTTTTAGCTTCCTTCTTTACTTACTTGTATCTTTGGAACGTTGTATCATCTCCAAATTTGGGCAAGCTCCTATAGATCTCCCTTTTCAATTTAATAGCATTTTGTACTTCATCATTCCACCACCAAGTCTCCTTCTGTGGAAACCCACAACCTTTAGACTCCCCCAAAACCTCTTTGGAAATTTTTGTTATGCTGGAGCTCATGTTATACCACATAGTGTTAACATCAAACTCCAAATTCCAAGTTACCTCCTTGATAAGTTTATCATGAAAAGTCAATTTCTTTTCTCCCTTAAGATTCCACCACTTGATCCTACTATCTTGGTTTATGTTATGCTTGCCTTTATTGATCTTCATGTTAATATCCAAAACCACCAACCTATGTTGGGTCGTGAGTTCTTCGCCAGGAATCACTTTACAATCCTTACAATGTTACGATCCACCCGCCTTGTAAGGAGGTAATCAATTTGGCTACAGTTGTGTCCACTCTTGAAAGTAATCTTATGAGATTCTCTTTTCTTGAAATGGGTGTTTGCCACTATCATATCATATGCAACTGCAAAATCTAATATCCTCTCTCCTTCTTCGTTCCTACTGCCATATCCAAAACCACCATGAACTCTCTCATATTCGGCATTGCTACTCCCCACATGGCCATTTAAATCACTCCCAATAATAATCTTCTCCTCGATCGGTATTCCTTGCATCAATTCATCCATGTCATCCTAAAAATCCTTCTTCGCATCCAAGCTAAGGCCAACTTGGGGGACATAAGCGCTAATAATGTTAAAAATATTTCCCCCAATAACAACCTTGATAGCTATGATTCTATCACTCATCCTTGTAATTTTGACGACGTCATCCTTCAACATCTTATCAACAATAATACTTATGCCTTTATATATATATATATATATATATATATATATATATATATATATATATATATATATATATATATATATCAACAATAATATATATATCAACAATAATATATATATCAACAATAATATATATATACTTATGGCTAAAAGAATTGTGTACCCGAGTAAGTGTAGCTTACATGTACCCATCTTCATTTATGATGATTTTGAAATTATAAAGAACAATCTAACCTCATGGATGTGATGTACACCCCTTAGATAAGATATGTATCAAAAATCACAACAACGGATATCCATACATTATCAACGAAAGAACATATATATTTTCTAATCAACAGTAAGTTGTAGAAATTACAAAAATTGTTGAATGATAAATTGCTATGTCTCATGATCCATATGAGATCATGGTTGTATAGGCGACCAGGCGACCGGGCGTTCCATATGGACACCCAGGCATCCTAGGCGTTTCCAGGCATTTATATATATATATTATTTTAATATATATATAGTATTATATATAATCTTGTTTTAATATTTATATATAAATATATATATACATATATATATATTAGTAGATATATCTAAATTGCTTATATAGTAGAAATAGTACATTCAAAAATCTGAATTTGTAGCACTTTTTTAGAAGATATTTGCCATTTTCCTTTATTGGGTTTTTGTAAAGTCGGTTTGAGATAATCACAAAATTGATTACTCATAATCAAAAATAAGAAATGTCAACTATATTTGTATTTCTGTTCATGAGGTTATACATTTATAAAACAAAATAGTAAATTAAAATAGTAGACAAGTTAAACAGTACATAATACTAATCAGTAGATAAATTAATAAAAACAAGTAGATAATAAATAAAAATCAATAGATAAGAAAATACTAATCAATAGAAAAATAAATACAAATCAATAGACAAGTAAATATGAATCAGTTGATAGAAAATTCAAAAGATTATATATGTAAATACAAATTAGTCATAAATAATTATAAAACATTAGATAAGTAAATACAAATTAGTATATAAAAAAATCAAAGTGTTGGATAAGTAAACTCAAAGCATTAGATCAGATTAGTAGATAAAAAAATTCAAAGTGTTAGATAAGTAAACTCAAAGCATTAGATAAATAAATATAATCGGTGGATAAACAAATACAAAGCATTAGATAAAAAAGTACAGCTCAGTTGATAAACAAATATAAATCAGTAGATGATTAAATAATTTGAAAAAGTAGATGAACAAATACAAAGGCCTAAATTTAAACAATGTGATGAATCAAAAATCATTAGATGAACAAATCAATAGATAAGTACATACAAATCAGTGACAAAAATATGGCGGGCTGGGAGTGAGGTCGATGAGGGAACTGAACCAAGCTATGATTTACAAACATGCATGGGATTTGAGTACTCAAAGGAAATCTCTGTGGTGCGGGGGATTGCTGAACAAGTTTATGAACTTCAATGGAGGTTGAATGCCTAATATATCCAGACTGGGGTGTGTTGTGTTAAGCGGCAAAGCCTTCATCCACGAAAACTCCATGATGATTCATGTGAATGGAGAAAACACTAGGGTGTGGTTTGACAGATGGTGGGGTAATACTACACCGTTGAAGGACCACGTCCTAAAATCGGTGCCAGACGAGCTGGAGGACTTAAGAGTTTCTTCCCTTGTGAATCTGGAGAATAGATGGGACGAGGAGTTCCTTGAAGATTGGTTGCCGCAGGACATTGTAAGGAAGATCACACAGATGGATGTCCCCCTGAAGTCTGACAACCAGGACACCCGTTCCTGGTGCCACACTGACTCGGGTATCTTCACCACTAGGAGTGCATACGACATTCTGAGAGAAGGGAAAGACGACAGAACTGATGGCAAATGGGAGACAGTTTGGAAGCTGAAGGCAAGCACGAAGGTCAAATATTTCTTATGGCTTGTGGGGTATGCCATTCTGACTAACAGCAGGAGAGTAGCCCGGAACCTGACTACTAATGCACTCTGTCCGATATGCGGCATAGAGGAAGAAACTGTTTTCCATGCTCTAAGGGACGGTGAACAGGCGACGCTCGTATGGAAGGAGATTTTGGCACAGAACTATTGGAACAAATTCTTCGGTGTAACCGGCCTTTGGAACTGGATACACGATAACCTAGCAGCATCCACACCGCATGATATCCAGTTCGCCATTGGTTGTTGGCAGATTTGGAAGCATCGCAACCTCCAGGTCTTCGAGAAGAAGAAGCTTGTTGTTGGTCAGCTGAAGGCACGTATTTCCAAAGAGGTGATGGTCACCGTGAAAGCTTGGGCGGCAGACAAAACAATGAAGGAGCACGAAGGTCCTCACAATGGATGGCAGAAACCAGAGCCAGGGGTTTGAAGATGAATACAGACGCAACTTTCAACCCTACATCCTGCCGAGCTGGTGCAACTGTTGTTTGCAGAGACGATCAGGGTCGCTGGCGTGGCGGCTGGGGCAAATCCTTCTGTGCCGATAGTGCCCTTGAAGCAGAAACTCGGGCCATTGAGTTTGCTGTGGAGATCGGACAAACTCTGAATTGTAATAAAATTTGTGTGGAAACTGATTGTAGGAATGCTAAATTGGCTCTAGTAGGAGATGAGAAGGAGTTCCCTAAACTGGCAAGATGGATTGTTGCTGCGAAGAGAGGTTTTAGACCAAGCTGGACCTGTGTTCATATCAATCGGGATGGGAATAGGGTTTCTGACCAGCTTGCTAAATTTCATATTAAAAACAAGAGGGGCCCCTACTACTATAGGTGTCCTCCTAGCAACATTGTTGACTTGGTCAACACGGATATGTGTAATGGCAGTAGTAATGCCAAGTTTAATTATGTTATGAGTAGTTCAACGTGTAATAATATTCTTTTGAATCATCTTGCAAGAGAGGGGCGAGATGAATAAAAATTCCCTCTGACTTTGGGTAAAAAAAATACAAATTTGTAGATAAGTAAATATAAATCAGCAAATAAGTAAATATAAATCAGTAGATAAGTAAATACAAATCAGTAGATAAGTAAAATACAAATCAGTAGATACATAAATACAAATCAGTAGATATATAAATTCAAACCAGTAGATAAGTAAATTCAAAGTAGTAGATAAGTAAATACAAATCAGTAGATAAGTAAATACAAATCAATAGATAAGTAAATACAAATGAGTATATAAGTAAATACAAATCAGTAGATAAGTAAATACTTATCAGTAGATAAGTAAATACTAATCAGTTGATGGAAATCAGTAAAAAATTAAAAAAAAATTGTTACATGTATTACTTTTGGGCGCCCAGGTTGAGGTGGGCCATGGGCCGCCTAGGCACCGCCTGGGTGCCCGCCAGTACAACATAGTATGAGATATGATGATGATTTTTTAAACATGTCTAGTCTATATAGTGTTGAATCAATACATATAGTTGGATTTTGTGAACATACTCCACATATGTCGCTTTAGTGGTAGGTTCTTTCTCTCTCTCTCTCTGTCTCTTTAAATATATATATATATATATATATAGAGAGAGAGAGAGAGAGTCAGTCTAGAATACACTTGAGTGTACAGATCGCACGAATACACTCAAGTGTATTTGTATATCAAGACTATTTTTGGCAAAATGTAAACCATGGATCTTCACTGTCATACTATAACTAGGCCACTTACATATTTTGAGCCCATTTGGATGAGTGTAAGTCACTCATCCAAGGGCAACAAAATCGATGTGTGAAACTAATTTGAAATGCATAATTCTTGTGGTCTTTATAACATGACCTATAAATGTCCAAATGTGCTCAAATTTTGCGTATGAGCTATTCACAAGATGTTTAAGAAGATCAATGGATTAGATTTTTGAAAAAAAAAATATTGCATCATGAAAAACTACTTGAGTGTATTGAGCTCCGAATACACTCGAGTGTATTTTAGCCTGACTCTACACACACACACACACACATATATATATATATAGAGAGAGAGAGAGATAGATAGATAGATAGTAAGTCTTCAATGCCCACGCGGGTAACAAGGCTATAATACCCATGCAAAGAGTATCGGTGGCATGCTATGTAAATAAATCTAAATCATATACAATTGTTGGAGTAGTGGTGGCATCTACAATAATTATACAGAAAGTGAATCACGTATGTATGGATTAGCTGTGACATCTTTTGTAATTACGCAAAAGTCAATTATGTATGTTATAGAATAATGTTTCTGTCATTTTTTATTCAAAATCCAGTACGAGGGGTGTGATTCCATTATTTTTATCTAGACGACAAATAACTATGAGTGCATTGCACTAGTGGGAAAAGTAGCTTTAGAAATTGAGGCATCTATGTTATGTAAATAAAAAAATGAATGCAAATGAGAATAACCCAAAACGTATTTGAATACTTTATAATGTGTTTGAAAATACTGTAGTATAAATGAGTAAATTGTATTAGATTGTAGATATGTTGTAATATACAAATAGAAATTGTAATAAATAATAGACTTTATGAAGTTTCTTTGTACTTAGGAAGAAACTGTAAAGTGATTGGACATACTGTAACATAAAGAAGAAAATTATAAAAATAATGGATGATGCTCTGTAATACAACTTACGTATATGAACAACTACTGATATATCTAGGTTCATTCTCTTGGATAGTGGAATTTGATGCATCCATATTGTATTACAAAATGTCATCTTTATTTACATTTGTTTTCTTTCCATTACAAATTATCAGTTCTGATTACACACCTTTCTTTCTTATTACAGAATCCCATCTTACTTTACTTGTCACTATAATTCAGTATACGTCATCAGAATACACATTACATTTTAGTTTTTAGAATTACAACATGTTTATTTTAGTTACAATGTGTTCTTTCGTATTACATTTTTTCTACGTGTATTACATTTACTTTTTGCTATTGACTTTGTTTCAGATTATCTATTCTAATTACAAAATGTCATCCTTGTTTACGTTTCTTTCCTTTCTATTACAAATTATCTGTTCATATTACAAATCTTTCTTTCATATTACAGAATGTCATCTTACTTTACTTGCCGCTATAACTCAGCATCCGTTATCAGTATACGCATTATATTTTAGTTTTTTATATTATAAAATGAGAACAGAGAATTTGTAATGGAAACAGAGAATTTGTAATGAGAATAGAGAATATGTAATGGGAAGAAGAAATTTGTAACTAAAGAAGACGTTGTGTAATACAATCTGGAAGTGTCATTCTATTTCTCATGTGTTTATTTGTCTCCACAAAAGGACACCACTATAATAGTTTTAGGCTCATTACGTTGGGCATGGGTATGCTTCAAGTTGGTACATGATCAATTAGAAAATAATATTTGTTCATCTCTTTTTTTTATGGGGATTGGATTTAACGTGATATGTGATTCAGTGAGAAATATTATAAAATACTCTAATCTCATTCTACCATCCCCCATTATGATCTCATTTTGTCACTTTTCCAACAGGTGTGGTCAAAATGAATTACAGATCTGGTCCATAAACCAACAAATCAATATGTGTTGCATATTTACACGTCATTCCACCGGAGCAATACTTTTCTATAATTACAAAGTGATGCCACCGGATCAATACTTCCAGATAATTACAAAGTGATGCCACCGCTTATTCAACATGGGTAACTTGTGTTATCTACCCACACGGGCAGCAAGTGAATAGCTATATATATATATATATATATATATATATATATATATATATATATATATATATATATATATATATATATATATATATATATATATATATATATATATATATATATATATATATATGTGTGTGTGTGTGTGTGTGTGTGTGTGTGTGTGTGTGTGTGTATTTGTGTGTATGTATGTATGTATATATATATATATATATATATATATATGTATGTATGTATATGTATATGTATATGTATGTATATATATATATATGTATATATATATGTATATATATACATTATATATATATATATACATTATATATATATCCAAATTTGAGTATGTTACTGGCACATATTGATTCACTAAATCTTCTAGAGAAAATTGTAGATAGCCTCAAAGGAGTTTTCCTAAGATAGGTTCTAATGTGGATCCTTAGATCCCTAGACAATGGGATTTTGTAGCTTATCCCGCGTTGTATAGTACACGGACTTTTGTCTTACCCTATGCTTTATGTCTTTTAACATCTTTTCTTTGAATACATATTTACCTTATCCTAAACAATGTGATGCATACATCACATTCGAGACTATAGCTTGTGGCAGTTACTTTCATCTCACAATAGCTCACAAACATCTCAATAAGAGGAAGATTATTTTTTTTTGTTATTAAATGAGCCATCACAGGTTGAGTTTTATTAGTAGTTGATTACAATGAATACATGTTTGCAACAAAGTGGAATTACTCACATACAAACAATTACAACCACAGAGAAAATAAATACAAAGAAATGGCTCATGTTGCATCCCTACGATCTTTTCTAAGCAATCAACCTCAAATGGTGCTCCGTTGTCCATAGGAGACCAAATTAGCACTATGATTGTATTGATGGAAATGGTAAGGTTAGGAAAACAATAGCACTGCAATATGATAGATAGCATACCCATAACGGTATATTATTATGTCAATGAGCATAAGAACAAATTTAAGGAACAAGACTAAGAAGCAACACCAATCCACTAGATTATGCCCAAGGAAGTGGCAACTTAAGCCGTGTTGATATCAACACCGAACAATATTGACAGCAATTGTCACTTTTATGATATCATAATAATCCAAATATCATCCTGAGAGCCTTACCAACACCATACCACTATTAAGGAAAGGTTGAAATGATAATAAATTACAAGAAAGTAAGGCAGGCCTTCGGTGTGAAGCTCGAACCTATTGAGTCAAAGAAGTCAGTGTGTTGCAAACCACCGCACGAGAATCGCAAGAGATCTACCTATCAATTGACAGCAAGCCAACTCTATTATCCCAATAGACAAAGCTTAAACCCCACCAGAGACTATTGGGTTTAGATGTATTAGAAAGGTCTAAAACGGCAAACTCAAATCCAGAGAGTGGGACACATATAAAGACAGCCAACGCCCTGATAAACATGAACGTGACAACTGCACAGCAGCCAGAAAGCTAAGAGCGACTAACTACATGGAGAAGTTGGGATTGAAGTCAAAAAAGAAAAGGAAAAAACTTTTGAACCTTAGGTACATTTATGGATATAGAATGGTATGGGTAGGTGCGGGTTTGGGGAGAAAGGTTTGGGAGGGAAATTAAGGCTGCCTTTGTTTTGCTGGCCAAGCAGCGGCACGCGGCAAATTAATTTTTGTTTGTTACGCTGTTTTGACTACGAATAGGTTACCGCACATGTTGAATAGGTTACCGCACGGATTAGTTAACCGTAAAAATTTCAGATAAGGTGCCGCTTCAAATCATCGCGACAGAAATTAAGTTTATTTACCGTGGATGTTTATTTTACCATGTAATCCTTTTATGTGCAGGTCAAAATAGACTTTTTTTAAATAGACTAAAGTTACTTACAAGCGTATCAAACAACGAACACCTTACTGTTAAGTTTATTTGTCGTTGTTCCAAACAACATGTATCTAACACAATGTTTACATATCTTTGATTAACTTACTCATGGCAATTAAACTATTGACAGCTGTATAGCCTAAGAACGAAGGGATCAATGGGTCTACGAAGCATACGATCTAGTTACCAGAGAGAAAGGATTGGCCAAGAAAACATACCATTCATCCCAAAAATTTACTATAGGGCCAATCTTATAGGATTTTTAGAGGACCACCAATCACATTGCAGCATTTCTCTCTCTCTCATCTTTAAACCCCCAATCTTATACGATGGTATTCTTTGCAGAAAAACCAATGAAGAAAGGAGAAGAAGACCTAAAAGTAGAGAGGGAGAAAGCGTGGCTTCTCGTTCTGCACCGAGTATGCTACGCCTTGACTAATACGAATGGGTATACGGTAGGGGATTCCTAAATGAGTCATATGACATAGTACATTTCCTAAATGAGTTATTATTGGGAGTGATTTAAATGGCCATGTGGGGAGTAGCAATGTCGGATATGAGAGAGTTCATGGTGATTTTGGATATGGCAGCATGAACAGAGGAAGAGAGGATATTAGATTTTGCAATTGCATATGATATGATAGTGGCAAACACCCATTTCAAGAAAAGAGAATCTCATAAGAATACTTTCAAGAGTGGGCACAACTGTAGCCAAATTGATTACCTCCTTACAAGGCGGGTGGATCGTAACATATGTAAGGATTGTAAAGTGATTCCTGGCAAAGAACTCACGACCCAACATAGGTTGGTGATTTTGGATATTAACATGAAGATCAATAAAGGTAAGCATAACAGAAATCAAGATAGTAGGATCAAGTGGTGGAATCTTAAAGGAGAAAATGAATTGAGTTTTCATGATAAACTCATCAAGGAGGTAACTTGGAATTTGGAGTCTGATGTTAACACTATATGGCATAACATGAGATCCTGCATAACAAAAATTTCTAAAGAGGTTTTGGGGGAGTCTAAAGGTTGTGGGCCTCCACAGAAGGAGACTTAGTGGTGGAATAATGAAGTACATAAGGCTATTAAATTGAAAAGGGAGATCTATAGGAGCTTGCCCAAATCTGAAGATGATGCAACGTTCCAAAGATACAAGCAAGCAAAGAAGGAAGCTAAAAAGGTTGTTCGGGAGGTAAGATCTACATACTTTGATGATATGTATAAGAAGTTGGACACTACAGAAGGAGGAAAAGATATATATAAAATGGCTCATATAAGAGAAAGAAAATGAAGAAACTTGAGTCAAGTAAAATACATAAAGAATGGATATGGTAGAGTATTGGTGAAGGACGATGATATCAAGAACCAGTGGAGAAATTACTTCCATAAGCTTTTCAATGGAGATATTGTATATAATGTTCGCGACTCGTGTGACATGAATACAAGAGATATTATTTACACACGACGAGTTTCACCATTTGAGGTCAAGAATGCTTTGAAAAAGATAAAAATGAGAAAGGCATGCGGACCAGACAGTATTCCCATTGATGTATGGAAGAGTGGGGGATGAGGGAGTTACGTGGTTAATAAATTTCTTTAACAAAATCATGAAGACCAAGAAGATGTCGGATGAGTGGAGAAATAGTACTATAGTCCCAATCTACAAGAACAAAGGTGATGTTCAGAGTTGTACAAACTACAGAGGTATCAAGTTGATGAGTCACACGATGAAGCTTTGGGAGAGGATTATTGAGCAGAGGTTAAGATCTATAACGCATGTATCAAACAACTAATTTGGTTTCATGCCTGGAAGATCAACAACAGATGCTATTTTTCTGATAAGGAGGCTTATGGAGAAGTATAGACAAAACAAAAGAGATCTTCATATGGTGTTTATCGATCTAGCGAAGGCTTATGATCGAGTACCCAGAGAAGTGTTATGGATGGTTTTGAAGAAAAAGGGTGTGCCTATCCAATACATTGACTTGATCAAAGACATGCATGATAGCTCTGCTGCAAGTGTCAAGACTCATGGAGGAGAGACACCAACTTTTCCTATCACAGTTGGGGTACACCAAGGATCCACACTCAGCCCATATCTATTCGTTCTTGTTATTGATGAGTTGACAAAGAATGTTCAGGATCATATTCCTTGGTGTATGTTATTTGCTGATGATATTGTTTTGATTGACGAAACTAAAGATGGATTGAATGATAAAGTTGAACGTTGGAGAAAGGCATTGGAATCAAATGGATTGATGATTTGCAGGAGCAAAACTGAGTATATGCATTGCAATTTTTGTCAATCTCGCAGTGTGAATGATGGAGCCAAGTTGGACGGAGTAGATATACCAAAATGTGATAAATTTCATTACTTGGGTTCTATTATTCAAATAGACGGGGATGTCTAAAATGATGTTTGTCACTGTGTCCCTACAGGATGGTTGAAATGGAGGAGTGCAACAGGAGTATTATGCGATCAGAAAATCCCACACAGGTTAAAAAGTAAGTTTTATAGAACAGCTATATGACCAGTCATGCTCTATGGGAGTGAATGTTGGGCGGTGAAAAAACGGTTGGTATGTATGCCCTGAGAGCCAATCATGGGATGATTGATGGGATACATTAAGATTGATTTGATAAACATCAAAGGAAAGCTTCCAATTCTTTTTGGTTCAGTCATTTGAGATAGTGATAGAACAAACTGAATGTCTAGAGAATGACAGTACTCAATGACGTATGCTTTCAGATTGAGGACATGAACGATGAGATCATACGGATGCTAAGAGTTTGTACATTCTTGTTATGTCCCTGGTCGGATGTCATTGTGGAAGGTATATAGACAGTAAAGACACACAAGACTAGATTGTGGTGTTGGTTGATGACAGAATCTCATTAGTCATGATATAGAGATATCAAACCGAACACATAGGTACTTGTTAGTGAACAAGTGTACCGAACAGACCCACCGTGAGTTTGACACATGGAACCATGACATGGTAGTCACAGTCAGTACTCACAGTGATGGTGGTGAATGTGATTCTTTGACCTAAAATCACTACACTCAACACATGTCGTTGGGTACACTTTGACATCATCAAACGCAGTCCTGAAACATGGGTTGTTATAAAGGTGATGATTGGGTGGCTTTGACACATGGGGCTTTTGAGGGGTGAGTGATAGATATGGGATTTGTCCCTCCTGAGGGAGTTTGATATCCAAGGCCACTTGATGAGTAGGGTTGAAATAGGCGTGCGCATGCATGTGTGAATCAGTATGTGATATTGATGTCATACATATCTCTTCCAATCTGCTTTGAGATCAAAAAAGTGAATGAACGTTGATAGGATGATTGTTCCATGCCTCGAGTTCATTCGGGATATCGGTGACAAAGGAATTATACATTCACTGTAACACCATTCACGGATTGTAGGATTGAAATTTGTTCTCCAACTTTCTATTTCACTTGGGTAGCACTGATGTGTGACTAGGCACCGCTCTTTGCTTGTGAAGTCATAAGTGTTATGGACTTTCACTGCCAACGTGAAAAGGACCTGCAGGGTCACACACATAGGATTTAACCTGGAAGAGGAGTTTTTTCCACAAATAATGTTTAGATTGATTACTAAAGGAGTTTAGTAGTTCGATTAAACACTCAATCAATTGATAGCTCAATATCATAATGTTCAAGGTGTTGGACACATTGATTGGAGTATCGGATTGATTGAAACTGCAATTGACTGATTCTGCACAATCTGCACTTCCAACCGATCGACTCATGTGATGAACCGATCGGCTCAGCTTGGTGAACCGATCGGCTCAGGTTGTGAGTCGATCGGCTCATGGTCAGGGTGAAAGGATTGCTTCAAGTGTTGAAACGACCGGTTCAACTGATGCAACTGAGCAAGTTGGGAAAATATGATTGGTGAGAATTTTTCTTGCGTTTCATTTGCCCAATTTGATTGGAACAAGGATTGGTATTTGATACCAATTAGAAACAAAAGAAGGAAAGTCAATCGGGAACTGATCAGGACCACGAACCGACCGGTTCAGGAGTGAACCGACCGGTTCATGAGTCCCAACCGATCGGTTGAGGTGTCAACCGACCGTTTGAGTTGTGAAATGACCGGTTTAGGTTGCGAGTTGCTTGTTTTGTGGAAAATCTCGAACCCTTCTACTCCTTCTTTTAGTCCCGTATTGCCCGGGATGGAGAACCATGTCCCATGACCCTCCTATATATATAGGGGTATTGGGGGCTTCTCAAAGTACAACTCAGTGCAACCAGTTGCTCTGTGAAGTTGTCGTTCTCTCTGGTTTTGGTAAACGAGAGAGAGCCCGAGCAAGTGCTACCCGATAAGGGAGGCACAGCAAGGGAAAGACAACTGCAGAAAGCAATTGGTGGCAGAAGAGTGTGTCGGTGACTAGTACGCTGACAGGAGGGTGTGACTCCTTCCAATTCCTTGTGGGACAAGGAGATTGGAGTTCCAGGTGGTCCGTGTGGACTACTTCAGAGGCGGGAGGTTTCTGTCGCTAGGAGGACAGCCTTCAATCCCGTCAGTCCCGGTGCAACTAAGAGATGCACAGACACCGTCCAAGACAGGAGGTGAAGACTGCGCAAGGCGCGAGGTATTGTTGCCGAGCAAGCCTCGGGACAAGGTATGATTCCACAAACCATCATTTCCTATTGTATAGACGTTGACGCGTTTCCTTGTTCTGGGTTTGGGGGAGAAATTTTTTGTTTCCACTGCCTTCTCTGCCTCCCCTAAAACCCAACAGTGGTATCAGAGCCACGTCAACTGCTCTATACTTTAGGAATATCGATATGATCGATTTTGGTTTGTCGCCTTTATTTATTGCATACGATGCGAATAAAATTGGTTTTATGCATGTCCAATCCTAAATCCACAAATCCCAAATTACATATATGATATGTATTATTAATGCACTCGATACGTGTCACCCTTAAAAGAGTTTTTGTGGTGGATGTATAGCGTGGTTATGGCCAATAAACCCTATCTGTGTATGGTTGTATGTGGTTGCTTGCATCTCGGTCTGCACACCGATCTTCCTTCTCCTATTCCTGATGTAACTCAAAATAATTCGAAATTTCTCTCCTATCTTTGCTCCCCTCGAATGTAACTCGAGGTTTCTCCTTTTTCAATGTAAAATAGGATAGATTTTATTTCCTGTTATGTCAAAGAACGGAGGACATCCTAACGACAGCTGAGACGATCGGTTCAAGGTGTGAACCGATCGGTTGACGTTCCAGACGATCGGTTCAAGGAGTGAATCGATCAGTTGATGACCGGTTTGAGGAGCGAGACGAGCGGGTGGCGGCCATGACGAGATGCACGACGACTAGGCGAACTGATCGGTTGGAGGAGCCAACCGATCGGCTGGTGGCACCCAGCCGACTAGTCTGATGGCGAGTCGATCATTCATGTGATGAGTTGATCAAACCCAGAAAGGAAAAGCACAGCGTTCATCTTGTACATGTTGCATATGATGTAGACCAAGATGACCGCGATTCCTCTTGGCTCGAGGAATCACATTAGGATGGCCATAATCATCGCTTTTAGTGTTTTGCATGTTTTCTGTGGGATATAGTATGTATATGATACGTACTATGTATTGTGGTGATTGGATATGTATATGTATATAAAAACCAAATCCCTCATTAAAATATTAAGTCTTATATGTCTTCCATTAGCGGCACACATGAAAAACTCGATCGACCAAGCATAGGTTACGCCAAAGCGTGGTGCGTCGTCTATCTTGTGGAAGTGTGAAGGGTAGACATGTAGGTTCTGCCAAAGCAGGGTGCATGTTTACCGTGTCGGCTTTTGGGTTAGACTTAACTGGTGATTCTTAGAGTGTCTAAGCCCAGAGGCAGGGAATGTTCATGGCAAGGTGTTGTGCATGTTCATTCATCAAGAGTTGCATATGATGCAATTGGCATGATGGCCTACCTAAATAGTCAAGATTGTGGGCGATCATCCAAAGCTGACTCATGACTTGATGAAATATGGATCTTGCCTACTAGAAGGTTGTACGCTGCAATCTTCTGAATTGATGGTGAGGGCTATCAATTTGAAGTAAAATAGTGGGAGCGATAATTAATTAAAGGCCTAATTTTATCGTCAACTTTTCAATCAATCAAACAAGTAAAAAAGAGTTTTGGACTAAAATTGCATATATTTCCTTTTGTTAAAATAAATGGTTAATCAAAAAATCACTTTATTTGCGATCGGTCTTTGAGACCAACAAATTAAATGGGAATAATTCCACGACTTGTTAGGATGATGAGAAGTGTTCTCAAAGAGCGAAAGCTCCAAGTCCTAGTTATACCAAGACCAGATGAACTCAATCCCACCACATCAATGGCTGAAAGTATGCTTATGGAAGCATACCGAGGATGACATTGATGAGGAGTGCTTGATGTTGTGTTCTCTGAACTATGAGTTGCAGAGACAACATGAGACATATGATGTCTCAAGGACACTGTCCTAGTATGTCATGACAGAAGGAGATCCAGTAAGGTATTCACACACTCAATATGATTGGGTATATGGAAAAACCTGACTAAGATGGATTCCCTCTGAGCCAAGAGTTGGCTATTGGTATGATACTGCAAATGTTGCGAGAATCATACAATTCATGATAAGCTACAACATGAACAACTTTGACAAGCGTTGACAGAGTTTTTGGACATGTTGAGGATAGTAGAGGTAAAGATGAAGAAAGACAAACCATAATCTTTGATGTGATCAAAGAAAAGGTAATTCTTAAGGGCAAGGACAAGGGCAAAGCAAAGAAGTGTTCTGATGCTAGCCAGCAATCCAAGTCGTCTTCAGCCTCAAGGCACATGGGAAAGGGTGTATGAGGGAATTTCCCTCTATATCTGGAAGAACAAAAGAAGATGAAGGAGGGGATGGAGATCTCCACCTAAGATATCATGAAATAAACCGCTTCTTTATCTGAGGTATATGATACCAAGATATGGATCTATCATATATGATATGCAAGATCCGCAAAGAAGTGATGGCTTTTGATAAAGGACCAAGAAAGAGGTACCCATCATTGGAGCAAGTGTTGCTTCCATAGATAGGAGTATCTTTCAATTTATTTCAGCCTAAAGGGCACGAAATAGAGTTGAGAACTGCTATTTCATATATTGCCAATAGATAGAAACACTTTATTTTTGCATATTGTATGACAATGATGGCAATTAATAAAGTTGATGTTTCAATCTTAAAGATATGATCTTTGTGGCAATGCCTTGTTTATCTTGTGGTATTTGATATACATAAGATAAAATGATACCTAAAAGTTATTGATAACTCAAACAATGAAATTAACATCAATCATGAGAAATTTATTTCTAGTTTCCATATGATGGATAAATCTAGACTCTTTTGGTTGGATAACCAGTAAGAGACATGAATCTCTTGGACATGATTAATCAATCTTCACTAATGGTAGTGGGAGAATGATTATCCTATTAGGTATAATACATGTGATGTATTTACATACCTATTGGAGTAAATGCTAATACTTCAAATGGTGTTTAAAGAAATACCAAAATGAATATCTTGAAATGTTCAAGGATATCATAGATGAAGTATGAATTTGGTAAAGTGTTAATTCTTGATGAGATCAATGAATGAAATGCTTGGACCAAATGTTTGAGATCCTTGTGAGTGATTATGATAATGTATCATAGTGAACTCATGATTAAGTCATGGTGATGTCTAAATCAAGAAGGAATCATACTATAAGGAGTTAGAGAATGATTATCAAATAATTGAATTCTTCTTAATAAAAGAATACCCCACACTAATAAAGGACATTAAGAATCACAAGGAGTTGTAAGTTCTTATATCCTTGACAGATACACCTCGTTTATCTATGTGATGAGTTATTCATGTGATGAGTCAACAAACTAGATGAATATGAGGAACCAAATTTTGAGTTATGGTTTACGACCATTACATCCTAAATGACATCCATGTGAACCATAAGGTATGACCTTGATGGTAGCACTCATTGGATGAAATCCATAAGTGCAAATGAATCTTAAGTGTTAATACACATGGATAACATTTTGAGAAGGATGATGCTTGTTGATTGCAACTTAATGACTAAGACATTTGGCATATGGATACTAAAACTGCATTTCTATGAGGAATAAAATAAGGATGTGTATGTGACACAACCTATAAGGTTTATGAATCCACTAATGCAAATGAAGTCTATAAGTTACAATGGACTAATCAATGCGATTGATTGAGTACAAGCAACTCAGAATTGGATCTTTACTTTGATAATATAGTCAAAGGGTTTGACTGATATGTCAAAGATAAAGAAGGGATCTGTGATTTAGTGGGAGCGTGTTCACATTCCACATGTTGATGTGAAATGGAAATCCAAAAGTGGAAATTATCTTTAGGGGAGATAGAGATGTTTCCTATGTGATAGGAATAGAGATCTATAGAGTTAGTTCTCAAAAACCTCTTGACCTGAAAAGAGAAAGCATACATTGGCAATCGGTACTGAAGGGTTCAGTATGCACAGATTCAGTGGGAGAAAACTTGTCAATGTTACATGGAGTTAGTATCCCAAGGCCAAGTGTCCAATTCTTATGAAGAATGGGAACACTAAGAATAGATATGGATCCATCATGTATGTAATCATCCCATTATCTTGCATGGCAAGAATAAAATGCATTCATCATCTTGTATGTAGGACATGACAATATGATGTGCTCATCCTGATAACTCGTATGTGGGACATGACGAGTGGATGTCTGTCTACTTCCAGTAAGGGTTACTGGAATACCATGAGAACTTGATAAGTACTTAGGAAGTACTAGTTCTATGGAGATAAGGAAGAGTTCAATGTAAGGAGTTACATTGATGCAAACTTCCGAAAGGACAGAAAATAAATCGCAAAATATATGGGATATATAAAAGTGAAAGTTTGTTGATAATTGGAAGTGTTCCAATAAAACCATTTAAAAGGGAATGCCGAGTATATATGTGTTAGAGAACAGCAGTGGATACTATATGGATCTGGAAGTTCATTAGATGAACTTATAGATATTCTGCTCATTGATGACAAGTATGGAATCCTTGATCATGCAATGTGGCTAAGGGTTAGCAAAGGAATACTAGATCGCATATTATGGCAACTCCATCTCATGCGTGTGACATACAACGAAGAGATGTGAGACATGCAATTTATACTGACTTTGGCAAGGTGTTGCCATAACTCACTATGTTGGCACAAGAGCACAGTAACATGTGGGACATGTTTGAAGAACACTATGAATATGATTCAAGGGTGATTGGCTCGCAGTGTAAGTGGGAGTCTGTTGGTCTGTATGCCCTGAGAGCCAATCATGGGATGATTGATGGGATACATTAAGATTGATTTGATAAACATCAAAGGCAAGCTTCCAATTCTTTCTGGTTCAGTCATTTGAGATAGTGATAGAACAGATTGAATGTCTAGAGAATGACAGTACTCAATGACGTATGCTTTCAGGTTGAGGACCTGAACGATGAGATCATACGGATGCTAAGAGTTTGTACATTCTTGTTATGTCCCTAGTCGGATGTCATTGTGGAAGGTATATAGACAGCAATGACACATAAGACTAGATTGTGGTGTTGGTTGATGACAGAATCTCATTAGTCATGATATAAAGATATCAAACCGAACACATAGGTACTTGTTAGAGAACAGGTGTACCGGACAGACCCACCGTGAGTTTGACACATGGAACCATGACATGGTAGTCACAGTCAGTACTCACAGTGATGGTGGTGAATGTGATTCTTTGACCTGAAATTACTACACTCAACACAGTTGGTTGGGTACACTTTGACATCATCAAACGCAGTCCTGAAACATGGGTTGTTATAAAGGTGATGATTGGGTGGCTTTGATACATGGGGCTTTTGAGGGGTGAGTGATAGATATGGGATTTGTCCCTCCTGAGGGAGTTTGATATCCAAGGCCACTTGATGAGTAGGATTGAAATAGGCGTGTGCACGCATGTGTGAATCAGTATGTGATATTGATGGCATACATTTCTCTTCCAATCTGCTCTGAGATCAAGAAAGTGAATGAACGTTGACAGGATGACTGTTCCATGCCTCGAGTTCATTCGGGATATCAGTGACAAAGGAATTATACATTCACTGTAACACCATTCACGGATTGTAGGATTGAAAGTTGTTCTCCAACTTTCTATTTCACTAGGGTAGCACTGATGTGTGACTAGGCACCGCTCTTTGCTTGTGAAGTCATAAGTGTTATGGACTTTCACTGCCAACGTGAAAAGGACCTGCAGGGTCACACACATAGGATTTAACCTGGAAGAGGAGTTTTGTCCACAAACAATGTTTAGATTGATTACTAAAGGAGTTTAGTAGTTCGATTAAACACTCAATCAATTGATAGGTCAATATCATAATGTTCAAGGTGTTGGACACATTGATTGGAGTATCGGATTGATTGAAACTGCAATTGACTGATTCTACACAATCTGCACTTCCAACCGATCGACTCATGTAATGAACCGATCGGCTCAGCTTGGTGAACCGATCATCTCAGGTTGTGAGTCGATCGGCTCATGGTCAGGGTGAAACGATTGCTTCAAGTGTTGAAACGATCGGTTCAACTGATGCAACCGAGCAAGTTGGGAAAGTAGGATTGGTGAGAATTTTCCTTGCGTTTCACTTGCCCAATTTGATTGGAACAAGGATTGGTATTTGATATCAATTAGAAACAAAAGAAGGAAAGTCAATCGGGAACTGATCAGGACCACGAACCGACTGGTTCAGGAGTGAACCGACCGGTTCAGGAGTGAACCGACCGGTTCATGAGTCCCAACTGATCGGTTGAGGTGTCAACCGACCGGCTCATGTCCCCAACCGACCCTTTGAGTTGTGAAACGATCGGTTCAGGTTGCGAGTTGCTTATTTTTTGGAAAATCTCAAACCCTTCTACTCCTGCTTTTAGTCCCGTATTGCCCGGGATGGAGAACCGTGTCCCATGACCCTCCTATATATAGGGGTATTGGGGGCTTCTCAAAGTACAACTCAGTGCAACCAGTTGCTCTGTGAAGTTGTCGTTCTCTCTGGTTTTGGTAATCAAGAGAGAGCCCGAGCAAGTGATACCCGATAAGGGAGGTACAGCAAGGGAAAGACAACTGCAGAAAGCAATTGATGGCAGGAGAGTGTGTCGGCGAATAGTACGCTGATAGGAGGGTGTGACTCCTTCCAATTCCTTGTGGGATAAGGAGATTGGAGTTCCAGGTGGTCCGTGTGGACTACTTCAGAGACGGGAGGTTTCTGCCGCTAGGAGGACAGCCTTCAATCCCGTCAGTCCCGGTGCGACCAGGAGCTGCACAGACACCGTCCAAGACAGGAGGTGAAGACCGCACAAGGCTCGAGGTATTGTCGCCGAGCAAGCCTCGGGACAAGGTATGATTCCACAAACCATCATTTCCTATTGTATAGACGTTGACGCGTTTCCTTGTTCTGGGTTTGGGGGAGAAATTTTTTGTTTCCGCTGCCTTCTCTGCCTCCCTTAAAACCCAACAGAAACAAGGTCTCAACAAGATGAACGTGGTTAAAATGTGTATGTTGAGATGGATGTGTGGGAAGACAAGAAAAGATCGCTTGAGAAATGACTATATCAGGAATAAAGTGGGGTGGGGAGCATTGAGGACAAGTTGTGTGAGGGCCGACTTAGATGGTACGGACATGTGCAACGCAAACCTACTAGTGCGCCTATACAAACCAATGCTATTGAGCCAAACACTATAAATAGAAGAACAGGAAGGCTTATTATCGAGTACCTAGAGAAGTGTTATGGATGGTTTTGAAGAAAAAGGGTGTGCCTATCCAATACATTGACTTGATCAAAGACATGTATGATAGCTCTACTGCAAGTGTCAAGACTCCTGGAGGAGAGACACCAACTTTTCCTATCACAGTTGGGGTACACCAATGATCCACACTCAACCCATATCTATTCGTTCTTGTTATGGATGAGTTGACAAAGAATGTTCAGGATGATATTCCTAGGTGTATGCTATTTGATGATGATATTGCTTTGATTGACGAAACTAAAGATGGATTGAATGATAAAGTTGAACGTTGGAGAAAGGCATTGGAATTAAATGGATTGATGATTAGCAGGAGAAAAACTGAGTAAATGCATTGCAATTTCAGTCAATTTCACAATGTGAATGATGGAGTCAAGTTGGACGAAGTAGATATACCAAAATGTGATAAATTTCATTACTTGGGTTGTATTATTCAAATAGACGGGGATGTCCAAAATGATGTTTGTCACCAGATCACTGCAGGATAGTTGAAATGGAGGAGTGCAACTGGAGTATTATGCGATCAGAAGATCCCTCTCAGGTTAAAAAGTAAGTTTTATAGAACAACTATACGACCAGCCATGCTCTATGAGAGTGAATGTTGGGCGGTGAAGAAACAAGGTCTCAACAAGATGAACGTGGCTGAAATGCGTATGCTGAGATGGATGTGTGGGAAGACAAGAAAAGATCGTTTGAGAAATGACTATATTATGAATAAAGTGGGGGTGGCGAGCATTGAGGACAAGTTGCGCGAGGGTCGACTCAGATGGTACAAACATGTGCACCACAGACCTACTAGTGCGCCTATATGAAGCAATGCTATTGAGCCAAACACTAGAAATAGAAGAAAAGGAAGGCCTAAATTAACATGGAATGAGCTTATAAAGAGAGATTTTAAATCTCTACATCTCAATCAAAATATGGCCCATGATAGAGCTGAATGGAAATGAAGGATCCATGTAGCTGACCCCAACATAGTTGGAATTGAGGCTTAATTGATGATGATGATGATTTTGATCTACAACATTATACGCAAATAGGCTCTAACTAGTGAGAGAAAGCTTCAACCTCTCTCTAGAAATTACCTCGACTTCCATTGTTTAGCAACAACCATCGAGCTCCGGATTTCATCCCGACCTCTATAGGACGGTTGCAACGCTGACCACAGATACACACCACAGCTTGGTGTTGCCCAACAAACCCTGAGCAACATCTCCTCACAGAACAATTCTTGTAGGGGGCTCGCACCTCCAGGTATCACACCCCCACATTAACACAAGATGGACTACACACCATCTACCCTTAGGGGACACCAATACGGCCAGCGCACACATTTTCATTGAAAGTTGTAGACTATTTTTTATTCCCAACCAAGAACAGCGAAATAACTAGGCGCAGACTGATCAAATTCTTATACTTAGGACGGCGCTGCAACGGCTAAACTTATCAGTCACAAAAACAACAGACTAATTGTCTCCCGATATGAGAACAGGAGGCAATTTCACAGTGGCTCAGAGTCAAAACAAACACCTCAAATGAAGGATTGGCACTCCACTTCATCTCTGCAAGGCCTATAAGAACAGGAAGACTTCATCTTTTTCAACCTCACACAACCCTCCTCTTCTTGAACCAAAGATGGCTTCAAATTTTCCGTTCATGAGCTACCCTCTAACGATCCAGACAACCACTCCATCATCCAGCTACCATGAGTGTATAAGTATCATGAATATGACCTCCCACCAAGCATAAACACGATCCAGATTGGAAACAAAAATTTTGAGGTTACTATCGACTACGATAGAAAGTCTAACATCTTCATAGTCCATGGATGGGCTGACATGATCGCAGAGCTCCGACTTAAAGTTGAATGGACTGTTTTCATTAGACCAGTCGCCAATAGAACCTTGATGGCATGGGTTACAAATTTCAACAATGATACACCCACAGACCTATACTCACTCTTCTTTTCGAAGGATGTACACATCTCCACCACCAATTCAGACTCTGTTGATCAATTGTTTGTTCCAGGGAGACATCAGCCCGTCGAAGGTACCAAAGTCAACTCGATAGAGATCATTTCTAGCCAGACCTCACATTTAAGCTTCGAGGAAGAAGATACAGCTTCATCCATACGAAAGACAACCACCATTACAGACAAGTACCAACATCCTCCCACACATGATCGTTCCTCCACACCATCTTATGGTTTGAATACATCACATTTTGCTTATCTGCACAAGACTTCATCGCCCTCGTGTTTGTATGATCTCAATTTTCCGCCGCTTGGACAACCTTCAGCGACTGACCTAGCTTTTCATACCTTCAAAAACTCCACTAAACCCCCATCCTAGCAACGAGCCCTCCAAAATGCCACTTCTGCTCATTGCGCTGCAACAGATGCTCCAACAACAAACACTCACGGTCCCAATGCACTGCGGTCATACTTTGCTACTTTTGCCACAAACCTGGACATCTAGCATACAGCTGCTTCTATCGTAACACCTCTTTCCCAAATAACAGTAGATACTTTATTAGGAAGAAGGCATTACCCCATGCAAAAATTACACTTTCCAACATATCACAGCGTCTTTCTAGATTTGACAAACCAAATCACAGACCAAAATCCAATGGAAAAGTGATTAATACCCATAACTCTTTTGCTTGTCTCTTCCCCATCGAGCATTCTGTCTCTCCTTCACACTCTTCACATGCACACGTCCACTACCATTCAAAACACACTATAAAACCTCCTAGCCGCCCTCAGCCACCACCCGTTGTACCAAAGATCATTTCTCACCCTAGCATCCCTCTGAAACCCTCAACATCTGAGATACCTCATTGCCCTTCACCCTTCCTGGTGGATCCATCCTTGCATCTAGAAAAAGAGTTTTCCTATGACCTTACTGCAAACTCTATGAGGCTTTTGAAAGTCTTCACCAGCCATAGCATCCTCGTCTCCATTACAAACAACATTGAAAACAACACTGTCAATATCTTAGATGTTACCCGGGCAATTGCCTTGCTTCTCCCCGATCACACCATCTTGAAACCA
Source organism: Alisma plantago-aquatica (assembly GCA_963693085.1). Classification (NCBI taxonomy): domain Eukaryota; kingdom Viridiplantae; phylum Streptophyta; class Magnoliopsida; order Alismatales; family Alismataceae; genus Alisma; species Alisma plantago-aquatica. The sequence goes on from OY856413.1 coordinate 500,868,338, forward strand.
AAAATTCTTTCTCCGTCCCAATTCCTCTATTCAGTCCCGGAAGGCACTAAACTCAACCATCTCTTTGGACAGGCGATGACCATACCATGTGGAACCAGCTTTGTTCAAGCAAACATTACACGATGGAGGCATGAACAGGACTCATCTCTGGCTGGATCTGGCAGTTCTGGATGGGTTGTGATTACTGACCTTCCACCACACCTTTGGGAGGTTGAAATTTTATAGCTATAGCACATTCTATAGGAGCTACTCTATAATTCGTCAGCCAAGACACACTACAACCTACTTAGTATATCAAAGATTTTTGTGTTTTTCTGTAAAACAAGCTATCACTCTCCCTGCATCTCTTAAAATTAGGGTTGTAAATGGATTTGGGTATATCCGCATACCCTCAAACCCATACCCACTAAACCCGTCATGGGTATAAATTTTTATAACCATGTAACCGCTTACCCTTATACCCACATACCCGCCTATTATAGGATAAGGTTATGGTTATGTATATACTCATACCATGTATACCCATTTACTTATATTTTTATGTAGATAATTTATAAAAAATGTAATTGTTCATATTGTAGGACTCACATCTAGCCAGTATATATACTTTAAAATAATAGACATTTATATTAGAATGTAGTGCTCCATATTGTACCACTCACATCTAGTAAATATAAGTGCATTGAAGTAGTATAATGAACAAATCCATGGACACACCTTTATAGCCACACAAGTACATTTCACTAAATTAAGAAGGTCGTAAAGTTATTCTCTCATTCTGTTCCTCTCTGCCTTGAATGATATTTTTCCATAACCTATATATTTAAGTGAGGTTGTTTGTTGTATCTTCAAGTTTGTGGCATATTGTTATAGCAAGTTAAACATAACCATATACCCAATTACCCATCCATATACCCTGCGATTATATGGATATGGGTATGTTGCGGGTATAGCTTTTGACAAAGTGGGTATATAATTGTATCCATATCCGCTTAACTAAACAGTTACGGTTATGAATATGATTATACCTACACCATACTCTACCCATTTACAGCCCTACTCAAAATCTGTCTGGGAGAAAAAAAATTAGAGAATCAAGCTTTTTGCTGAGAATCCTTCTGCCGTCAAGACTACTTTCTCAAATATTAGTGTCCACCCCCCTCATGGTACTACCCAACCAACACAAAAAAACCCTTCACCAATCTCAGAAAACCAAATGAAAGGAATTTGGTTTGGGAAAGAAAGAGTATCACTACCAAGTCCACTGAATATACTAACCAATCTGTCAACAACAAATGACCTAGAACATGTTCACCCTCAGTAGATAGTACAAACAACACTCTGATGAACTCTTTCAAACCCTTCCCATTTCACAGCAATGACACAGACTCTACTATAAATTTAGATCATGATACAGTGCAAAAATTAAAGACTGCAATCATTGACAAAATCTGATCGTCGTAGAGTCTGAAGCAGAAAAGCAAAGGAAATGCTACGGGAGCCATTCAATCTATCAACAACATCTCCAACACACGGGAAGGACTAACAAGAAGAAACTATTTTGCCTTAGAAGAGCCAGGTACATCTTCTACTATTGATACTTTTATTGCAAAACTTTTATTTTCATACTCTACATCATCTGAAATAGAAGATAACAATATAGATAATATAGAAGACATAGCTTCTTGGCCTGATTAAATCCTTCAAAACATTTGATGATAAACTAGGTATCACCTTTGATGATGATTCATCAGCACATCGGACACTAGACAGTATTGAACAATTCATGAACTGGAAAACCACAAAAATAGTCATGATACATACTCACAGTTAGATGTTTTGCATATCTACTAATCCCGTCCTACACAGTTTTTGATACTATATATCATTAAAACTATGAGGATCTCTTCCTGGAAAGTTTATGGGGCTTCAAACTTGAACAAAAGAAAAGAAATACGTAGACACATACATAAAAATAACATTAACATCATCACCATCCAGGAAATAAAAACTACTTTGTCGCCTTTTGCTCTCAAAACTATAGGGGGCAAACATATAAACTCTTGGCATCAAATCACACCACTAGGTTTCAAGGGTGGAATTCTTATAGGTTTGAACAACAGCGTCTTTGATATCACACACTCTAAATATCGTACTTTCTCCATCTCTCTCCATATCACAAACATCACTGACAACTTCAGTTGGATCTTCATTGGTATTTATGGAGAACCCAGCTCAAATAAAATAGAATATATGGAAAAAATGATGCACATCATGAGTATTTACCATGACAAACACTAGCTTATAGGAGGGGACCTCAACCTCACTACTAGAATTTCTGACAGAACCAACCCCACATCAACAACAGGCTACATGACCACATCGGAAAAATCCTTCCTAAATATGATACAAAACTACAACATGATTGATCTCCCACCTGCAAATGCCTGCTACACTTGGACTCGCCAACAAACCTGGGTAAGACTTGACCACTCCATTTGCTCCAATAAATGGGAATATCAATATCCCTACTCCTTTGTAATTGTGGCTCACCGACCCATCTCAGACCACTTTCCCATCATCATTAATACCAAACAAGAAAAATGGGGACACAAACATTTTCGTTTTGAGAACTTCTGGATTACAAATCCAACATGTCTAAACATTTGCCAGAGTAACTAGGTCTTAGCAGACACTCATACCAGAAATATAGGCTACCACATTCACAACAACACCAAGAGTGTCAGGAGTAAACTGAAAAGTTGGCAAAAAGAAATTATTGGGAATCTCTCACATAAACTTGTTGATCTTGAACAACACATGTTTGTAGATAGTGATCTAGCAACAAACCCAGTTTTTGTTCTCACAGTTAAAGTCGAGCTAGATCACATTAAACTCTGCCTAGACACAATATGGAGGCAATGAGCAAAAATCAAATGGGCTAAGGAGGGAAATAATAATACCAAATATTTCTTCAAAACTTGCAATAACAACACTCACAAAAACATCATAGCTAAGTTAAGCATAAATGGAAGCATCACATCAAATAAGCATATGATCACTATTCAACATTTCAACTACATTTTTAATACAAACCACAAGCCCATCTTTCTCAATTCCATCCACTGGAAGAAATTATGTGGTTGTTATATCACCTCACCACAGACCATCATCAGCCCTTTCACCACTGATGAACTAGACTTGGCTATCCACTCACTCGGCAAAAACAAATCCACTGGCCCTGACGGTTTCAATACTGAATTCTATCTAGCAAATTGGAACCACATCAAGGGAGACTTCCTGAAACTCCTAAAAGCCATACATCTCAACACAAACACTCACAATATTCTCAAACACATCAACCACACCAACACCGCCCTTATCAAAAAAGTTGACCATCCTAGTCAGATCTCACAATTTAGACCCATCAACCTCATAAACACTTCGTATAAGATCATTGCCAAAGTCCTTTCAAACCACATCCAACCCCATCTGGATAACATCAAATCACATAATCAATATGTTTTTTCTCAAAATTCAAAGCATTCACTATGCTTTTATCATGGTTAATGAAATCTTGCACCTCTGCCACAAAAACAAAATACCTCTTCTAGTAATCAAACTAGATTTTGAAAAACCTTCGATTACATTAACTAGGATTGTCTCATCAATGACATGGCTGGATATGGCTTCCCAGACACTTGGAAAAACTGGATCCACTACTTCTCCACTATCATCAACGGATCACCCTTCAACTTTTTTTCACAACACCAACGAGCTTAGACAAGGTGACCCTCTCTCTCCATTCCTCTTCATCATCGTTACATCCATCCTTATCAACATGATAAAACATGGCACTGGTCAAGGTCTTATAACCTCTCCCCATGAGTGTCATGAAAACATCATACAATTTGTGGATGACACAATCATTCTTGTTCAGACAGAAGACTCCACCAACATTAATACCATTCGTATCATTGTCCTTTTCTCATACATCTCGGGTCTTAGAATAAATGTCACAAAGTCTTCTATCTTTGGAGTGAATACACATCAAAATATCATTAATAAATACAAAGACCTCCTCAAGTGTAAAATTTAAAACTTTCCCATCAACTATCGTGGGCTACCAATAACCCCACCCCATAACCCACTCCATTTGGAACACCATCATCGAGAAAATTCAAAGAAAACTTAACTCATGGACAAACGACTTCCTAAACTTGGCGGGCCGACTCACTCTCATAAATAGTGTCATAACACCTATCACTACCCACTTTCTTAGCTACATCCCTTTGCCCACCAAAACCCATAACACAATTGATAAAATCAAAAGAAACTTCCTTTGGAACAACCACACATCAAACAACCTGCACAGACATTTTCATTTGCGATCAATTAGGGTACTATCATTGCACCTATCAAATATGGGGGATGGGCAATCATAAACATCAGATTCCATGCTATTTACCTCATAACTAAAATCATAAATATCCTTATGAACAATACAAATAAGATCTAGAAAAACCTTATCCTGTAGAAATATTATAAAAACAAACCACATTGGCATAAAACCACACATAACATTTCCTCCCCACTTTGGAAATACATCAACAAAAACTTGGACACAATCAAGAATCTCATTTGTACCCCTCCACATGTGCATCAAAATATCAGTTTCTAGGGAGACCCTTGGTACCATCACAACACCATCCAAAATCTAAACTCTCAGATGCTCATCCCTTCATCTTTGTAAAATCTCAATGTTGCCAAAGCAGTCAAACACCTCACCAGCAATAGGCAAAATTCACTCAAAAGACATCTTCAAAACTAAGTTGACAACAACACTCTGAGAGGTATAATTCACGAACTTGAATATAACATCAACAGCAAGATTTCATGATAATGGGGATCTCTTTACACACCCAAAGCAGCATACACCCACCTCACGCATAGGGGCCATATATCAAATATGGTGCATTCTTGGAAATAAAATAGCCACAAAAACTTAAAATCTTCTTTTAGCTGCTCTTAAATAACAAAATCATTACTGACCATAACCTCACCCGTAGAGGTTTCTTGGGACCAACAAGATGTTATCTCTACAAAGAAGAAGAAGAAACTACACAACATCTCTTCACCAACTGCACAGTCACAATGCACATTCTACTTTTCTTCTTTCTACTTTCTTCAGACCATAAAAACCTCCTCACACCAACGATTGTACCTAGATTAAAACCCTTACCACAACACTCTAGATATCGTCTAGAGGACTTGATTGTCTATACCTTCTAGAATATTTGGTTAGAGAGAAACAATAGAAAATTTAATAACATCTCTAAACACACCCAGATCTTGCTTACTACATTAACCATGTCTTATCTGTACAAATTGCACTGCAGGACAGGCTTCTACTTCAACTCAGGTGATACATGTTGAAGTCGATCCGGGTAACATTTTTGGAGATCATAATGGAGGTGGATGCTACTCCCTGGAGGACATCATTGCAGACGACATTAGTTTTTGAAGCTCTAATCTTTGTTGGGCCTGGAGATACTATCTTAGCCACTACTTTACTTACTACTTTTGGAACTTTTTATGATCTGAGGCATTGTTTAAGGGGTGCCTCCCCCTCGTACAATCTTTTTGAGCTGCATCACCATGCTTCTTTTAGCTTTCTATGGTAGCGGGGCCTCATCTCATCGGATGCCCACCTAGTTCTTTTTGTTCAACTTCTTGCTTGCAGACGTTATGTGTTTGTAAGTACTGATTTGCACTTTCTTTTAATGCATGAATTTTTATGAAAAAAAAAAGTATTATAGGCAAACAGGAGTGTTCTGTTCGTCCTCTAGCAGATGGCTGCCGAGTGTTCCTACCAGCTAGAGAGCTATATAATAGGTAGTATTTCTCACTGAAACCTCTTAAGCTACTAGATGAAGAATAATCTGCTGCATGAACCAGCATGCAGTAGTTTGTGATATCATACTTACAACACAAGCTATCTCAAACGGGAAGTTCAACGGCATGATTCACCAACTTATGCAAATTCTCTCACCCGCCCCTCCCCCTTGGGCGTGAATCACCTTTCCACTAATAAACTCGCTTTGCTATTACCAGATAATGGCATACACAAACTAGGTGAAGAAGAGAGCAAATAAAAGACAAAAGCTCACAGCTATGAGTTCTGCAGCGCAGAGAAGTTGCAAGCAAAATCCCGAAGGTGAGCCACTGGAAGATAGTGTCACACTGCAATGTCTGAGAAAAGCCACCACCTTTGTTTTTATGATAAAATTCAATTGTTGCGGAGGGGGGTTGTTGTATTGCCTATCAGATCTTCTGTAGTACAGGCTGGAGGGATGAATAATATGGAAATAATGGATACAGTCTCCTTGCTAATCATGGCAAATGTGTCCAGAACTTCCCCAATCGAAGAAACAGACATTTCAACAATCGACCTGTCTATTCACTCTCAACCGTAGTTAGGTTAAGAGACCATTAATGAAACACATTTGGGTCATCTAAGCATCAAGACAGGATCGTAAAAGTCTGTATTGAGTGTTTCTGAATAAATGGACTGCTTCAATCACTGTTTATAAACAAGCTGACGACCGATTAATTCCATATCATATATATCCTTCTGAAGATCATATGATAAGGGGTTTGTCCTAAAACACAAGCTCTATATAGTAACAGCCATTGCAGACATGATCAACTGGCTCATCGTCATCTCAAACACAAAATCAGTCTCTCAAAACTTAGATTTTCCATATGCCTTACTACCACAATGGCATAGTCATTTTGCTGTATACACTGCTGCTTTCTCCTTCCCAGTTAAGATGTTAGAAAGACTCCTTTCCTTGAAGCCGAAGTATTTACTGTTGATGCAGCAGAAGAGTAAGGGGCACACATGACCCTTCGCTTTCCTCCCTGTTGGGTTCCGCCTGACAGAAAAAGACCCGAACCCACACAAAACCCTACAATACAAGCAAAAGGAAAAGGGAAAAAGAAAGAAAGCAAGAAGCCAGAAAAGGGGAAGAAAGCCAACCCATGGCAGGCAGCGGCCTCACCTCTCAACTATCTATATATATAAAAGGCTGATGTAATTACCCTTTTGCTTATAGTTCCCACCACTACTCACAGGCCATCACAAGTGCCACAGACTCGTCCCCCCCACTCTCCCCCTCCCCCCCAAGCCTCTGTCCTCTTTCTAGCTTTTTCTTCCCTTTCCTTCCCTCTAACTCATCTAGCGCTTCTCTTCCTCTCTCAGATTTTTCCGTACCCTTCTGCCTATATCCTCCACCCCCACTTTCTACAATATTACTATGAGATTTCTCTAGTTACATGAGTAGTGGCCACCTTCAGTCTTCACCCCAGCAGCAACCAAAGTTTCTCCCAAGCCCGTCAGGAGCCATTGGTATATATCCAGAAGCAAGACCGTCCATCGTTTGTTCTAGTGCTTCGGGCTGCTTGTCAGTGTGCTGAGAGGAGCTTCCCCTCCATCTATCTAGCCATGGTAGACTACAACAGCAGCACCGTCTGCTGCATGTGCGGCGACGTGGGTTTCCAGGACAAGTTGTTCCGATGCATGCGATGCCTCTCCCGCTTCCAGCACCCGTGAGTATCGCATGCCTCCTTCCTCTTACATCTTGATACCATCCTTCCATTTGCTTGAATCAGCCATCCAACGTTGTATTGCATGCATACATGGATTGATCTTCCAACAGGTACTGCAGCAACTACTACTCCCAGGAGGGCGATCGGACCTCAGCCAGCGGGGTCTGTGACTGGTGCCGCAGCGAGGAGCGCACAGCTGTACGGCAACAGTCCAAGAAGAAGGATATGTTACCGGCATATGCAGCGGGTGAGAGAATCAAGCAGACCAGTGAACGGGATGATGGTAGTGGCGGCAGCAGCCGGAGCAGTTCCAAGAGTACACACGGGCAGTCAGCTTCGGCCTCCTCTTCCAAGGCAGGCGGGCGCAGGTACAAGCTGCTCAAGGACGTTCTCTGCTGAAGATAGGAGGGGCCGTATAGTAAGATGGCGAACAAGCGCTACTACTGTGTTCATATTAGCCACTAGCGTACTACTGTTAATTACTGGGTGTGACTGTGATATACAACAAGCGGAGTCTTCAAGCTAGTGAGAGAGAAGACACATGTATGTGAAATCTCATCACATGAGTTTTCTTCTCTGTGTGTTTTACCCTTGTGAATAGTAAGTGCCTCTAGCAGCTACATAACACTTTGCTTACTGCTTTGATCACAGATTCTCTACTGAGTTTCCTTAACAAAACCAAAATCCTTTCTTCAATACATATGCTTCAAGAACTGATTAATAAAACAAAGAACGGGACACTCAAAAAGAACCCTTTACGATCTAATCATCCTTTCGAACCATTTATATATATATATGCAGATCAGCTAATCGAATAGGGACGCCCACTGTACGTGGTCAGCCAGAATACATAGCTCGACCATATCTTAGAAAAGATGGTGGCGTGGCGCCCACAGCCGCTTCCTCCACGTGCAACGCCTAGTTGCCACCCAAAAAATAGCTGTGCACGATCTTATTACTTAATAAATAATGGTTGTCAAATGCACATTCCCGAGGAAACTAGTGAATTCTTCGAGAGTATTAGCAACTGTGATCCTATCATCACCATCATCATTATCTGTATCATGGGGTTTCCTGCCACCCTGGCTACACTGATCTTTCCAGTAGAAAGTGCGTTTACAGTTGTGACTGCATGAGACAACTTGTAGCAAGCCAGAAGCTCATGCATAAACTAACAACAAGTGGCATTAACAGTATTGTACTTCATGCACCTGCACTAGATCTCCAATCAACCGCACTCTCTTCTTCGAGTTTCTTCTTTACGTAAGGATCTCCCATGTGATGATGGTGTGATTACAACACATTTAACAATAATGTTGTTTCGGGTGGAGAAATAGAAGCAAGATATCAAGGGTACGCAGTCAAAGCTTCAAGCATCATAAGAAAACGTAGAAGGACAAACAACTAGTTAGCTACCATGCTGCAGTACCACTAGCTATTCAACAAGCTGCAGTACACGATGAATCTCATTGCTCAACAGATTTGGTACTATAGATCTCTCCTTGAGTCACTCATTTGTGAGGACTCCAGTTTTTTAGCTACTCATGTTAGATCGCTGTAGTCTCTTAAGAGACATCTGATAAAATTGGAACGATACAGAGAAGATTAGCATGGCCCCTGCGTAAGGATGACACGCACAAATCGAGAAATGTTAGATCGCTGTAAATAGATAATCCACACAAGGGTCTATGTGCAGTTGCGACCCAGCCAGATGGCTGCTAATAGAGGTGAGCGACAGGCATGGCTTTTGTGAGGACTCCAGTTTTTTAGCTACTCATGTTAGATCGCTTTTGTGCATGGCTATCTATTTGTAAAAAAAAAGGACCTTTCACGTACATCTAATTGCCTCTATTATGGAGCAAACCGTGCCGTCTCATTGCTTGAATCGGGACTGGTTGCTTCGTCATCACTACACGGCGCTATCACTAATTAATACAGGCCCAGAAAGCAAGCGAAGAGTAAGAAAGCGTTGGAGGAACCACAAGCTACAGAAGTGATACGGGGAGCTATCATCAGTTTATGAGATCCATCATAACATCGTAGTATTGTTACTCTGCATAAATATGTGGTCGGGTGCGACATGTACAGTTAAAAACAAAAGGAGGATAAACTAGCAAATAAATCAAATTTTGGAGCATACGCGGTCAAGCAATTTTTCAATTAGTGTGCTCGAAGTTGCATTCAGCTTTAGTGATCATACCATACCCAAAATAAATAGAGAGTTTCGAAATCAGCAAGTCCGCCGTATGAATCCCTGTAAATCAAGTTGCTTGCAAACCGTTTGCTAACAATCCTAGCTAGAATTCCGAATATTTTTAAACCACACGTCTGAGAATCTTAGATCGAGGAGAGAGAGAGAGAGAGAGCTCCTGTCGCGCATAGTCGACTCACAAAACAACGACCAACTAATGGAGGGATTCGGAGAGAAAGAATAGGCTCAGTGCCATCCACCCAAAAGCGACGCAGTGAACAGCACAGCACACACCTTTCTTCCCTTGGGGATTGCGGGTAGACAACAACATGGGTGGTGGTTGGCATTGCTTCCTTGCTTGTTTCCGCCCCCACACTCCCTTGTTATAACAACTAGGGGCCGTGGTGAGTCGGTATATGTCTCCACATATCTTCCACCACCACAGATTTAGTGCATGCCCCTCGGGTCCATGTTCCCCTTCCCCATCTCAAGTTTTTGGCTATCTTAGACGTGAATACAAGCAGGGCGCCCCTCCCCAGTCGGCAGTCGGTCGCTTTCTCTTCACTATTTTTATTCCTAACTTGTCTTCTCATAGGTTGTTCTTACTGCATCGCTACTTGGCTCACATGGCTGTGTTCCTCATCTCTCCACAATTCGTATTGTTCACCCCCGGCCCATTGTACTGGGGTTGTCTATATGCAGTGCCGTCGTCTATGTGGCTCGCTGCATTAGGGAAAGGTGTTTATTTAGCTTAGGCTCAGTGGTAGCCTATGGAGTACACTTCTAATGAGTGGGCGGTGCTAAGCTTGTGCGGAGGTGGAGGATCGATGACCACAAATTCACCGTCCAGCATATGTGTCACATGAGCTAGCGCAAGACCTGCTGGGGTATTCTTTTAAGGCAGTGCACTTTCCATTAGTAAACAAGACTTAGTGTCTTCCCAAGAACTAGTACTGAAGCACGTTGGTGGTGGGAATCGTGAGAGGTCCCTAGACAAGAAAACGTCAACAAAGAGAAACAAACGTCTAGAGAGAAAGCGGGGGTTCCATTTGGATTATTAACTAGTTGCTGTAACAGACTTTGATCAATAGAAAATGAACAGCATATAAGATAAGGCCTGACAGTATTTACCAATTCGATCAAGGTCTTGGAATCAAAGATACCCAAAATGCGATGCTATACACAAGTCGATCTAAATGAACTGGATATTAAATGAGCCTGAACAAAAGAAGCCTTGACTTTGGAAAAGGCCTCCACCAAAAAGAAACATAAATATCAAATTAGGGAAAGAAACGGTACTTTTTAAGAGGTGCCCTCAGTGGACAGGAATAATCAACCGATGACCATCCCCTGCTGCAACCCAGCAAACCTTGTAATATAAGGATCGAAGTTTTGGAAACCTAGGTAGTCCTCCCAGAGAATAAAAATCCTGAACGAAATTGAATATTCATTAAAATGCCACTGTCAAGTGGCTTTTATTAAAAAAATATCACTGGCTTGTTGTGAATGCCGAAACTTGTATCCACATAAGTTACCCATAATAGTTTAGAAGCCTACTACAACTGACACATAAGTCTAAAAAAAGTGCAGGATGTCAAGCACGTTGGTTATTCCACTTGTGAGTTTCATCGTCATTGCTTTAGCCTATGGCCAGGGATGACTCTGACCGTCTTAGATTACAGGCAGCAATTTGAACTCAAAGACTTGTTGGCACAACCAACTTCACGAGCGAAAAATCCAATAAATACTTTTCTTTTCAGGAGAGAATATAGAATCCTTATGATGCTTGGGGGGGACGCTACTTTTTCAGCCAGTTTCTTCCTAAAACCGGGTGTGAAGGAAGCTCTAGTTGATGGAAAGAGATTTATAAAGCCACTAGAGAAAAGAAAGGCTTATCTATATGCCGATTGAACCATGAAATGGAGCTGATTGTTATCCATTCTGGCATAGGAACTTCTAGCAACTAGCCCACATGCCACAACCACAAGGAGATCAGAGCAGATGCGACAGGATCAGAAATCCAAGAAAAGTCATGTTGGCTTTTCCTCTTTCTGTATATACTCTTTGTACCCTATTTTTTAATGTCATTGGACCAGCATTGAGAAGGAAGACCGAGATTGATGAAGAAAAGGGACCTCTCAAGGGTACATTTGCCACTAGGGCAAACAGGAACCAAAATTTCATTGTTGCTCCCGATTAGAGCCAGGCAGATTTACAATCACAGAAAAGTTATTGTAGTTATTTAGTGCTTCCATTAAGATAATCTTCGTCTCGTGGCTCTCTTACAGCCAAGTAAATAAAAATCAACAGTGACAGGCAAATTAAATAGGAAAACAACCATACGCCTGGCATATGGTTGTGATTGCAAAGTATTCAATGGTCCATAATCCATATTGTGTAAAAAATAGAATCAATAAAAATTATAATAATTTAACTCAAAACAGGTATCAAATTGTCTATGATGTCCACCTACTCGACCAGAAATCCACTTTCGCAACAAATGCTAATAAATCCATCTTCACAACAAATGTTAATAAATCAGCATTCTCGCAATCCATTGGAGGGGACTTTAGGTATATTCTACAACTAAGAACACTGTTTTCTGAAGATAAGATGTAGTACAAAAGGACTCCATCTCCCAGTGAGCAAGGAGTCATCTGAAATTACCAGAAGCTTCCTTATCTGTTCACTTAAATGCTTCAAAAATTGTTTATAGTGGTATAATGGTGCAGACTCATATACAAACCTCCAACTAGATAGCAGGCAGGAAACCACTGTTCCCACCCTCCTCACCATGAACTATAATACCCATCCTAAAATCAAGAAAAGACGCAACTATAAGAAAGCTCCTAGATGTATACATCTAGAGGAACTGAAATAGTCCGCTGGTTCTCTGATAATCATTATATAAAATTTGACAGTTATAATGCATACATTCATTCCACCACTTCACCTATCTAACAAGCCAAATATCTTAGAGAAACCGGAGAAGGCTCTGCTCATAGACCACATTGTGTGCCCTCTGTAAGTCAATTTTAAGAACCCAAGCTTGGGTCCTGGAAGACTAGATAGTACAACTCATGGTTTCTTAGGAAATCATCCAGAATACATCTTCCCAGTGGATGAAGGTGCAGTGTGCAAGATCCACACATCAGGAATGGCTGCTTTCACCTTGTAGCCAGAATCTTAGTAATGATTAACAATACTTAATGGGACTCATAGGTCTGAAATCCCCCGAAGTACAGGGCATTAGGTCTTGTTAGGGATAATAGAGAGAATCGAAAGTCAGGTTGAGGCATTTATACATCTAGGATACTACAAAAACTCCTCTATAAGCTTAATCTTACCTTTTAATAGTCCCCCAGAAATAACAATAAAAAGCCATTGGGAGGATGCAATCGGGTCACATAGCTGATTTGGTATCCATCTAGCAGACAGCATGTTTGGTTTCCTCCAAAACAGGACCATCAGAAGCAACACTAGAGGAGTCGGTGATCATGATTAACCCATTCAAGCCACAATCCCCTCCCAAAACCCTTCCTTTTGGGACAGAGCCTCACGAAATATTGCCTATACAGAATCTGATGGCATTCTCTTCTATCATGGATAACAATGACCAAGCAATGAGAACCAAGAAGTAAGATAACAAAAGACACCAGATGTATAAAACCCTTAAGAACAGAGAGAACAATCACGACATAGATCAAGAACAAAGTAGCTACATGAAGCATAGCACTATCAGTTACTCTCTTTCACTTACACTCAAACAGGGGATTAAAATAGTGCTTCTAATGCCACTCATTTCCAATGAAACAAGACACGTTCCCCCACTAATTGTTGCAAGGAGAAAGGAATCTTCAATCCCTATAAATGAGCAGTTACTCAATCAGCAAACATAACCAAATGTCCATTAAGTATCTCTAAGGGAATACATTGTCACCACCATAGTCAAAAGCCACCATCTTCCTGGATTAACTGCATTCAAGAAAAGGAATGAATGTTTGATTGCAATTTTCACCAATAAGTGAACGATTAAATGCCCCAATCCACGATCGAGTCTTAGTGTTGCTTTACCATTCAAGATCAAGTCTGCAAAAGGTGTGGAGCCAAATTAGAGGTATTCTTTAACATATATCAACCTTTCATGGATATTCTAGGGCCACCCTCATAAAGGCCATATACTCTGCCTCTGTCTTGAATAAGACAGTCATGAACTTCAAGACAACTTTCAAGCTCAGTTTATCCTGACATGGTGAAAACCATTTCATGCCATCGACTTCCTTCTATCCTCAGCCACTACAGTCTGAATGAGTGCATGCAGAAATTTGACACATCACTGTCATCTCTACTAAACATATCACGTTCACATTAATAAGTAATGAACAATCTACTCCACTCCGTTACAATGATCTTTTCTGGATTTTCGATGTACTTTCTAACCATACTCATAGCTTGTGCTATACTGGGCCTAGTGCATATTGATATCCTAATCAAGCAGTCTACCGCACTAGCGTTTGGAGCCTCTGATGTAATCTTAATCAGCGGTAACATATTAGTTGAAAACTTGAAAGATTGATATGTGAAGCTAGAGTTGTACCAAGTCGCTTGAAATCAAACTATTTAAACCGTCGACTTTGTGGTGTCAAATAACAAAGAACCACTATCGAAGACCTTGAAACTTCTTCCATCCTTTTCATCCCTAATTGATTCTCAATGGACCAAGATATTGAAGTCCATCATGGATTGGTTCATGTTAGGAGAGAGCCAATGGATCAACCTTATGATTGTTCAAGATCAAATCAAGAGAAGAGGTGGTTTGACCAAGTCTAATTTGAATTCACATTCATTACTAACAGCAGCAAAGATGACACCTTGTGGGAAAACTCTCCCTCAACAACAAAGCCTGGAGGCTGCACTTTTTCCAAGAGATCATTGTGAAGAAAAGCATTTTCAGTGTCCAAGTAGAAGGAGGCCAATCCAGATGAGCAGCCAAGGAGATTAGGATATGAACAGAAGCGAACTGGATGATTGGGGAGAACGCCTCAAAATAGTAAATACCAAATGTTTGGGTGAACCTTTGGCGACCAGTCGTGCTTTGAGTCTCTCAAGAGCTATCCAAATTGGTGTTTAACAGAGAATACCCACTGAAAGCTAACGATGTTCTGTCCAGGTGGGGGATTAACCAGAACCCATGTGCCATTTGAGCAGTGTCCTCATCTCATCCATCATAGCAGCTTTCCACCCATTGTGTCGTAGGGCATCCAATTGGGTGTTTGGGAACATAGGTATTGTCCAATATGATGGCAAAGCATAAGCAGAAGAAGAAAGGCAAGCGAGATAACAAGTACCAGAAATTGTGTGCTTTATAGCTCACGGGCGTATATGTTTTCAAAGAGCCACTCATTAATCATATTGCATTGGAATATAAACAATGATGGAGGGGCAGCTGCTTGTGGATCAACTTCTTTGCATCAGTGATAGACCAGCGAAAAGAAATGAGGTGGTGTGAGTAGTGGTGATGGTGGCTGAGAGGGTGGTGAGGTTGTAGAAAAAGGGTATGTAGAGAGCATCTCATCGACAGACAGTAGAAGACAAAGAAAGAACAAAGAAAAACTCATCTTCATGGAAGGTGATGTCCGTCTAAACATAAATGTGATAAATCGCAGGATCAAGGCACTTATAAGTTATAACCCTTTTGAGAATAAGAATATCCTAGACAAATCATTCTAAGCGCTCAGGGGGTGGGGGGCTCATAAACCTTGTGGTCAAATTTATGGACGAAGACGACGCAGCCGAAACCCTGAGGAGATAGAGGAAACAGTTGTTTCTAAGGATTAAAGGGTGATTTTCATTTAAGAACAAACTATGATCGACAACAGATAGGCAAGCAAGCTGTGAGGACAATGTCAAGCCGAAGATGTTTGGAAAGATTCGTACGAATGGCAAGTGCATCTTTTATGCTCAGTAAAACCATTCTGCCATGGAAAAGAAGCGCAAGAGCATTGATGAATCATCCCCTTGTACCTACAAAAAGAGGAAATTGCATGGTGAGTGTATATAAGAGATTATTGGTGAAAATTTATATGGATGTCGAAAATTGGACAAACCCATTTTATGAAAAGCTCGGACAAGGGAAAAATCTCATCACATCTGTGATAGTCTTGGAGCTTTGTTAAATCAAATTGAGTGACAATCAGTCTATATTTAGACTCAACTCAATATACGAGGTATACGTGTTATAGGATATACTAGACCAAAGCTAATGGGCTTCAGTTTGAGAGGCCCATTAGTCCTATAATTATCATATCTTATTTGCATATTACACTAATGCTCCCCCCCTCAAGCTAGAGAGTACACATCGTGTATTCCCAGCTTGTTATACATAAAGTTGAAAGAGGACAAAGTGATTTCGTGAATATATCAGCAATCTGATCTGCAGTCTTCACATGTGGTGTGACAATCTTCATGGCACAAATTAGATCTTGCATGAAATGGCAATCAACTGATGTGTTTGGTGCGCTCATGAAACACAGGGTTGTTTGCAATATGAATTATATCTTGATTGCACAATTGGGGGTAGCCAGAGAAGTAGGAAGGCCAAGTTCTTGAAGAACCATCGTCACCCATTGAATCTCACAGCAAGCACGGCTCGTGCCCGGTATTCTGCTTCAATGCTTTAACGAGCAACAACTGAATGTTTCTTACTCGACCACTTGATGGGATATTTTCCCAAGAGAACACAATCGTCATATGTGGATCTTCTGTCCCTGATATCCCCAGCCCATTCAGAATCGGCACAGCAGGTTAGGAAAATCTCTAGAGAAGAGGGCCTTTTATAAAGAAGGCCACGTCTAGGTACACCTTTTAGACAGCGTAGAATCCTTTGTACTTGAAGCCAATGGCTTATAAGAGGTTATGCCATATATCGACTGACCATGCTGACTGCAAAGGCAATGTTTGATGGGTAATTATGAGATGGATCGGCTTTCCAACTATTTATTATAAGTGCTAAGAATCCTTGAAGGGCTTCTCATCACAAATGGCTTTGGTGTGGTAGTCCATTGAAGAGGATACAAGCTTGGAAATTAGCATGCCAAAATCAGAAAGAGGTCCAGGACACTTTTGAATTTAAGGACTTCAATTCCCAACAAGTAACGTAATTGGCCGGAGTCCTTCATGTGAAAATATGTGACTTAGGGAATCTTTCCTAGCATAAGTCCAAGTAGTGTCACTACGAGTAATGATAAAATCATAGACTGCTAAGACATTGATGATAGACAGTCTAGGAGAAAAAGAGTTTGTGACCACTAGAAGATCTGAAAACCCTCACATTGTCAAGAACTCCGCTCAACATGTTGAACCATGCCTTTAAAGACTGCTTGAGGCCATACAGGGATCATTTGAGCCTGCGGACTCGGGAAGGCTTGTTCTTAGCAGTGAAACTCGGGGGTTGACATATTGTGACTTCTTCCCCCAGTTGATCATGGAGGCATGCATAGTAACAAAAGTCTCCGAATTTTACAAAAAAAAGGGCGATTTTTCGCAATTTTATTGACTCCTGAATGTTCACCACGATTAATACGTCGGTCATTGATTTTTTGTGACTTTTTATGATTTTTCCCGCTTTATCGCAATTTATACGAATTTTCACAATTCTTTGTGATTTTTCACAATCTTTCACAATTTTTCTCTTTTAAGTCTTTTGTTCTTTTTTACCAAACCATGTATGAAGAACTCCTGATATACACTTTATAGGATCAATGGGCTCTAGAGGGGGGCAAATAGAGCTATAAACAAACCAAATTCATTAGACCTTCAAATTACTTCAAGAGATAAGATTGTAAATATGGAATTTGAGTGCAACTAAACATACATAGCAAGGATGAGAGAGATTAATAAGATCAAGAACAAGAGATATATATAGTGGTTCCAAACTCCAAACCAGGACACTGTACATCCACTACCTAGAGAGGTCAACCTCTAGGATTTTTCAACCATGTCTCACTCCTTATATTCCATTATAAGAGTTACAACATATGACCTTCCATTTCCGGGACAAGGATACCCAGCCTTCCTTTTGAAGACAAGGGAGCTAGTAACCTTAAAAATGGCTTACCTATCCATGACCAAAAGTCTTCTACCTCACCAAGGACTAACCCACTTCTGCAACAAGTCTTCCGCCTTCACACAGGACTTACCCCACTTGCAACAAGTCTTCCGCATTGAAGGAATTATCCACTCTTGACTTGGATCTTCAGCCTTTGACTTCACCTTCACCAAGGAGAAGCTTTCACCAAGGGACTCCTTCCCTTCTTCTTCTTCACCTCTCTTAGCTAAGAGAGAGAACTTTCATCTTAATGGTAGAAAGAGAGATTGGGAGGTAGAGGAAGTGAGAGCCTCACAAGATATACATGTAGGGCTAGCTCTCTTACAAATCTCCTACTCACTCTAATGGATGTAGCGAGTGATTAAGATTAAGAGTGGA
This sequence comes from Alisma plantago-aquatica, assembly GCA_963693085.1. Taxonomy (NCBI): domain Eukaryota; kingdom Viridiplantae; phylum Streptophyta; class Magnoliopsida; order Alismatales; family Alismataceae; genus Alisma; species Alisma plantago-aquatica. Next base: position 500,886,625 of record OY856413.1, read on the forward strand.
AGGAGGCTCTTGGAGGCACTCAACTATAATATAAGGACCTTCATAGTGCTTGGCTAACCATGGGATGAAGCCCAAGAGGTCCTATTTATAGTTGAGGATGCCTACCAACCAGTAGAAACACTTAGGGACAAATTCTAGCCGTTAGGGTTGTTGCAACGGATATATTTTTGAGTTTTATAACACTCCAACGGTTAGAAACACTTTTTCTACACATTTCGTACAATGCTTTCGGTTGAGTTTCAATAAAGGTAATTCGACCGATGGCACTATTCGACAAGTCAATTTGGAGTTGTCAGTCGAGTTTATCATAGATGAATTCAGTCGATGGCTCAAAATTGATTTGTCTGTGCAGGGGTGTCAATCGAGTTTGTTCTAGGGAAACTCAACCGAGCCTGACAGTTACCAAGACCCACGCAGGGTTGTCGGTTGTGTTTCATGTGAGTGGAACTCGACCGACAAAAGTGCATGTAATGAAATTTGGAAAGTGTCATAAAAGTGCTTAAATATTCGATTTAAGTGCTCTTGATTTTTCCTTAGCTTAATTACAAGTCATACAATCATTACGAGTGATTTACAACATGATTCTATTGAAGTCTTTTTTACAACAGTGTGCTTCCATTGACTTTAACTTGTTTTTCTCTAAGTTAGTATGCGCAACTTTATGCATTTGGAGTGTCTTATCTAATCTGAAATCACTCAAGTAGAAGCATTAGAAACAAATAATTGGAGAGAATACAATTTGGAGCTTCATGTCTACTGCTTGATTATTTAAGATGATGGTTTTCTATCCAACTACGTCGACTCTACTTTCTACTTTTTATTTGTGCTTTATTTGCACGTTGACATTGTTTGAGCCTTCCACATGTTGACATTTTGAACTTTAAACCAGCACTTTTTGGATTTTTCTACTGTGAACCAGTACTCTCTGGACTTTTCTATTGTGAACTGGCACTCTCTGGACTGCGATGATAGTGATTGTGATGAAAACACGGACACCTTCATGTTGTTGTTTACTACTACTCCAGATGCCACATTCTTTTGATCAAGAAGCTTCTGCTACCTGTTTTTGACCCACACCTGTGACATGCAACATGCTTCAGATTCGACTTACTTGCATACCTGCTCTGAGTTATCTATCTGAGGGGGAATATTAGAGTGATGAGTTCTTTATTGTAGTCTTGAGGGGGAGAAATATTCTTGTATGGACTTTGTTTATCTTTATAGAGAAACTAGGAATTGTTTATTGAGTGAATAAAACAGTGTACAATGCAGTCTCTTATATAGCAGAAGAGAATAGAGACTAAAGCAGAGGTGAGCAATATGGGACTAAACTACAGAAGTGAAAAGCATAAGTGAGGCACATGCTATGCACATGACACTCAACAAAACATAATAGAACACAACATATCTCTATAGTCCCCCTCAAGCTGGAGCGTAGATGTCGAACATGCCCAGCTAGTCAACTAGAGTTTGAAAATGAGCTTTGGGAAATATCTTCGTGAAGATGTCCACAACTTGCCTATCCGTGCTGAGATATGGAGTGCAAATCCGGCCAGAAAGAACTGCTTCTCAAACAAAGTGACAATCGAACTCAATATGCTTCATCCTCCATGAAAAGTGGGGTTGCTCGCAATAAAAATGGAGGCCTTATTGTCACAAAACATTGATATAGGGTTGGAATAGGATATATCAAACTCCTGGAGGAGACTCTGAACCCACAGAAGTTCGCATGCAGTATGAACCATCGCTCGATATTCCGCCACTGCAGTGGATCTGGCGACAACAGTCTGCTTTTTGCTTCGCCGGGTGACAAGGTTTCCGCCAATAAATGTACAGTATCCTGATGTTGACTTACGATCAAAATGACTTCCTGCATAGTCAGAGTCTGAGAAGCCAGATAGGTTGCAGTGGTCATGCTTCTTATACATCAAGCCTTTCCCTGGAGAACTTTTAAGATATCGTAGAATATGACATATAGCATCCCAATGACATTGTCGGGGTTTATCAAGATATCGGCTGATGAATCTGACAGCAGCAGTAAGGTCGGCTCATGTGACAGTCAGATAGATAAGCTTGCCTACCAGCCTTCTGAACTGGTGATGATCAGCATAGGGAGGAGAGTTTGCATCATCCCAGTCCATGTTTGGGTTAAGTGGAGTGATGGCTGGTTTGCAACCCAACATGCCAGTTTCCTGCAAGAGATCAAGTACATATTTTCTCTGAGAGAGACACAGTCCTACAGATGATCTGGAGACCTCAACGCCTAAGAAATACCTCAATTTTCCGAGATCTTTAGTGACAAAGTATTTTTCTAAGTAGGTTTTAGTTTCATGTATACCCATAGTATCACTGTCAGATAAGATGATATCATCAACATAAACAATAAGAATGACAAGTTCAGCCACTGTTTTGCGGATAAAGACTGAATGATCAGAATGAGAGCGACAAAAACCAAAGGTGGCTAATATCTTACTAAGCTTGTCAAACCAAGCTCGCGGGCTTTGTTTGAGTCATAGATAGCCTTTTTCAGCTTACATACTTTGAAGGCAGACTCCCCCTGAGCAATAAACCCAGGTGGTTGCTCCATGTATACTTCTTCCTGTAGATCTCCATAAAGGAATGCATTTTTAACATCTAGATGAAAGAGAGACCAGTCTTTATTAACAGCAACAGAAAACAGAATTCGAACAGAGTTTAATCGTGCAACAGGAGAGAAGGTCTCAAAATAATCGATACCGTATTTCGGTGTGTAGCCCTTTGCAACAAGACGGGCTTTCAGGCGTTCAATAGTCCCATCAGATTGATATTTAATGGTAAAGACCCAACAACAGCCCACAGTAGGGCAAGAAGAAGGATGATCCACAAGTTCCCATGTCTTGCGATTGCATAGTGCCTGCATTTCCTAGTCCATTGCCTTTTTCCATGAAGGAATAATAAGAGCCTCTGTAGCATTTTTGGGAATGGTGACAGCAAAAATTGCACAAGTAAAGCAGGCAAAGTTGTTATGCAAATTTGTAGAAGTGCATTAATGACTGATAGGATGTTTAGTACAGGGGCGAACACCTTTCCGCAAACTGATAGGAAGGTGCGAGTCAGAAGTTAACTCAGTGTTTGTTTGATCAGCCGCAGACAGAGAAATTGGTTGGGGAGGGGTCATGGACGGAGTGTTTGTCTTCAGCTGGCATTTGTACACTTGCAACGGACGGTCTTCGGGCTTGTTAGAAGAAGACAAGTCTTCAACAATATCTGGTAGAGGTGTTGGCGCCAACATATCATGAGATAGGCTTGCTCCATCATCAGAAAAGTAGGGTATATGCTCAAAAAAGATCACATCCGCACTGACAAACCATTGTCTGAGTATCGGATCAAAGCAGCGATAACCTTTTTGAGTTCTCGAATAACCCAAGAAAATGCATTTGGTAGATCGAGGGTCATGTTTCGTCATTCCTGGGCATAAATTTTTAATAAAGTAGGTACACCCAAAAATGCGAGGAGGAACAGAGAAAAGAGGTGCATCAGGAAACAAAATGGAGTAAGGTATCCGATTTTGTAAAACAGAAGAGGGCATGCGATTTATAAGAAAACATGTCGTAGTGACTGCCTCAGGCCAAAAACGGTGAGGAACTTTATAATGGATAAGAAGAGTGTGAGCAACCTCTAATAAGTGGTGATTTTTCCGTTCAGCAACACCTTTTTGCTGTGGAGTATAAGGACAAGTGGTTTGGTGGATGGTGCCATGATCAGAACAAAAAGAAGTGACAGATTTCTGCATAAATTCCAAGGCATTATCGGTACGGAAAATTTTAATGGTTTTAATGAATTGGGTCTGTATTTCTAGAAAAGAAAATGCGGATATTGTCCAAAATAGTACTCCGATCTTTGAGTAAAAATAGCCAGGTAGCATGGGAATAATCATCAATAAATGTCAAAAAATATTTAACACCAGTTTGACTCGGGACAGAGCATGGACCCCGGATGTCCACATGAACAATATCAAAAATTTCTTTAGAACCAAGTTCTTTCTTAGCAAGAAAGACAGACCTCGTTTGTTTTCCCAAAACACAAGATGCATAAGAGAAATTATTTTCAGATAATGTAGGAAATAAAAGTTTCAATTTAGCAGCAGACGGATGACCCAATCGGAAGTGCCCCTGAAGTCCTATGACTGATGCAAACAAGAGAGTTGAAGTTGTAGGCGGTCCATCCAAGTAGTATAGTCCATCTGGTCCTTCATGGCCCGAACCAATCCTCATCTTCGTGCGGAGATCCTTTAAAACACAACCAGAGGGATCAAACTTAATAGAGCACTGAAGTTGTTTAACAGTTTTACTAACAGATAATAAATTAACAGGAAATTGTGGTATGTATAAAACAGAGTGAAGATTCATCTTGCGAGATAGAGGAACTGTGCCAACGCCATGAACAGGCGCCTTTGAGCCATTTGCAACCGTGACTGATGGAATATTAGAGGTTTTAGACGGAGCAGAAAATAAGTAGATGTTGCCTGCCTTGTGGGCAGACGCACCAGAATCAATGCACTACTTATGGTTACCAAGAGAAGGAGACACAAGCATTGCAAAAGAACCAGCAGCAGATGTCGAAGGCAGTTGAGTCATGCGCTCCTGGAAGAACTTCTCGAATTCAGAGCGAAGCCATTCAGTGATCGGAGGAGCAGTTGGTGGATCAGATGCAGCATCAGTAGTAGTTTTTGTAGAGGCATGGTTTTCCCAGGCTGACTTGTCGTGCTTGATCCAACACCTATCTTCAGTGTGATTATCACGACCACACCAGTTGTAGTAGCGAGGTCCAGTGGCTTGACCTCATCCAGGAGCAGCAAAAAAGCCTCTTCCGCCAAAAAAAGGTGGACGTCTCCACGACCACGACCGCGGCCACGTCCAAAATCAGCAGCGCGAGCAACTAAAGTAGGATGCTCAATAGCAGGAGTAGAGGATACAGATGGTAGCCGTTGAACTCTCTTAAGGACGTCACGAAGAGTAGGTAGAGGGTCACTTGTAACATCCCTGACCTGGGTTATGCTTTAACCCTAGGTGTTTTGCTTAATAAAGTTGATTAGATGCTTGCTCTTATCTTTTGAAAAGTAATTAAGGCTCAAGAGGAACTTATATTTCAATTTTAGTCCTTTTTGAACAATATTGAAAACAATGTTTTGATTGTTGTGGACTAAAGTGCAATTTACCCAAGTTGAGGGGTTAATTTGCAAATGTTACATGATAATATGTTCCTCATGTATTGAAGCATCATGAGAATGAAGATGATGCAGAAGTATGGCTAGTGAAAGCCTGGGTACCAAGAAAGAGTTGGTTAAACAATGTTTGTACATTAAAACCTAGTTTTGGGGTAATGTGCAATTTACCCAAAACCTAGGGTTCAATATGCAAATTACCTCTCCCAAATGTTGTTAATAATTCTTGGCATCTTGTAGAGGCAAGAAAATGAGAGGGGCATCTCATTTGAGCTACTTTGAAGGAGAGAGAATCTTGATATTAAAATAATCAAGATTTAAGCATAATTGAAACCTTAATTCAATTTAATGCAAAAATAATTATATTAATTGGATTTCCCTTCAATCAAAATTGAAATGGTTGAAAATATATATATATATATATGTGTGGACGTCCTTGTGCCTTGCAAAGGCAAAGGAAATATCTACATGAGTGGAGAACCCACTCACATTAAGAAAAGAAAAAGAAAAATCCACTAACTTTAGGATATTAATATTACAAGGGTTAAGGTGCTTAATTTGCTTTTCTTTAAATCATGGATAATTGAAGAGAATAAGAGGCAAAGAGGATAGCCTCGTCTCTAAGGAAGAGAAGGGGGCAAGTGGCAAGAAAAAGGAAGAGATAATTCCTACTTTCTCTCTCTTAATTGAATTTTTAATAAAAATGCATATATGCTCATTTATCCATAGAATGAAAAGGGAATTTCGAATCCACTTCCACCCTTTGCTTGCAAAATGACCAAGGAAGCTTTGAAGGACCAGGAGGACGACCCCCAACCTGTTGGTAAGCTTCTTGACTTCCTTTCACCTTGAATTCATGGTGGAAATCACAAAACAATGCATGATTTCTTCTTATCTCGATCCCATCTTCAATTCTAACCATTCCTTTTCACTCAAAGCTTGAGGACGAGCCTTGGGATAGTGAAAGGAGTTGCATCCACCATTGTTGACGTGAGCTTGGAGCTTTGAAGCTCAATTGGAGGCGGGTTTTATAACTTGAACCCCTCTACATTGTTATTCAACTATCAATCTTGCAATTTCGTTGATTCCTTCATCTTCTTGATTAATTGTTTGTTGTAATTGATAAATTCATGAAATCAGAAGTACTATAAGTTACAAGGACGAAGGTAGATGATGATGACATCATCTTGGACACTTTTCCCAAGGAATTCCTATTCCAATCGGTTTCAACAAGTTGTCCATTCGGTTTCAATAAAACTGTTTGGAATTAAACGGTTTCATCAAACCGTTAGGAACTAAACGGTTTCAAACCGTTTGGAAGAGTTGACCACAGTTGACCGTTTGGAGATTTGATGCTAATGATGATGGTTGATGACCCATTAAATTTAATTGATTAATTCCAAATGGTTCATTAGTTGAGGGTTCATCAATTACCAAACCCTAATCGGGTTAAGTGCTAAATTTCCAATTGATTGATTTAGATTTTTGGGTTGATTAACCCAAACGGTCTCAAGACCGTTTGGAGGTCAACCAAGACCATTTGGAGGTCTAGGGTTGAGTATGGTTGAGTAATTGAAGGTCCAGAGATACCAAATTGAAATGCAATTAATAGCTGATTTGATGATCAATCCAATGATCTAAACCCTAATTGAATTTCACAAATTCCAAGGATAGGATGGGGCAAACGGTCTCAAGACCGTTTGGAGATCATCCAAACGATCTCAAGACCGTTTGGGGTCAGGTCATATCAAAAATTTGATGATGATTCATTAATTTCAATTGAATCAGTTCCACAATGTTGATCATTGATGGTTCCTCGATTTCAAAACTCTAATTGAAGGTTTCTTGAGTAGAAATCCTAGATCAATTGGGTTCAAAACCCTAATTGATGGTCCAATTGAAGGATGATTCAATAGTTCAATTGATGAAGAAATCTAGGATTCAATTGATAATCGGTTCATCTAATGAAACCATGAATTGTTTATGTGTTGATAGGACGTTTTGGTCCATTCGGTTTTGAGAGGGTTTGGACCAAACGGTCTCAAGACCGTTTGAGTCCAAACGGTCTCAAACCGTTTGGAGACCCAAAGTTCAATCGATTTCAACACTTTTCTTGTCCAATCAGTTTCAAGGACAATTTGCCCAAATGGTTTTCAACCAATTGAATTTTGAGAACTAAGACCGTTTAGGGTCTAAGTAATCAAATCTTTTTGAGGTTCAACATGATTAATCCATTTGAATACCTAATGCAATTGAAGATTCAATTGGTTAATCCAATTGATCACCTGATGTAATTGAAGACTCAATTGGTCAATTCATTTGAATACCTCATATAATTGAAGGTTCAATTGATCAAATCTTTTGGAGACCTGATGTACTTAGATAATTGATACCCTTAGTGGGATTAATTATTAATGCATAATGATGTAATAATTCAATACATCATGCTAACCATAAATGTGTGTATTTGAATAAAGAGTAGGCTCAATCTGATCAAGAATTGAGTAGTGGACATCCTGAGTAGGATGAGAGAGAAAGATTCATACATGAATAATAATCATGTAGCAATTAAGTCTAAAACATTCAAAATGATGTGATATACAATTAGGGCATGATCCTTGATAAAGAGATCATAAAACCCTAATTGAGATGATTAATGAACTCAAACCCTAATTTAGGGCAATTCCGAATGGAACCCTAATCTAGGAGGATAATGTGATATGAATTTAAGATAATGACATGAGTAACCCTAATTCAGGGTATTGGTATGATAAACCCTAATTAGGTGTGAATAGTAAAACCTAACCCTAATTTGGATGTTGGGATATGATAATTCCTGATGTGATGTGAATAGTAAACCTTAATTCTAAAATAAGGTGAAGATGTGTGAAACCCTAATTCTGGGTTATATTATATAGCACGAAACCCTAATCTTGGATGAAATGATGAATCATTGGTCCTAGTTGTGCAAAGGAAATGAGTAACCCTGATTAACATGAAATGGGAAACCCTAACCCTGGTAAGGGAATAGTGGTGTTACCCTTGAATAGTATGAAACTGAAATATGATTGATATATCTGTTATCATGTGTGCTAACCATGCAGGTATCCTGAGATGATGAACATAGCCAGGTATGAGCTATGATGCTTTATTCATTGAAATTATTCATTGGGCCTTGTGTGCCATAATATACCTTGTTGCTTAGTAAATGGCAACAAGAGAGTTAATGAGCCTCAAGTGCCATAAGAGATGCTTGTGTAGCAAGTATCATGTTTACCTTGGTCAAATGACTTGAAGGTGATAATTACCTGAAAAAGTGGTAACAGTGCTCAGTGATGAGCTAAGGGTTTTAATACCCAGATCCATATAATTATGGTATTGAGATTGTGAAGGGATGATAATTCCCAGTATTGAAATGAGGGACTGAGATCCCAATGTCTTATAAAGACTGAGAAGTAACTGATGAAAACAGTACATGTTTCTTTGTAGCACTTGTCCTAATAAGTTATGTTTGAAAACTTGGCTGATGCTAAAAGAATATGATAATGTACTTAATTAATCAAGTGATACCATAGAATGTAGTTTCCCTGACCACGGATCCATCAGCGTTAGAATTAGCTGAATGGCAAAACGAGTTTTACTCGGAACGCATATTTTTGAATATGTGGGGGTAATTGGGCAAATATATCCTTATGCCCCATAGAAATGGCTACGAACTAAGTCCTATGTACGGGATTGGTTTCGGACCATACCCCAATAAGAGTATGGCTACGGGCCATAACTCCTCAATATAATACCAGGCATTGGCTACGGGCCATAACCCTGAAGAGAGTATATGCTACAGGCTATAACTCTATAGTGAAGATGCCAATATACCCTGGCAAGCTAATTGCAGTTTGACACATGATGTCTCTGCTAAAGTAGTCTCGTACTGACCGAGACAGATGAGGTCATGGAATCCGGCTCTCCCATTGACCTTGTGTGGTACCGATGCTTTACGTAATCGGGGTCGGTTGGAGTATGAGCGGTATATCTCATCTCTTCAGGGCTTAAGAATGTTTGTAAAACGTAATCAGCCGTGTAGCGTATTTGCATAGGATTGAAATACGAGAATCACTGGTTAATGTTATTCTACTTAGCATGTTCTAGATACATAAATGTTATATATGTTCTTCAACTCCATATTGAATAAGAGACATGCTGCTTTAACAAGTTTTAGCTTAAATGCTTGAATAGAAATGTTGCTCTAATCTGCATAGATATTGAACTATCTGCTGTTGAATATATGATTCCACTGTTCAGTTTATTTCTATTAAACTATAATAACAATGTTTTCGGCGAAGAGTTATATCTCTCGCTGGGGCAATTTTATAATTGTCTCACCTCCGTGGGATCCAACATTTTTAGGTGGACGTGGACGAGGTAGAGACAGAAATCCCATAAAAAGGGAAGAGCAGCAGCAGCAACAACAAGGACAGCAGTAGATCCTAAGGTGGAGATACTGGTCAAGTCTTGTATATGTGTAAATAGAGTCCTATGTGTCGTCTTTGTACTCTCAGGTCCTAGGAGATAGTGTATTATAATCGATCTGAGATTTTGGCATGATGCCTCAAGGATTTTATTACTTGAACCTTTGATAACACAAATGATGTATATATATATATTCCTCGAGAAGAAATGGTACAGAGAATGTACTATTGAACCAATATGTGAATGTAATATTATGGTTCTTGTTGAAAGAAGTTTTTCTAAGAATGGATCTCTTTGTAAATGGTTTTAATTTTTAGTGATTTTCAGTAATCCGCTGCTAACGATATCTTCTGCTTAGTTAATTACGTTTTGTTCGAACGGTACGTCTCATCACTAGGCAGAATTTGATCAACCACGCCTAAAAAAGAAGCAGGTAGGGCAGCCAGGAATTGAACTAGTTGTAGTTCATTGTGCTGCTTCTGAGCCTCTTTGATATCAGCAGTCAGCGGATGGTAATTCCAGAGAGCGGAACATTGGTTGTAGAAATCCTCAATAGAATCATCTGAAGAGAACTCCTTAGCCAGGTTTTTGAAAATTTCAAAAAGCCGTTTAGGATTTTGCTTATGCGAGTAAACATGAGACAGCTAGTCCCACATTGCTTTGGCATCATGAAGGCATACAGAGACTGACTAATACGCGGTTCGGTGTTATTGAGAAGCCAGGACATAACACCAGAGTCGTCTTTGGACCATTGAGCATAAGCATGTTTGCTCTTTTCATCAGCAGTAGCAGCGGGGGCAGCAGAAGGATCAGTGGTAAGATGGGAGTATTGGCCTTGAGCCTTAACATAGAGGACAAAGGACGCCGACCACATATGGTAGTTCGAACCATCGAGCTTGATGATGGTAACACACAGAGAGCAAGGAGGCACAACTGAAGCCATAATGAGTAGAAGCAGGCAGTAACGAGGTGGCGGTGTAGCAACAACAGGCAGCAAATAAAGAACCCACTATGGGGCAGTAGCAGCAGCAGGGATCTGACGCATCAGATCAGAGGAACTCGTGTCGGGCAGATAGACTGATAAAGCAACCTACACCAGCAGGAGGAAATCAATATCCCATCATGAGGCGTAGGCAGAAAAAGAACCAGAGAGTTAGGAGACTCTCAACGTGGGATGGCTATGGCTGTCCGGAAGATTGTACAGGTGAAAAAGGAGAGGGTGAACCCGAGAAGAAGAGGGCAGCAAGGAGAAGAGGGAGGGTGGTAGCTGTGGGGGAAGAAGATGGAGGAGAGGAGGAGCAGCCCGGCGGCGGCGGGTAGAGGGGTGTAGTGGGACGGCGGGTAGCGAGGTGGAGAAGGGGGTTGATGGCAGCAGGGAAGGGAGGAGAGGGGTGGGCGGCGGGCGGGGAGGTGAGGGCGGAGGCTGGCGGCAGGAGGGAAGGGGGGCGGCAGCGGGGGTGGGGGGCTGAGGTCTCAGGGCATAGGGGCAGGGTGGGAAGACAAAAACTGGAGAACCAGACCTGCTCTTGATACCATATAGAGAAACTGGGAATTGTTTATTGAGTGAGTAAAACAAAGTACACTACAGTCTCTTATATAACAGAAGAGAATAGAGACTATAGATAAACTGAGGCTTGTTTATTAAGTGAGTAAAACAGTGTACAATGCAGTCTCTTATATAACAGAAGAGAATAGAGACTAAAGCAGAGGTGAGCAATATGGGACTAAACTGCAGAAGAGAACAGCATAAGTGAGGCACATGCTATGCACATGACACTCAACAAAACATAACAAAACACAAACATATCTCTATACTCCACCTCATGCTGGAGCGTAGATGTCGAACATGCCCAGCTTGTCAACTAGAGTTTGAAACTGAGCTTTGGGAAGTATCTTCGTGAAGATGTCTGCAACTTGCATGTCAATACTAGATCTGGAGTGCAAATCCGGCAAGAGAGAACCGTTTCTCGAATAAAGTAACAATCGACCTCAATATGTTTCGTCCTCTCATGAAAGGTGGGGTTACTCGCAATAAAAATGGAGGCCTTATTATCACAAAACATCAGAATAGGGCTGGAATAAGATATATCAAACTCCTGAAGGAGACTCTGAACCCACAACAGTTCGCAAGCAGTATGAGCCATCGCTCGGTATTTAGCCTCTACACTGGATCTGGCGACAACAGTCTGTTTTTTGCTTCGCCAAGTGACAAGATTTCCACCCACAAATGTACAGTAGCCTGATGTTGACTTTCGATCAGAATGACTTCCTGCATAGTCCGAGTCTGAGAAACCAGATAGGTTGCAGTGGCCATGCTTCTTATACATCAAGCCTTTCCCTGGAGAACTTTTAAGATATCTCAGAATATGGCATATAGCATCCCAATGACATTGTCGGGGTTTGTCAAGATATCGGCTGATGAATCCGACAAGAGCAGTAAGATCAGCTCGTGTGACAGTCAAATAAATAAGCTTGCCTACCAGCCTCCTAAACTGGTGATGATCAGCATAGGGAGGAGAGTTTGCATCATCCCAGTCCATGTTTGGGTCAAGTGGAGTGTTAGCCGGTGTGCAGCCTAGCATGCCAGTTTCCTGCAGCAGATCAAGCACATATTTCTCTGAGATAGACACAGTCCTGCAGATGATCTAAAGACTTCAATGCCTAAGCAATATCAAATTTTTCCGAGATCTTTAGTGACAAAGTGCTTTTCTAAGTAAGTTTTAGTTTCATGTATGCCCAGAGTATCACTGCCATATAAGATAATATCATCTACATAAACAATCAAAATGACAAGTCCAGCTACTGTCTTGCAAATAAAGATTGAATGATCAAAATGAGAACGTCGAAAGCCAAAGGTGACTAATATCTGACTGAGCTTGTCAAACCAGGCTCGCGGACTTTGTTTGAGACCATAGATAGCCTTGTTCAGTTTGCATACTTTGGAGGCAGACTCCCCCTGAGCAACAAGCCCAGGTGGTTGCTCCATGTAGACTTCTTCCTGTAAATCTCTATAAAGAAATGCATTTTTCACATCAAGCTGAAAGAAAGACCAGTCTTTATTTACAGCAATAGAAATCAGAATGCGAACAGAGTTTAATCATGCAACAGGAGAGAAGGTCTCAAAATAATCGACATCGTATGTCTGTGTGTAGCCCTTTGCAACAAGAAGGGCTTTGAGACGTTCAATAGTCCCATCAGGCTGATATTTAATAGTAAAGATCCAACGACAGCCCACTGTAGGGAACGAAGAGAGGCGATCCACAAGCTCCCATGTCTTGCGATCGCACAGAGCCTGCATTTCCTGGTCCATTGCCTTCTTCCATGCTGGAATAGTAAGAGTCTCTTTAGCATTTTTTGGAACAATGACAGCAGAAAGTGCAGAAGTAAAGCAGGCAAAGTTGTTATGCAAATTGTCAGATGTGCAGAAATGACTGGTAGGATGTTTAGTACAGGAGCGAACACCTTTCCGTAAGCTGATAGGAAGGTGCAAGTCAGAAGTTACCTCAGTGTTTATTGGATCATCTGCAGACGTAGGAATTGGTTGAGGAGGGGCCATGGAAGGAGTGCTTGTCTTCAGTCGGCGTTTGTATACTTACAGCGGACGTTCTTCAGGCTGCTCAGAGACAGAAAGATCTTCAACAACGTCTGATAGAGGTGTTTGTGCCAACACATCATGAGATAGGCTTTCTCCATCCTCAAAAAAGAAGGGCATATGCTCAAAAAAGACTACATCCACACTGAAAAACCACTGTCGGAGTATCGGATCAAAGCAGTGATAGCCTTTTTGAGTTCTGGAATATTCCAAAACAATGCACTTAGTAGACCGAGGGTCAAGTTTCGACATTCCTGGGTGCAAATTCTTAACAAAACAGGTACACCCAAAAATGTGAGGTGGTACTAAAAATAGAGGTGCATCAGGAAACAAAATAGAGTAAGGGATGTGATTTTGTAGAACAGAAGAGGGCATGCGGTTGAAAAGAAAACATGTCGTAGTAACAGCCTCAGGCCAGAAACGGTGAGGAACTTTGTAATGGATAAGAAGAGTGCAAGCAACCTCTAAGAGATGGCAATTTTTACGTTTAGCAACACCGTTTTGCTGAGGAGTATAGGGGCAAGTGGTTTGGTGTATGGTGCCATGATCAGAATAAAAAGAGGTGACAGACTTCTGCATAAACTCTAGGGCATTGTCAGTACGGAGAATTTGTATGGTTTTATTGAATTGGGTTTTTATTTCCGAAAAGAAAATGTGGATATTGTCCAATACAGTATTCCGGTCTTTGAGCAAGAAAAGCCAGGTAGCACGGGAATAATCATTAATAAAAGTCAAAAAATACTTAACACCAGTTTGACTCGGGACACTGCATGGACCCCAAATGTCAGATGAACAATATCAAACATATCTTTAGACCCAAGATCATGTTTAGCATCATGGAACACAACATCGTCGAAGTTTGGCGAAGTTTCGCCGAAGTTTCAAATTTTGACCATAGGCGAAGTCGAATACCATATACTTCGACCTCGTCCAAACTTCGGGGCGAAGTTTCATGGATGTCGGCAAAGTTAACTTTTTTGTGTGTATTTTCGTCTCAACTTCTCCGAAGTTGTCGAAGTTTCCTCGAAGTTGGCGAAGTTGGGGCGAAGTTAAGACCACCCAAAACCATAATCCCAACTAGTGCCCCAATGGCCATATAAGGCATAAATGTCACTCCAACCCTCTTCATAACTTCTAATATCAACTCCTATGTTTTTTGTTGCCACTCATTCCTAGAGGGGGTGTTGTAACTACTATTTGATTGTATATTGTATATAATACATATGGTGAACTGTATCTATATATGTGTATTGTACAATTGACCATTTCAAGCAACACATTGTATTATTAACCTACATAGGGCTAGAGGGTCATAAATCGTGTTCTTTTTTTAAATTCACATATATAAGATAGAGGTATAACATAATTAGAAGTTTTCCATCAAAGTTTTCTAAAAATTCACATCATTTCTTCAAAAAATGGCATCGAAGTTTGCGTCTAAACTTCCTCGAAACTTCCTCGAAGTTTCCACAAACTTCCACTTCCACACCTGGCGAAGTCGACACGAAGTCGAAGTCCTGCACCATGCTTAGCAGGAAATACATACCTCGTTTGTTTACTCAAAACGCAGGTTTCACAAGAGAATTTATTTTTAGCTAAAGCGGGAAATAAAAGCTTCATCTTCGCAGCAAACAGATGACCCAGTCGGAAGTGCCACTGAAGTCCTAAGACAGATGTAGATAAGAGAGCTGACGCCACAAGTGGTCCATCCAAGTAGTAAAGTCCATCTAGTCCTTCATGGCCCGAACCAATCCTCGTCTTCGTGCGGAGATCCTTCAAAACACAACCAGAGGGATCAAATTTAATAGAGCACTGAAGTTGTTTAACAGTTTTACTGACAAATAACAAATTAATAGGGAACTAAGGTATATGTAAAACAGAGTGAAGATTCATCTTGTGAGATAGCGGAACTGTGCCAACGCCATGGACAGACGTGTTTGAGCCATTAGCAACTGTGACCGATGGAATATGTGAAGTTTTAGATAGAGCAGAAAATAAGTGGATGCCGCCTGCCATGTGGACAGACGCCCCAGAATCAATACATCATTTATGGTTACCAGCAGAGGGAGATGCAAGCATAGCAGAAGAACCGGCCGCCGATGTTGAAGGTAGTTGAGTCATTCGCTCCTGGAAGAATTTTTCGAACTCAGAGCGGAGCCAGTCAGTGGATGGAGCAGCTAGTGGGTCGGATGCAGCTTCAATAGTAGCTTCAGTGGAGGCCTAGTTTGCCCAGGCTGGCTTGCCGTGCTTGATCCAGCACCTATCTTCAGTGTGATTGTCACGATAACACCAGTTGCAGTATCGAGGTCCAGTGGCTTGACCTCGTCCAGGAGCAATAGAAGTGCCTCTTCCTCTAGAAGGTGGTGGACGTCCTCCGCGGCCACGTCCTCCACGGCCACGTCCTCGCCCGCGGCAATCAAGGCAGGATGCTCAATAGCAGGTGTAGAGGATACAAATGGTAGTCGTTGGACTCACTTTAGAACGTCGCGAAGAGTCGGTAGCGGATCACTTGACAGTATTTGATCAACCACGCCTGAAAAAGATGCAGGTAGGACAGCCAGGAACTGAACAAGTTGGAGTTCATTGCGCTGTTTCTGAGCCTCTTTGATGTCAGCAGTTAGAGGGTGGCAGATCTCATACTCATTCCAGAGAGCAGAACATTGGTTGTAAAAATCTTCAATAGACGCATCTGAGGAGTACTCCTTAGCTAGGTTTTTGAAAATTTCAAAAACCCTCTTCGGATTTTGTTGGTGCGAGTAGATATGAGACAACTGGTCCCACATTGCTTTGGCATCATGAAGGAACAGTAGAAACTGACTAATGCGTGACTCGGTGCTATTGAGAAGCCAGGACATAACTCCCGAGTCGTCTTTAGACCATTGGACATAAGCTTGTTTGGACTTGTCGTCAGCAGTAGCAGCAGGGATAGGAGGCGGATCAGTGGTAAGATGTGAGTAACGGCCTTGAGCCTTCACATATAGTACAAAGGACGCTGACCACAGATGGTAGTTTGATTCGTCGAGTTTGATTGTGGTAACACAGAGAGACTTGGGAGGCTCCACGGAAGCCATACTAAGCAGAGGCAGGTAGTAGCAAGATGGTGGTGTAACAGCAACATGCAGTAATGAAAGAACCCACTAAGGGCAGCAGCAGACAGTAAATAATGAAAACCCTCTATGGGGCAGTAGCAGTAGCAGGGATCTGACGCATCAGATCAGAAGGACCTATTTTCGGGCAGAGATGGATAAAAAGGACCTACGCCACTGTAAGGAAATCAATATTCCTTCATGAGGCGCACGTAGAAAGAGAGACAAAGACGTAGAGGACTCTCAACGTGAGAGAGTTATGGCTGTCCGGAAGAACGGATTAACCACTGGGAGAAAAGGAAGGGAGGTGATGGGGGAAAAGCAGAGGAAGGAGATGAGCAGCAACCATCAGGTATCGGAGTGGTGAGAGGAGAGGCAGTGGTGGAGAGGAGGTTGGGCGGCGGCAGCATGTGGGGGGAAGGGCGGTGACGGAAGCAGGAAGGTGGGGGTAGCGGTGGCGGGTGAGGTGGTGGGGAGGGCAGGTGGCTGTGGTGGCGAGTGGTGGGGGTTTTGGGGAGGTTGGGGGGTGGTTGCGGTGGGTGGGAGGACAGCGACGGCGATGGGAGTAGGCAGGGAAGCCGGCGGCCGGGGGGGGCATAGGGGCAGGGTGGGAAGAAAAAAATTGAACCGGACCTACTCTTGATACCATATAGATAAATTGAGGCTTGTTTATTAAGTGAGTAAAACAGTGTAAAATGCAGTCTCTTATACAACAGAAGAAAATAGAGACTAAAGCAGAGGTGAGCAATATGGGACTAAACTACAGAAGAGAACAGCATAAGTGAGGCACATGCTATGCACATGACACTCAACAAAACATAACAGAACACAAACATATCTCTATAGAGACTAAAGCAGAGGTGAGCAATACTACATAAGTGAAAAGCATAAGTGAGGCACATATTATGCACATGACACTCAACAAAACATAACATAACACAACATATCTCTATAATCTTTTTATTTTGTTTCTTTATCTTTTTGTTTGTCTGTTTACAAGGTGACTTGGGATTTTCTCAAGCTTCAGCTTAAGGGGGAGTATTAGATAGTTTGGTGCTTATTTAGTTAATTAAATTATTTGAGATTGGTGGACAAACTTGAGATCGAATTCAGCCCGGGTTGTTGGATTGTCTCTTTTGGGAGTCTATTTGTATATGAACCCAAGTGTCTCTTGGCCCAGTAGGTTTAGTCTTAAGTCTATACGCTTCCCCCTTCTCCTACATATAGGAGGGGGATTCTTCTTATAGCTTATTTTACTTTATCACACTTAAAAAAAAGCCTCCCCATTGATGTAAAACTCAAGTATTAAAATACTTCAATACTCCCCCTTAAGCAAATAACTAGGCGGGTGTTCAGTTGTATTTTAAGCAGTTGGTGTGGGAGCAAGTATAATGATAGTAGCAGCAGTCAATTCTCTAACGCATCCCTTAAGTAGATAACTCTAAGCCAGTACAAAGACAAGTACTAGGAGCTTCTCGGTCAAAAGTAGTGGCATCTAGAGTAAGTCGGATCAAGTGGCTTCATCTTAGTTTCTAGCATCGTTGAGTAGTTCAGAGAATGATGGGTCACAAGTAGTATTTTCCAGATAGTGTTAGAAACACAGAGTAAGTCTTCAATTTGAGTAGCAAAGACGGACAAGCCAGAGAGTGTAGGCACACAAGTAGTCAAGCCAAAGAGTGAGGGGACACAAGGTAGTAGAGATGACATAGCCAGAATGAACAATCTCTTTCACAAATCAGAAGGCAGCAAACAAATTGCAAGATGCATAGATAGAGTTGAAAATGAAGCTCCAAAATTCATGAAACAAATAGCAATAGAAGTTCACAAGCTCTCCAAGAAACGCATATAGTAGTAGTGAAGATCCTCACAATATATACAGAGAGCAGCAAGAAAATACACATGGTAGCAACATATGGAAGATACACATAAACAACTGAAGGAAATTCATCCTCTCTACATTCTTCATCCCTCTCCTCCTTCATCTCATTTCCTCCCTCTACCATCAGTTCCTCTATTCCCTTACCTCAGGCCAACCACAAACGAATCAAAAGAGTGGTTGAGGTGGAAAGTCATATAAAAAGGTAGAGGAAATTGATGTATAGGCAAATATGTTGTAAAAAGTCATAAACAAAGGTCGAGGAATGGATATATAGATAAATATGTGGAGGGTAACTGACAATTGAAGTCGATATACTACATGACCTGATTACACATTGTTCGGGAAGAAAAATAAATGGATCTTTGTACGACCCGGTAAGGGGTGCAGGGAACATAGCCCCTACGGTATGGATTAGGTCAAAAATCAGATGTGACTAAAGATCTAATTAGTATTTAGCATAGTTGGGGTTATAGATGGATTAAGGAAGGTAAGACTATTTGTAGGTAGGGCTGCAAGGACGCACTAAAAAATTAAGAAAAATGTTAGAAAGAGAAGATAGATGTTGTTAGGAAAGATTGAATAGGGATACATAACGTATAGAAGCTATCAACCATGTGATAGTGTAGAAGAACATTAAATTGCATACCGAGATAGTGTCTCAAATAACATTAAACATGTTGTGTTTGTCGTGTAAAGTAGCAGTGGACATATGAGATGTCATGTCTTGAAAGTTGTGTCTCATAACAAAAGTCGCATCCCAACAGTAAATAACACACCATGTGCGGATCTTACACACCGTATAGATCAAAAGCATAGCTTGCGGCAGGTAGAGGACAGGACGTGTATCATGGCAGATCAACAGCGGAAAGACAGCTACACATGTGTAGAAAACTACACGTGTGTTTTCAAGCACACTCAGTAGTCACGATAGTGGCAGTGGCAGAAGCAATATTTCGGTCACACTGTATGTAATCCGGTTACACGCCATGTAGGTAGTCACGAATCAAATTGCATAGAGTAAAACACCGCTCACAAGTCGCGTATACGAGGTATGCTCGTATATAGCGACGCAGCTGTTGGTAAGGTATGTGCACATAAACCCAATCATATGACGATTGACATGGCATATACCATAAAGGTTTTGATTAAATACTTATAAAGGCAAGCTTCCAATTCATTCTATTTTATTCAGTTATGAGATAATGAGGAAACATTATGCATGTCTAAAGAATAACAATACTCAATGACGTATGTCTTCAAGTACGTGACTTGGAGAATAAGATCATACGAATGCTAAGAGTATGTACATTCTTGTCATGTCCCTAGTCAGTTATTACCGTGGATGGTAGATAGACACCAGTAACACATAAGAGTGTGATTTGGTTGATGATTGAATCTCATTAGTCGTGATATGGAAATATCAAACCAAGCACACAGATACGTGTTAGGGAACAGTGTATCTGACAGACCCACCTTGAGAGTGACACATGGAAACTATCATTGGTGGTCATAGCCATCTATCATAGTGAAGGTGGTGATTGTGATTCTTAGCCCTAAAATCACTACACTCATCACATGTCGTTGGGCACGCTTTGACATCATCAAACACAGTCCTAAAACATGGGTTGTCATAAAGGTGATGATTGGGTGACTTTGACACATGGCACTGACTGTGAGTGATAGAGATGGGATTTGTCCCTCCTATTGGAGTTTGATATCATGGTCACTTGATAAACGAGACTGAGAAACGCATGCGCATGATATTGCGGTCACATTATCTCAGACAGTCTGCTCTTGGTTCAAGGAACATGGATTGAACGTTGAGAGGATGACAATTCCATGCCTCGAGTTCATCCTGGATATCAGAGACAAAGGAATTATACAATCACTACAACGCCTAACGCAGATTGTAGGTTGAAGTTGTTCTCCAACTTTCCATTCACTTGGGTAGCACTGATGTGCGACTCGGCACTACTCTCTGCTTGTGATATCATAAGTTAGTTATGGACATTCACTGCCAACGTGATATGGGACCTATAGGGTCACACACAAAAGAACTCATCTAGAAGAGGAGTTTAATCTTGAATGAGGATTGGATTGATTACTAAAGTGTTTAGGTATTCAATTCACGCAACAGATCAGTTGATTGCACCCCAGCCGATCGTCTCACAGGGTGAGACGGCCATTTGGTGTACCAAATGATTGTCTCAAGTGTTGAGACGGTCGTTTCGGTCGTCAGACTGATCAGTAATCAAATTGGCTAATTTCTGCCCAAACTTAGGTGTGAACCGACCAGTTCATTCTGATGAACCGACCAGTTTGGCTCGGCTCACTAGACGACCGTATGGATGAGCGAGACAACTGTCTCACATGTACGAGATCGCACAATTAGGTTGGAGGGAGGTTCTAAATACTTTCCCAAATCGTTTCAATTGAACAATACTTGTGGTGTGAGGAATTAATGTTTAGCATTAATGGGAAACGAGTTGCCAATTTCGTATGCAATTGGGAAACTGCAAAACGACCGTCTCGCAGAGCCAGATGACCGTTTCGTGTCTTGTAAGTTGTGAAAATTGAAGATCTTCCAGTCCCTTCCACTCCTGCACAGATCCCGATCTGACTGGAAACTCTGGCCCTAATCCCCCTATAAATAGAGGGGTACTGAGGGCTTCCCAAAGCACAATAATAACACAGACAATTGAGAATTAGTTGTTGTGACAATTGTTGTCCTCTCTGGTTGTGGTAACTAAGAGAGCCCAAACAAGTCCTACCCGACTAGGGAGGGATGGCTACGAGAGAGAACAACTGAGGATCATTGTTGTGGGAGAGCAAGTTGTATGCCAACGGGAGGGACAACACCTTCATGTCTGTTCTAGTTGAACGATAGGAGTTCTAGTTGGTCCGTGTGGACTACTCTAGAGGCAGGAGTCCTTTGGTTGCTGCTAGGAGGACAATATCAAGCTGCAGTCTGTGGTAAGACCGTAGGAGGCGCTGCAGAAGTTGATCCAGTCTGTCGTCCCTGGTGAAGACCAGGAGCTGCACAGTCACCGTCCAAGAGCAACTAGAAGACAGTTGCATTGCAACGAGTTGTTGTCGCGGTACTTGCTCAAGGACCAGGTATAACTCGTTAAACCATCCTTCTTATTTCGTAGTAGTTGACGCAATCTTGCTGCTATGGGAATACAGATAGATAAAAATTTATTTCCGTTGCATACTCTGTGTCTGTATTTCCCAACAACAACATCAAAATAGATCCCAGAATGACAGCATAATAATGAAGAAATCCTCCTAGATCTTCGCCAAAGCAAAGTAAGGATTGGGAATCTCTAATCGTAGTAGAAAACCTTATCTCTTGCCATGATTTGGCTAAGAGAAAAGCATGAGATGATGAAGTAGATCTTGATGTAGGCAGCGGTGGCAATATAAGCAAAGGTATCTATGTAGATGGCGACAGTAGCATGGGGGGCGGTGTAGACGTCGCCGACATAGATGGCGGAAGAGTAAAAGGCAGCAATGTAGACAACGGCTAAGTAACAGGAGTGGTGTAGACAACGACAACGACTCCAAGAAGGCACAAGGGGGATATGCATTAGATATAGCGGCAACAACCCAAAAGCACCATAAAGGTTGGAATTTTGAGATGGAGACGGCTTCTAGAAGTTGCAAGGGATGACCATCCCTACGGGCAGCCAAGTATCATCACCTTGTAGTATGGCCGCTTGCAGGGGAGTTCTCTCCTTTTCTCCGTCTCTCTTTCAGGGATAGGGGCACGGGAACCACTGCTCTAATACCATGTCAGAAAACATACTAACAGAGAATCCTCTGTATGTTACTTATGAATAGATGAGAAAATGCCTCTGCCATATATAAGAACGGATGCAAGTACAAGAAAGTGGGCAAACCATAATGAACTGTGAGCCCAAACACTAATGAGCCAAATGTCGGACCCATATCCAAAATTTACTAAATTTATTAAATAAGTAATACAACATTCACAATAAATCGTCAAATCGATCTTTCTTAAGACACTTCATTGGTAAACCTACATCAAAATATTGAAGGTTTTTAAGCTCGCAGGCCCCAATTTCTTTTGGAAGATTGTCCCTATAACAAGCTATAATGTCTCACTTCCAAAAGAAATATCCTCTTACTTTATGAGCTTGTCTACCATCATCGATGAGAACTAACAACCGACAATAGCATAAGTATTAAGAGTGTCAAGCTCCAAGTCAAAAAGAGTCCACCTCCCTCCTAATGATAGTTCTTACTTTCCATCTTGTTAGACAAGAGCATAAATTATCAAGTGAGGAATTCAAATCATTAATGTGTAGCCTAAAGGGAGGCAGTGATCCCATGTGACCCTACCACTACAAGAATTTTACTTTATAAAGTCTGACCGATCATCCCAAAACTTCTTTATGTTGATTCTCAACACCCCCTCAAAAGAAGTACAACATGCGTGAAATTAATCAAGCAATCTTCAACTTTTTCCATAAAGAATATGAATTCAAATGCATATCAGAGCAGCACTTATCTGTTTCCAACGAGCACTCCTAAAGAGAAATCAACTCGTACTTTTTTTTACTACATAATGTGAGGGTGAGCTAATGCCAAAAATCCATCCTCAATTTGAATGAACTAGTTGATCCGCTACTTGGCAGGCAAATATATTCGTTCAAGTGGGGATGAAACCCATTTTGGCCAAAACCCAACTTTGACCCGGTAACCCGGCCCACTGGTCAAAGACCCGGGCGGGTTTTGTTGATTTTATTTTTCCCTCCCAAATGGTAATCTGACTAATTTGCATCTACTTCTGCTCAACCCCAACATTTCATATATAAAAATATTTGTTAATTAAGTCATTTATAACTTGTTTTGAGCAATGCAAAAACATTGAGTTGTTTGTTTACTAATGAATACTTGGTTTTTATGTTTGAAATCTCATAATTCATCATCCCATGCTTTCATATAGTGAATTATATGCATATAATATACATATATGATACAAATATATATATATATAC